>WOVY01009764.1:600000-880729 GCA_013436015.1 Rhipicephalus annulatus | reverse complement strand
TTGAGGATGAACAGATGCTTACGTGATGGTATATGCTGCTCCCCGAATAACAAATGAGAGTTCCACTATACATCATCGTACGACATCTTCAATGCGATTTCTGCTAGATCACCAACTCGTCAAAGGAGTACATATGATGGCCAATCAGTTCCCTGACATGTCCTAAAAATTTATGCCCACTATCGAGCTGCATCACAGCATTTTGTTTTTGCGGAGACTGAAGCCAGTATATCCTCAAAAATGTCACTGTATGATGTAGTTGGCCCTGTAAAGATATCTTGCCATGTGACAAGGCGACTAAATCAAGTGCCACAAAGCAATCTACTGAGGTGGTACGTACACCCACCTGATGCTATACTACACCTGATGTTATTTGCCGGGAAAGTCTCTGGATTTCCGTGTACTTGCGGCGTAAGTGAAAGACTCTCTAATCGTCATATTTTATTTGTGCTTACAAGTGGCGATATATAATAAGCGCTTATGTCATTACAGTATTACGGGAAGAAATACGTGATTTTTCGTCATAGAATATGTGAATACATCTGTTATCGGTACATTACACCTCTCAGTTACAATCGTTGCATCCATATTCCCATGAACTGCAGCAGATGACAAACATATCTGAAACATATCATAGGAGTTGTCAACATCGTCGTTGATGCCCTGTCACATAGCCCAAACAACATCTTAACCTGTCTCAGAGAAATATACACCTTAAAAAAGTGGCAACTGGTGACATGACAATTTCTGCCATCTGCAAGAATTATAGGCTTCGACGCTGCCAGACTTTCATTGGTGCAGGGTCGTTTGCCAGTAACAAAAGACATATATAGCTTCAACACATGCTGTGACCCAAGAACTAACCGTTTATGCCCACTTGCAAGCACAATTAGGCATATTAATAGACTGTCTTTCATGCCCAAATACGCGGAAATCTAAAGGCTTCCCCTGACAGCTAACGTAAGGTGTATAGCATCACGTAGGTTTATGTACCGCCTGTGTCGAATGCTTTGCCGCACTTCAAAATTCAATCACATTGTGACATTGCTGGATATGTTTGCCAGTCCAACGACTTGATTCAGTGACGTTTCTGAGGATCTTATTGTGCCATTGACTATACTGCTGCCTTGCAACGTGTAGGCTTGTGTTCATTGTATGGTTCAGCCTTGGGTGGAATATGTACTTACTCCAGATATTTCTAAGTCACCGCACTGTTGCTCCTGCTTTTGTAGCTGCTGGCTGTATCAACTCATGTCATCCTTGGTCCCAACAGATAGAGAAAGCCAATATGGACCGACAGTATTCCACCAAGTTCTTCCTCCCAATGAGCAATGAAATTATTAAAACACATATGCATGACATTCAAGGCAGACATCGGTTGCAACACTGTAAAACTTGCTTTAGGACGTGACTGTAGGTCTACTCAGTGACCATGTTCTTTACTCTGATTGCCACAAAGCACATCTTCATGTCAGTGACTACACATCTCGTCTATATTACATCATAAAGAAGATTCCACCTATAGCGTGTGTGACAGCACTTGGAAGGTACATATAGTAGCAGTGAACTAGGCTCTTGTACACGCGTCAAAATGAAATGAATGGGCTAACCATCCCTCATCTGGTGTCATGCTGCCAACTTTAAAAAACCTTTCTCTCCAAGTAACTTATAATGAAGTTTATGAAAACAATACAGATTATTATTTCCTATACAGAAGTCATCCTCATTGCACAAATGCCTGAAACAACAAAAAATATCCCACCTACATACCATCAATAGACATTCCTCACAACGCTAATATTAAAGTTGCATGTTAACTGGTTGTTAAGTCATACTAGCTAATAAAGACTTTACCAGCATCATTTCTTCAGGCAAAGTGAAAATATTTTTTCCTTGTTTCATGCATTTGTTATATCTGAAATAATAATTTATGTGCAAAAAATGACCTATTGAATTTGTGAAACCTGAGTTATGATGACTAAAAAAGTTATTGAATAACAACTTTAATGTAATCACATGATTCAGTAAATCTATGTTTTGCATTGGTTTACAAATGCGCTAGCTCTCGAGTGTCACAAATGAAAATTGAGAATGTATTTTCAATTTTTTATTGCCTGGTACTCACACTCAAGTGCAATGAAAAATAAAGTGTAACTTCACGTTGCTGTCAGCTTGACCCCTGCAACAAGACCTCACCTAAAAAAGGTTGAGACACTATTCTAAATAAATGAATTTTCATTCAGTTGGGCTAAAAGACGGTGTCGTCTTGCATCTCAAGCTTCGTTTCATTTGTAGATCAACAAGCTCGTGGTCGTAAGTCGTGCCTAATTGTCTTTCCTAACTCATTCACAACATAAAAGCACTGAAGCTTGTAAAGCCGCATATGCAAAAATTGAAGATTAGGACCGTGCATGTGCCCCTGAACAGCAAAAGCAATATTCAAGTAACCATTGTGATGAATGCTGTGAACCATGTCGTACATCAAACAGTCCTCCAAACATTTTGAGAGACATGTTTGGTGATAACTGTGACATGGTTTAGTAATACAACCATAGGAGCCAGAAAGCTTGAATAGGACTGACAGATTAACTTGGTATGGATTCATGATATTAGAACAGTACAAAGAAGAAGAATGAAAACAAATGAGCCACAAGAACACAAGCCCCGATTCGCAACTGAAGTTTATTCAAAATTATAAAACAGATATATACTGCATCCACATGGCAATACGCAAAATTGACCAGCAATACCAAAACAAAAACAAGTTGTACACAAGTATTAAGGATTTGTTTACGCTGCAGTATATTTGAATGAAAGCTGATGCATGATTGTTTTTCATTTTGACTGTACCTTTTCAATTGGTTCTTTTTTTCAAAACATCGTCACAGGACAACTCAGAAAACCTGTGCTCGCGCACGTTACTCAAAAGTCTTTTTCCTTCTTTGTCGTGCCAATCTAAAAACCAGAAAGCGCACTGGATCTCAATATTACTTATGGTAGTTCTTCCCCTACTCGTTTATGTGAAAATTCACAAGTATGAGCTCTTTTGACTCCACTGTTGCCCTAATCCTTGTGTATCTTCTGCCTTCATAGTTATTTTTTGAGTCAACTCCAGCACACTGAAATAATGCTACTATTCACACTACCGGTAGCTTTAGTGCAATGAACTGAAAATTTCGCTCACAGTAAGTCAATACAGGAAGTTTCCTGCAGTTGACTGAATCGAACACAAGTTCAACGCAAATTGAGTAAGAGGACAGATAGTGATGGCATTTTTCATATTGAAAAAGTAGTTTGGAGCAAGGCGCAGCAATAGTGTTTAAGAAAGGCGATTTAAAGTGAGGAACAAGTGACTATCTATATACATTTTTAGTAATAATATTATTAATAATAATAATAATGAACATGACAGCCGAGTCTGAAAGGGGCTATACAAGAACGCACGTTGATTGCCATTCTATGATCAGCTTCCAAGCCTCACTTTAGCTTCAGGAAGCCTGGCTTTATCCACTCATTGCAAGTAGAAAAATAGTAGAAATACAGTACATACAAAGTGTCATTGGAGCGAAAATTTGTTTTTTTTATTCTAACACAGTTCAAATTTGCAATAATTAAAAGACGTCTCAAAGTTTGCATGCCTCTCATACTGATGTTTATGTCTTTCATGCCTTTCACTAGGCCTAGCTACTATACTAACATGTGCACGTGAATATTACAAATGGTTCAAATGTGAAAGGTGGTCGCAGATGACCTTTATTCGAGGAACACCATTTGCATGCAGCTGCCCCGCCTCCCCATTGCCCTATTTCTTCTTTATTTGAACACACTCCCAGCGACGACGAAGGTTGTGAGCTTATTAGAGAGAAATTTGGTGAGATGGTTTCTAATAACCTGGAAGCAAGAGTATTTTATTCACGTAAAGATGAGTTGTGTGTGTATATGCCCCTGTTTCACATAATTGCGATGGGCAGCAGGTCATCGGAACAATATTATCGTGTTTGTGAGGCCGAGATTTCGGTTGGAGACGTTGAGGGTTCCCAGTGTTCAACATTTCTTGCGGCATGCACTCTAGCATAAGTTCAAGGTTGGTGGTTGACGTGTTCATTGTGTCGCATTGTAGTCTGCCTTCATGTCTCGTCCACTTGCAGTCAGCACTTTTGAGGGTATGTTCAAGAGTTGTACTGAAGCCATTGTTAGGAATCCAGGTCCAAGTATCTTTCATCAGTGCATAAGAGCCGGATTTGAGTAATGGCTTTCTATCCATCAGTGTGTATTCCTTTTAATGTTCTTGTGCAAGAAATGCATTGAAGGTAAGTTTTCATGACTTTTCATTGCTGTGCATGAACTGCTGGCATGCCTGAAAGGTTTTTCTTTTTGTTGTGGTGTGGTCTCAGTCAGGCCACACAGCCTCCTGTTGCTTTATAATATTTCGCTTCGCAGGATTGCTCGTTGCATGCTCCTTCAGCAGTTATGAAAGCAGGTACTAGCAAGTGTGGACTGTGGTGCTTTTATTTGTGTTCCACATACTTCTCGCTAGATTGATTGGCACTGAAAGCATGAAGTCAAAGTATGGTGTAACAATTGCTTTGAGTTTTCTGTTGTTCTTATTGTATTTTAGCAGGCGCCGGTGCCAGGATTGGTTTATAGCAGGGGTGCACCCACGATAAGCGAGGTTATTCAGGAGGATCAGAGAAGCGGGGAACTTGGCCATTGTTTTACGACTATGTTTCCTCTTGGGAACATAGTCCTAACACATAGTCATAATACAGCACGGGGTCAGGCGAAAATTGGGGGAGGGAGGGGGGCTCCAGTCTAGCCTCTCCGTGCTTACTCTGGCACCACCCCTGATTCCAGCCTGTGTCATTTGACTGCTGACGACCTTTTGTGACAGCTCTTCCTCGTGCACTCATCGTTTGTCAGTTCCTTACTCGCCTTATTAGTTGAAGGCTGTTCATGTGATGAAGACGAACCTCCGTCGGTTCTTGTTTTTCTCGATTCCTGATGGCGTATCTTCAGTATCTTTTCTGAATGTACCCTTATTTACTTGGCTGGAAGATTCGCAATGTTACAACTTTGAAAACTTTGCATGTTTTTATGCACTGTAAAAGTAATCACCACTCTTTTCTGCGGCATTCATTTTCGACGGTTGGCACGTCAGTACATTTCCTCTCAGCTGGTGAGTGTTTTGTAAGTATGACTTTGTCGCTGCAGCCTCCTGGTACTGAATGCAGCGCTCACTCGGCCAGCCTTATTGGCACAGCAGAAAACATGAAAAGTGTGGACTAATCACTGCAGGTGTGCACTTTCTTGGTTGTGGCTGGTGTATCTCTGTAGTGGTGATATCCTGAGCATGCATTACTAGCTCGATAGGCAAAACATCTTCTTTTAGTTAGCTGCAAATAACATGCGAAGAGTACTACCAACACTTGCTGAGATTATAGCCTCTTCAGGTGTGAAATATGATGCACTATCGAAAGTGGCAAATTCAGATAGCACAATCACAAGGCACTCAATATTACATTTTAAGGAAGAAAATGATCTGTTCTTTTGTGTGAGCTTCAGTAAGCCATTACAATTTTTATGAAATAAATACCTCATCATCCTGCAGTACGTTATAATTAGTTTTGATATAAAAAGAACAAAATCATAAGCTCTTGATGTGTGTGCATTTAGTTTTCCATGGAATTATTTTGGGAGAAGCAAAGCAACACTTGACGTTGGTTTTAAAACACGATTTGAACGACCCATCAAAGATAACAGTTCCTTCAATTGAATGCTCAGCTACAGTTGTGCGCAGCAGACTGAGGTCAAGTCGGGACATACTTACTAAAGAAAGGGTTCAGTTCATCTAACGAACTATGTATTTTACTCTATTCTGGCCTCAAGGTTACACAGCTAGCATAAACAAATCGCATACAGAAATATCGCCACTGATGCGAAATGGTAATATTTGTTCTCTTAGAAAAATGTTTTCATTACAAAATATAAGGTCACATAAACCTTGACAAAATGCTTGAACATGGGCCATGATTTTATAACCTGTGATATAGGCGGAACTTTGTGTAGTGGAGGGATAGGGGGATGACGTCCTTGGTCTTCAGTGCAGAGAAGTCGAGTATGTGTCATTTAGTTCTTGGTATTTGATTGCTAAAAATTTCAAGTGTGGGCCATTTGGCCAGTGTCCCTTTCCCTGGCTACACAACTGCATTAACTATAGAGCACACATCGTGCACTTTTGCGCCTTCAGTTGCTCATCAATTCAACTGCCTCTCTGGTGGACGAGACCAATTCAGCAGTTGTTATTACAGATAAGCTAAATATCTTGGTCTGTATGTCAATTAATAATGATCTGTATGTCAAAGGGTCGTTTCCGTTTGAAAAGCCTTGAGAAAACATATTCATATACCACATTAATATGAAAACCAATGAGAACTTCATGTGTGTAGAGCAGTATAAGCCACAAAGTTATAAAATATGGGAAGAGTGATATGCACCAGCTACTTTAGACAAGTGAGCCGTTCCTTGCTTTTAGTCCTGTTTGACTCTTGCACTGATTATAGGACGTCCTGAAGACACATACACTACAAAATTGGACTCAGTGTATGTGATAATTAAGACAATTGAACTAGTTATTCGCTGATCACAACAATCCTGTTTGCTCTTCTGCACTGAGTCTAGAGAAAGGGAACTATAAAAGTATGACTGCGCTACATTGAGAAACACTGTTAGAGAGAAATTGCAAGATCTCACAAGCCAAATATACAAAAAAGCACAGCTGCTGACAACACAGGCAACAGTCTTCAGTACTACAAACAGTCACTCACTCGTACCTTAGGATTTATTCATCGATATTGGCTTTCAGTTGTGAGGACCAGTCCTGACACCAGTTGTCAAATGATCCTCCTCAAGTGCTGGAGATTACAGCAATTTTGACACATTTTCTAATTTGTAACATCTACGTCCATTGATTTCTCGAAAGACAGCCAGCTGGCCTTAGCCACCCCACTAAACAGAAAATTAATAAATGACAGCGAGTGTTAAATAAAATTTTCTACTTTTCAGGAACAAGGTTGCCAGCACTGTGCAGAGCACTTTTTTCACAGACCTAAAAAAAGCAGGAGGGAGGGAGGCGGAGAGGGGTCTGTGGTTCTGTGTTTGAGAAAACAATACGACGCCATAAGCGTGCGTGATTTTGTTGTTTATAAACGATTTAGCCTACGTGTTATGTCTTCTATGCATCAGCACTTATGAACTCACGGAAACGTTTTTTTTTGGCGCGTCGTACTGCAGGTTCAATTAAGTCAACGTACTGCATAAGCTTGCTGATGTTTTGGCTACAGTAGGGCAATGTGTATATATATATATCAAAATAATCAACAAAAAAACGTTCCACAACAAAATTGTAACTCGCGACGACCCAGGAGACAAGGTGCCCCACGCCCGCGCACTCCACCACACTTTACTAACCACTCGCTGCAATGTTGTAGGTAATTCGTGTGGTCATTGTGATACAGGATGCGAGCGTCAGTGCGTATTTAAGATTAGGCAAATGCGTACGATTTATTCACGGACTTATGTTGTACGATTAATTCACCGTAACGCAACTGATTACTCCAGTTCCCACACGTCAAGCACTTGTGTGCCATTAACTGGTACAGCACTGTGAACGCCAAAAAACTAAATCGGTCAAGGCGATAGCAATGCAGGACACACGATACGATACACTTTGCGTTTGATATCCACGGAATCAAAAGCGCTTGGCGTGGCATTGCCAGCGTGATGCGACGAAACGAACGCCGGCGCACGTGCGCGCCGGGTCACGTCGAAGTATGTCACGTACGGCAGTGGCATCCGCGGTTGCTTCATCGCACAGATCTGCACGATTTTTGTCTGGGAAACACCACATAAGACATCTGACAGGCGACAAACTCGATATATATTCATCAGTAAAATAGTCTACCTTGCGCAACTTCAATCAACAATCACGCATATCAACTAGGTGTGCATGATTTAATCACAAAAATATATTACTCATCCGCCCGGCATACTACTTTCTCGAACTTGAAAAATCGACACGTGAGTGGGACCAGAACAGCGCCAAAAGCAGGAAACGCAGAAATCAGCTCATACCAGTCCAATATTTTGCCAATGAAGTTGACTCTTTAGTCGACGCCGGCGATAACGTTTGAACGACGGGCCAATAATACCAGCCTGATTGCATGGCTCCGCCCATAGTGGCTGCTGGTTGCACAACTGGTTCAAATGTGGTCATTCTAATACACTGGCAAAGCCAATAATGGCGGGAAGTTCTGAATGCTGGTCTAACAACACCGTTCTATTGGGCCGGCCCAGCCATTATTGGCGGTGCGTTGTCATTGCTGGTCCAACATTGCCATTATATTCGGCTCGATCAGCCATTATTGGCGGTGCGTTGTCAAATCTGGGCCATTCTCAAGCCATGAACTGCCGATCTATCCCCAACATTGGGCCAACGTTCTGTGCTGCCTAGGCAGTAGTTACTAAAAGCATTTGTTCTCGGTTCCATTATTCGACTTCAATTTGCCGATAACCACTTTTGTGGATTATTGAGAAAATGTATCTTGCTTGCCTCAACAGGTCCAGAAAATCACCCACTCGATGCAACGGTTACATGTCATTATTTCTGATGTTATAATTGACACAAAAGCGAAGTGTACCATCCTTCTTTTTACAAGAACGACTGGTGATGTCCATGGGCTGCTCGATGGTTGTATTACGCCAACGGAGATCACTTCCTTCAGTAGCGCTTCAGTTGCGTGTCGTTTGGTTGGTGTACTACGATAAGGTGGTTGCCGTATAGGGTGCGCGTCGTCGTAGCTGCATGATGATACGGTGTTTGGTAATCAATGTGTTACGATTTTTTGACGAACGTGCAAAGCACGCATAAAATTCTAACTAGAGATCGGGCAGCTTTCGGTTGTTTCGTTATGAAGCGTGGTATTTATGTTAACGCCATCGACAGATACTTATGTATGTCGGTTGCCTCGGAAGAAAAACAGTCAGTAACATTGGTTACTGCGTCGGCGTAGGCGATGACAGTCTCAAGGAGCGGGTGTCAGCACTCGTTGCTTAAGTGTGTAACAAGAATCTCGCAGTAGTCATCATGGAGTTCTGCTATGCTTTCTGCTGTGCAAACACCTTCGGAAAGCACAGGGGCTCGATTACTCCTTGCAACCTATTTACCATAAAGAAATATACTTACATGAAAAACGGACACGACGGTCGGGCCTTGTGGCCCAGCTACTACCCTGTTACCAGGTGGACCAGCGGCTGGTCAGACCCTCAATTTAAACTTCCGAGATTTAGGGTGCCTGGTTTAGCTCTGTTTTGGTTTAGGTTTTGACAGAAATGCTTTTGAATATAATTTACCTGGCTGTCTAAGTGCTCACCTACGTTGCCTTAATGAAGCTTCGGTGTTGTGTTGTTGGCGCTAACAGGCGTTAAACTATGTACAAACTGACAGATCGTAGTATTTCTAATAAACATTTCAAGGTTATTAATGTACCATGCAAAATAGATTGTGCTCGTTTGAACAGCGTAAAAGCATGCGGTCGATAACTTTGTTGTTGTTTTTGTTCCCATATTTTTTATGTTCTTCTGAATTAAACACAACAGGAAGCAGTGGTGGTACAGCAGGTGTTGATAGCTTGAAGTACCGCTTCAAGGCGCTAGAGATGCTCGTCGAAGCTGGAGGAAGATACGACGACGTCGTCCAAGTACACGAGACAAGTCTGCCATTTATTTCCAGCCAGCACAGTATTTATACCGTTGTGGAACGTCGCAGGTGCCGAGTTAAGACCGAATGGCATTACCATAAAATTAAGGCACCATCCGATGCGAAAAAAGTCGTCTTCTCTCGATCCTTCTCGTCAAATTCAATTCGCTAATAGCCCGTTCTGAGGTCTATCAAAGTAAAGTACTTCGCATTGAGTAGTCGGTCTAGCGCGTCGTCTACATGTGGAAGTATATTACCGTCCTTCTTTGTGAATTTGTTCAGGCGGCGGTAATCGACGCAAGAACGTGGGGTCCCGTCCGTCTCCTTCACAGATACCACGGGTGACGCCCATGGACTCTTGGACGGCTGAATATTGTCATCGCGTAGCATTTCGTCGACTTGTTTCTTCATGGCGTAATGTTTGCGCGCCGAGGCTCAGTACGGGCTTCTGTAGCGTTAGCTACACTGGCCTCGCTGAGCCAATTTCGCGTGGCTTTGGTCTGCGCATGCGCTATGATACTCCGCCACCGCGGCGCGCGGCTCGCCGCCGGTGTGCGCGCAATTCGATGCGCTGCGCAGACGATCAGTGGTGTCACTCACCGAAGCCAGCATTTCCCTCGCACTCGGACGTGGCCGCAC
Source organism: Rhipicephalus annulatus (assembly GCA_013436015.1). Taxonomy (NCBI): domain Eukaryota; kingdom Metazoa; phylum Arthropoda; class Arachnida; order Ixodida; family Ixodidae; genus Rhipicephalus; species Rhipicephalus annulatus. The sequence continues at coordinate 870,336 of WOVY01009764.1, read as the reverse complement.
GCGACTCGCCGCCGCCGGTGTGTGCTTTTCAGAGGAGTGCCGTCATAGCCTTGGTAGACAAAAGGACGCCGACGCGCGCGCCTTCCCTGTGCAGTCGCCATGTTACACTGCGCTGGAGCCGCTTGATAGCGCCTCTGACTGGCGTTTGCCACTGAGGTATAGACTTGGAGGAGAGTGCGAAAACCACTCAACGGTGCAGTAGAGCGGAGAAGCTTAACTCATCGGATCCCTAAGTAGTCGCCCGGCAAAACAAATATACGTGTGCCGCATAATGTGTATACCGTGTGTGTGTGTCATCGGAACAGCTGTAAGCATAATATCTGGAAACCTAAAAATAATCATCTGAACCTTTGCTAACGCTACGTATATCCGGCATAGCTGAGCTAAGCCACTGCCATTTTTTTTGAACTGGTCGGTCTCTTTTTTTATGACGCGAAAATTCACGACTAGAGTTTGCCGAATTCGCGATGATGGCGAGAAGCAGTTTTTGAATGGCAAGATCCGATACTTGAGCTGGTCTTACTTGCACTTCGAAAGGCTCGAGTTAACATCAAAATCTGGTTCGGGACCTTGGTTCATTGAAGCAGCATCGGCAGCATCGAAGAGGGATAATGAATTGCTGGCTATCACGAATTCATCGATATAAGCAACCATCCTACCACAGTTGACGTGACTGTATTCGTGACTGAAGTTTGTCAGCAGCGCCTTTGCTTTGCCGTCACGCAGCGTAGCTATGCCTCTTGCGACGCAAATCTGACGGTTTAGAAAAAGGTGTTGATCGCCCTTGCCGATGTCTTCAAGATTTTTGGTTTTTGTGGTGGAAAAAGGGTACGGTGATCTGTTCTTCTAGCACAATAAATGCGTGGTTTCTTGGCGTAGTAGGGGTCGGCAGCGTGTTTCCTGGGGTTAGTGTGATTGACTCAGACCTCAGTTCTATGTTAGTGCGGTGTTGGCTTAAAAAGTCCTTTCCAAGTATGACATCCCTGGAACAATTTTGTAAGATCACAAAGCTCGCAGAATAAGTCTAGTTATCAATGGTGACTGTGGCTGTACAGACTCCAGTCGGCGTTATTAGGTGGCCACCAGCCCTCCGGATTTCAGGGCCTTGCCATGCAATCCTCAGTTTTGCCAACTTCGTTACGAAAGACCTACTGAAGACGGAATAGTCGGCTCCAGTATCAACGAGAGCAGTGAGAAAGTGGCCGTCAAATATTACGTCAACGTCACTGGTTCGTCATCATGCGTTGCGGTAGGGTCGTGCTGTCAGATGACGGCTACGTCTATTTGCTCCACTGACTCTACGTTGCGCCGTGATGTCTTCTTCAGCCTGCGAAGGTTTGACGTCAGGACCCTTTTCGTCATGCGGCATGTGCTCTCGATTTCGTGGCGTCGTCGTCGGCAGCGGCGGAGGATCTTTGGTAGTTCGTCGTACAGCAACTGCACCACCGTCGGTTGCTGCCCTTAGTTTTCCGAGTAAAGGCTCGGAGATCGGCCCCGAACCGGGCCGATGTATTGCCCGTGGTGCGGTGAGGCGCAGCGGCCGGGCTATGGTGAACGATAGGGTCGCTGGGTTGTCGACTGCGCCCCGCGAGGTAGTCGGCTTTTCCATACGGCTGTTCACCTCTTTGTGTACACGGCACGTTGATGTCCAAGCCTCGTAGACCAATATGTCGGAGTATAGGGTCGGGCAGCAGCAGCGTAGCTCATGGCTGGAGGTTGCTGTTGGAGTGTCTCAGGGATACCCATTGATTGCTATATTTTCTCTCTGATGAAGTCTGTGATCGTTGAAACTTGAGATTGGCTTGAAGGAAGCATTCGGCGAAGTTCTTGGTGCACTAACTAGAGACCTTATGGTCTCGCGCAGATCATCAGAGCATAGTGGTTCACCTTAGCATCGCTTGGAGCCGTGTGGCGGTTGAAATGTTGTGTGGGCATTTCCAGGTTTTTCTCAGAAGTCGTCGCCTCTGAGAGAAACTGTTAGACTGCCTTCAAGGTTTTTTTATCAATCCCGCAAAGAGCTCATGTTTGAACCCTCGCATCAGGAAGCAAGCTTTCTTCCCTCTGGCATGTACGAGTCAGTGTGACGGAACAGGTGGGTCATTTCCGGAGCCCTCCACTACGGCGTCCCTAATATTCATATGGTGGTTTTGGGACGTTAAACGCCACATATGAATCAATATTGTAGCGTTATGGCTAGTTGTGTTGTAGGTTCCTGAATAATCGGTGATGTTCCCGAAGGGGGCGTAATCTATGGCTAGTTTTGTTGTAGGTTCCTGAATAATCTGTGATGTTCCCGAAGTGGGCGTAATCTTAGCAAAGTGATCTACTAAATCCTCCAAGCTCCTCTTACATCACAGGTGAAGTATTTGCTGGACGTAGTGTAACGAGGTGATAAAACCCCAGGAAAAGAACAGGGCATTTTTGCTTTCTTCAGCTATTGCTTATAATAAACAATAATGAATATTGAAAATGCACGTGCCCTTTTGTAGACAGTGAAAGAGGACAACTATATTCGGAGAAAAATAGAATACCTTACGTACTATTACCAATTTATTTCTTTATCTTTGTTTTATGTTTCATAGCTTACCTAAAGTAACAATCAACAGTCTCTACTTTTTATTCTTGCCAATCCTCTAAGGGGGTGCGTGCCATTCATCTAGGAAAGCAAAGCAAAGCAAAGGAAACGCTCGTGAAGTTATGGCTTGTGTGGTGTTTTCGTAGCCTGTGTGGCTTGTGTTTACTGAGAGCCAGGCAAATCCTTCCCTTTCTACAACGTCTCGGGTGCTTCCGAGACACCGCGAGCTAACAATACAGAAGTGAGATCGCCATCGAATCGCCACAGAGAGAAAACGTGAGTTCCGTCGGTCTCGGAAGCTGAATAACGTAACCCTATCCCTGAGGTGCAACGCGCCGATTGAAGAGACAACCCAACTTGCGGTGGAGTAGGTACAGACATAGGCAATGTACACACCATTACGGCTCGAGACTTACTCAAAGCTATCGAATAAATGGACCATGAACTATTGAGCCTCCTGGAACGACTTACTGTGCCGGCGCAGCCTCTACCAGCGCCAATGTTCCAGGTAATTCCCGTCTTGAGTCAAAATATAATTGCCTTTGGCGGCTTCGAAGACAGTTTTGCAGCACGTGAGTGCATTGAGAGCATTCGGCAAACTTCAAATATTCACAAGTGGACAGCTGCATACACGCTGACGACAGCCCAGGCCCGATGGTTAGGATCTGTCAAGGACTGGTACCATTGATGGAGTTCCCAGATCATGTCGTGGGAGAAGTTCAAGACACGCATTTGTTGGACCTTCGTCAGCCAGACTCACGTTGCAAAATGGTGGCGCAGGATGCTAGAGCGCGTCCAGCAGCGTAATGAGAGCACGGCCACCTACATCCACTCTAAAGTGCGTTTTGCCACGAACTTAACCTGGACTTCAACGATACGACAGAGCAAGTTCTATCGGGCAGAGTCCGTGCGATTTCTGCATCATGCTCTTTGGTCGGACGCAACAAGATGACGACGACCTGCCCCACGACATCTTTTAGCTCGATCGCATTGAACTTCAACGACAACAGGTTTTCGGCACACGCAACCGAACCCTAAAACCACCTTCAGGTTCAGAACGCTGTCTTCCCGCTACCACTGCAAGAAAACTGACGACGGACGCGAACCAAGAAGTGGAGCGACGCCCACCTTTGCCGCCCGTAGACCGACACACCACACCTGAGACCGACGTCTACGTGACAGGTTGTCGTATGCTGTCCACTGTTGGAAATGCTTCGGCAGAAGCAGACGGCACCCTGAGTCTACAAGAACTGTAAGTCGAGCCTGATGCGACTTCCAAGGGGGCGTGTGATCGCGTTTTTCAAAGAAGCCCCGCCACATGTCGAGAATTTCGTGGACAGCGAAGCACCGAAAACGAATGTAGGCAAAGAACAAAAGCAAATATGTCTGCACGAGAAGCGGGAAACCCGAAGGACAAAGGCACAGCTGAAGCTGAAGGCAAAAAAAGCAGATGAACTCCAAGCCCGGTGCTGCTAGAAAACACAGCAAGGTAGGGAGAGTGAAGAGAAAGCCCGAAGTGGTGAAAGAAACAGCAGGAAAAGGTGGCGAAGAAGGAGAAAACAAGAAAGAAGTTGAAGAACCAGCCAACGGACAAAAGGCGTCACATAAAAACAGGAGGAAGGCGAGATTGAAGAAGACAAAAAGCCTAAGGACCAGCCAAGCCAAGAAGACATAACTAACGAGAAGCCACTGGTTGAATCTGGAAAAAGTGCCAGAGAAGTGTTAGAAAAAGAGGACATAGTTGTGAAGCCGGGACCCAGAAGCAAGTGACTCGTCGTCCGAAGAGGATTGCAATGGGGTGTTTTTGTGTGGCACAAAACATTTATTTTTTCACTTTGTATTGTGGCTAGTACATCTTGAAAGATTCATGGTACGAACAGATGAAGTTCTGCGTGCCTTCAAAAATTGATGTGCCGGTATACACGTATAGCCGTATTTTTTATGGTGTTTCAGTTTTTTCTTTATATTTTTCAAGTGTCAATTCCTAAGTGTTTCATATAAAAGGATGGCCGAACATTTGCATCATAAGTCGGTCAAGAACTTTCTTGGGATAGCCTTAACGAGGACGTTAAGCAATGCAGGATGGCTGATTTTTCAAATGCACCTGCCCCTTTGCAGACAGTGAAAGATGACGACGATGTTCGGAGAGACGCCCGTGAAGTTAAGGCCTGTGTGGCGTTTTCGTAGCCTGTGTGGCTTGTGTTTACTTAGAGCTGAGTAAATCCTTCCCTTGCTACAAAGTCTCCGGTGTTTCCAAGACGCCGTAAGTTAGCATGAACAGATAAAGCATGATTGGTGTTCCAACAAAGTGTAATGAAGAGGTTTTAATTGTGAACTCTTCAATGGAAGTAAATCTATATCTCCTAGTCGATGTTTTCACATAACTATACTGTGATATTTTAGGTGTTAAGTGTTCGACGTAAAATGATGCTGCCTAACATCTTTTTAAACTATTCACCTATTCAAAACCAAATGCAATAATGATAATATTATTTATAACTGTACAAGACAAATATTTGAAAAACAATTCCTCTATTGTATTTTAATTTATTGCCACAAGAAAATACCATTTTGTTGACTCTAAAATATCAAGGTATATTTAATATATAAGAGAATGCTGACATAAGATTTTTTCAACAATTTTGAGCTTGAACATTATTAAAAAATATTCCCTAAATACCATTTCTATATTATACACCATTCAGGCCTCATTTACGCATACCTCTGTAAAAAGTTTATGAACGAAATATTCAGGTACACGAATGCGTGTTTCGAAAGTACTGATGAATCACTCCACCAATCAATCTGACAGCGACCAGCAAATGATTTGTTTTCACAATAGGATGACTGCGCAAAAAACGCAGCACACGAAAACCAGGCAGGACACATATCCTTTGTGTGTAATTTATTTTGCGCAATTATCCGTTTGGGAATGAATACACTATCTTGATTCTAAACTTGTGCAACAACTAGTCACAATCAAGATATTTCAAAGAATATCTTGTCACTAAAAGCAAAGAAAAGATAGTGTATGGTCTGTTCAACGGTAATTGAACACTAAAGTAAAAAAAAAATAGACCGGTGTACACTGACTGAAGTTTGAATATTGAATATTGCGGTAATCTAGGCACTTCAGTGTCGGTGGACCACCATACCTTTATTATTACAAGCGGCAATCACTGTCATAATTTCTCTTTCATATACCGACAAAAACGACATAGGGCTTTATGTCATTTGAGGTGGATTTTTCATATTTTGGCCATATTGGCTCGATGCACTCTGAGCATCTCGCATGTTGAGTACGTGGAATGATCATAAGACAATGCGTTTTCTATACTCCTATATTCATAAACAGCTACGTACAATGCGGAAAGCGGTGTGGAAATTTATGATAGTATTACTTTTTCCAGAAGAGTCAAGACGGAGTTGTCAGCAACATGCTCCTTTCGCACAATTTCCAGTTTACTGACAGTTTTCTTACCGCTATGGTGGTGGTTTTGAATTTGTGAGAGAGAGATTCGCTCAATTGAAATCAAATGTCTTTTTTTAGTGTCACTTGAATATGCAAGTTAGGTATCGTTCGCGCGCGTAGCCAGTCAGCAGTCCTGCATTTGGCATCACCTAGTCTTTTTGTTGAGGGAAATGAATTCACGCAATCACAAGAATCACTGTACCAAATATAGTGAAGCAAACTAGCTTTGGAATACTTCGTCGTCAAATTGTGAAAGGAGTTTTAAGGCACAAACTGTATGCTTGATTTTGATACCCTTTTCTTTAATTTACCTTACACTTTCTCTCACTGTGACATCATCATCGCTATTGTTGTCATGATGATTAACCCGACTACGTGCACTGCAGCAAAAAGACTTCTCTCATTTTTATTTTGTTTTTTTGTGCTTTATCTTTTCAGCTTGCAGCTGTCCCGTCATCCCCGCACACTCACTCTCATTCGAAAGCAAGTTTCGGTTTCCTCGTCACAGGCTTGCCTTCGCTCTCACACTGCGCAAGACAAATAAAACTATGACACTGAATTTCCATCAAGTAGAGCAATAAATAAATGAGTGAGGTGAAGCTTCACATCAAGTGGGCACTTTTTAGGGGACTCTTTGCCTGCCATTGAGCACTAATCAAGGAAAGAGTGTTGGTTTCAGTATGAGTGATTTGACCTGCACCTTTGGGCATATTCGTTGCACTCTATAGATGTTTGCATGTCCTTCCATTTTTGTCAAATAAAATTTGCCAGACAAAAAATAGTGAAGCTTTCACGCAGTCCTCCAAGGCTGAAGCATTGATTCTCGTCGCTTCTTAAGTATAATGTGGTTGCATATAAGCTTCAATAGGCATCATCATGATGATAGATTCTAGGTTGCCTTCAGGTTACAGCTTAGATTTTGCTAAATGATACATGATTTTTTTCACGTTTATTCTGAGCGAAAAAGGGTTCGATCTAAATCAAACAAACTGACAGGCACGTCACGGTTGTCCAAACACCAGAGAGAGAAACTAGCGCCAAAACCAAGCGTCGGCACTTTGTTAGATCTGCGGGCCAGTCGTAGTAGGCATAGGCTTTTCATCGCTTCATAGTCTGCTCGCAGCGGCCGTAGCCTTTCCTGTTTCCCAGTAAACTCTCGTTTTACATACTTAGGTTTTGGGCATGCCACCAGTTGACTCGCTGCTATCAGTTAAGCTCATTGCTGCCTTTTGCATTTTTTGGTGGTCAAGTTGTGAGTAAGGCAATTCAACCAGTTTCACACACGCCCACTGACGACGAGTTTCCACAATTGACAAAAATGATTTCCTAAACAAATTCGCTCTTACAAGGCTTAATAAATGTAGCGAACCTGCCTGTAGTGTCACATCGACCATGTTATTTTCTTTTTTGCAAGTCATTTGAGTTGGTTTCCTAGCTCTCTAAACAAGGCCTATTGCTTACTTTTGACGAAGCAATTTCTTGTTCAGTATCATGCAGAAATAGAAGTATTCGCTTTTATAAACAGCAGCATAACCCTCGATGGGCACTATCTTCATTGAATTGACTGTACCAAGGTTATATCACCGAAGCAGTTGTCACACAGACAAAAAAACCCGTAACATTAAGCCGTGTTGTCGGAAAAACGAAATGATATCCACACAATACGGCTTCAGTGTCCCTGTTCAGACACCAAAAGTGCCAAGGGGTAAACCCAACCATCAGACTTTCAAAGAGTAAAAACTCCGAGTTGGAGTAACCCTATGACTATTAGGGGTGGCTTTGCGTTTAACATTTCGACAGATATAAGTAATTACCTGGTTCTTATACCATACAGTGCTTTGCGTTGTATACTTGTAGCTTTTACTTTATTTTATTGTTTTCCATTTTTTATCATTCCAAGAAAGGTATGGCTAAAGACAGAACAGTAAAGGTCAGAAAATATTTAGCTAGGCCGCGTGAAGAACCTGTCTAGACGATGCTATCACCTTATTTGCCAACTAGATTTCACAGCACAGGATGAGGCTGTGGCGTGATTGCTTCGATATTGGAAACAAGTCGGAGGGCAAGTCAAGAGGGTAGCTTCACACATTTATAACGCTCCACAGCATATCTTTTCATTAAATATTCATCATATACAACTACCGCCATTCAGCGGACATTCCAAAGTGTAAACGATATGTGGCTACCTACTGCTACTTCATACATCGGGGACGCACGACCCACTGCTTCAGAAGCTTCGACCCTAAAGAAATCACAGCATATCTAAGGAGTGCATGATGATGAGTGCGGTGAAGCATCCATCTGTCGGTTCGTTCTTGCTTCCGTTCGTTCGCGCATCCATGTGTTCGACCGCTCGTCCATCCATACGTCCGTTCGTGCATCCATTCGTGCATCCGTCCGTGCGTCCGTCCATCTGTGCGTCATTCTCTGCGTTTGCCTCAGCGTCCATCCATCCGTGCGTCCATCCGTGTATCCGTCTGTATGTTCATATTGTGAACACTCCAAGTGCCACCATCTCACAAGTTTCCATCATGCATTCAGCATATTAGAAGGACCATCATCCAGCGGACATTCCAAAGCCTAAACGAGACGTGGCAATTGCACACTTTCTTACGGCCTGCGCTTCAAGTCTGCTTCCCACCTTTCACTGCCTCTAATTCGTGGCTATATACTAGTTCACTATAATCTTGGCACTGTGTCCCCACCCTCGCTAAACCTTGCTAAAACCAAGGAGGTTACGCCCAGCGAGTTTAACGTGGCAAGTTTTTCTGGTGTGAGAGTGCTCAAAGTGCATACATCTGAAACTAGTACTTTTAGTAGGCATCAAATACAAGTCAAATTTAATTAGAAATGAAGTCAGCAATACTCGTCTCTGCAAGTTATTTAATCAGAAACAACTATCTTTTCAATCATGAATAACGTGCGCGGGTTTCCTCCTCCATTGAAAAGGGTGCGTGCGTGCCGCTCCTCTAGTCTGACTGTGGAGGTGGCTATCTACTGCTACGACGACTACATACATCGCGGACGACACATGGCGTAGGGGCTTCTTCCCTAAAAAAGAAATCACCAGCGTCCGCATGTTACGCGAAACTTCAACACGTTGAAAACACAGGTAAGTATTCTCGGTGTCCACTGGATGCTGTCAGGTGTTATTACGCACTTAATTGTTACTATGCCTATATTTCAAGAACTTTCGTCGGCTTCAAATATGTTGAAAGTTCAAAGTATTTAAATAATTGTTTTTTGAATAATAATTGAACAATTTGACGTAATCTCAATTTTTTGCAATCAAAAAGGTCACCAGTGCCGTGTCACGAGCAAATTTGTCTGAAAAGTGCTTCGTTAGGATCTGTAGTGATTTAATTGTTTGAATCCCTAACAAGAATTGAACACTTTGTACCTAAAAAGCTATTTGGTATGTGAGCTTTTTTATCGAGCTCTTCTGCCATTTAGATGACTTTGTCGAAAATAGCTAATACTTTATTTGTTTCCTTCAAAAGGTGTACACATGTGATGCCAATTTTTTCTCTCTTTTTTTTCGTGGCTCAGTTATAATGCACTCCTTTAGTGAGACATCTACATACATGGCAGCCCCAGTAATGCGATAATTGAAAGCTTCACCTGTTTCTATGTGGTGAAGTTCATCACGTACAAACCATTCTAATTACCACAGGGCACTGACTGCTCAAGAGAAATAATTATGAATTGCGAATAGAGATCACCGTAAAATATTTGTTCCGGATGTTTATATTTGTACAGTGTGGTATGAAACTTAAAAACTATTACAAATTCTCTTTTGAGATGACGAAGAAAACAAAAAAGATAAATGGCAAATGACTTTTGCTACCTGATAAAATTGATACATGCGTTGGTATTCATACAGATCGTTTTGCGACAATATTAATTAGAAAAACTCGATCATTGTGGCAGGTGATTAAGAACGATTCTTTCAGTTTCCACAAATACTATTTGATAACAATATGTAAACAACGCTAAAGACGTGCATTAATATCCATCATCATATTGATAGCATGAATAAAAATGCAAAATAATGATCATCGAGTGCACAGTGCACCCGCCTATGAAATTTTGCGCAGACGTTCGGTAACAGTGACTGCCGAGAACATTGCTTTGTTCGGGTATACCAGGCGTTCAAAATTAGGCTTTATTATTTTTTTCTAAGCTAGGTGCCCCAAGGCACGTGAGAACCACTTGTGCAAATAAGTTGAGCAGCCAGGGAGACAGGAAGTTAGATTTTAATTATTGCTGTCAGCAGCCCAATTGACTAAATTTTAGTAAACGTTTTACTGGCTGTGGTAAGTTGGCATGTTCAGGTGTAAAAAAAATGTAGGCAGAAGCCTTTGATTCAGTTGGAAGATCTTTTTTGTAGCATGTCTGTGCCCCGATATATTCGTCTCCAATGTTTGTCTTTCATAGCCCCGCCGCGGTGGTCTAGTGGCTAAGGTACTCGGCTGCTGACCCGCAGGTCGCGGGTTCGATTCCCGGCTGCGGCGGCTGCATTTCCGATGGAGGCGGAAATGTTGTAGGCCCGTGTGCTCAGATTTGGGCGCACGTTAAAGAACCCCAGGCGGTCAAAATTTCCGGAGCCCTCCACTACGGCGTCTCTCATAATCATATAGTGGTTTTGGGACGTTAAACCCCACAAATCAATCAATGTTTGTCTTTCATATGATTACGCATGCGAGAGTGTGAAGGGCAGCGCAAATCTCCACCCAAAAGTGACGCATCTGTTGCAGGTGGTGTTTAGTGTGTGAGGAGGGTGGAAATGTAGGCACACATGATAACAATTACCCTTGCCCTCTCGGCCAGCGTAAACAAAACCTGCGCTCATGCGTAAGGCCATGAGCCTTACGCATGATCCTGATGAATGCGATAACAGGAGCTCATTTTTCGCGACGTTTTTCTTGACTTTAAACAACAGGGAGACATTTTGTGAACGCGTTAGCTTGACCGTTATGTACCAGGGTGCCTCGGGTAGCACATCGTTTCTGCGTTGAAGGCCTACCAATAAAATCCACGTGGAGTCCTTTTGAGCTAATAAGGCTGCTTCCCTCGTGGGCTATTCTACCAAAGAAAAAGTAGAAGTGGTCCTTGTATTATAAAGAATGGAGACAGAACTATTATTTGAGACAGGACAGGAGCCTAGGACTAGCCAGCGAAAACGGCCACATCGTCCTAGCCGAGCACCTCATGCTTTGCACTGACGATGTGGCTGCCGAGCTTTTCATGACCCACTACTTTCTACATATTTCCCTCTTCAATGAAGACGGCGCCAAGTAGGTATTCTAAGGAGTCGTGAGGACAAGTGGTTCGCCATATGGTTCGAGACGATCCAGGTGTACAATTTTGTGGCCTCCTTGACGCAGGTCCGCAGTGGGTTTGAGGGGTTCAATGAGGTAGTTGGCAGCGTAAGTTTGCTCTAAGACGCGATAAGGGCGGTGGTATCTGCTGACGAATTTCGTAGAGGTACCTTGAGCCGCACTTGGAGGCACCCACAGCCAAACAAGAGAGTTGGGTGAAAAGTGTTAGTGGGATCATCTATCGTCGTGACGAAATTTCTGTAGCTCCTGTTCTTGTGTTGTAAGGGCGCGAGCTAATTGCCGACATTCTTCCGCATATTTAGCAGCGTCGGAAACTGGTGTGCTTTTGGATGAGTAGGTCGGTAGGGGAAAATGTTGTCGATTGGAGATGATGGCTGTCGAACATATAGTAAAGAGATGGGACAAAAGCCTGCCGTTGCTTGGGGTGCCCTGTTATAAGAGTACTTTACATAGGGAAGAACAAGTTCCCAACTGGTGAGGTAGAAGGCGATATACACGGAAAGCATGTAGCCATGAGTGCGGTTGAAACGTTTGATCCAGCCATTTGTTTGTCGTTGATATGCGGTTGATTGTTTGATTGATTGATTGATTGAATGATTGATTGATTGATATTTGAGGTTTAACGTCCCAAAACCACCATATGATTATGAGAGACGCCGTAGTGGAAGGCTCCGGAAATTTCGATTACCTGGGCTTTTTTCATGTGTACCCAAATGTGATCTCACGGGCATACATCATTTCCACCTCAATTGGAATTGCAGCCGCCACAGCCGAGATTCCATCCCGCAACCTGCGGCTCAGCAAGCAAGTACCGTAGCCACTAGACCACCACGGTGGGGCTCGTTGATATGCGGTAGAAAGTATATCAATCACATGACATTCAGCCTGATATTCTTGAATAACATCCGCAGGGAAGACGTGGTCTGGGTCGCGCAAAATTTAACGAGGAGCACCGTGACGCAGAAGGAAAACGCTGCAGCAGAAAAGGTGCAGCGTCACGAGCCGTCGCCGGTGGTATAGCAGCCGCTTTCGCTTATCTCGTGAGATGGTCTATCACTAAAATAACCCAGCGATTCTGAGCTGATGTGTATGTCAAAAGACCACTAATGTCTATACCAACCCGGTCGAATGGTCGCACTGGACAAGGTAACGGCTCCATTGCTGCAGTTGGGCGGTGAGGATCATGCTTGCGGCATTGGCACCCTATGAAAGATTGAATGTACTTTTGAACGAATGAAGCATGCCAGGCTAATAAAACCAAAACGTAGCCTGACTTAGGTTTCAAAGAAACCGGCGTGTTCACACTGCGGATCGGCATGGAAAGGAGCACATATGATGGCACGGAGTTGCCTGGGTTTGGCGGGTAGCCATTTGTCACCGTCAGGTTGGTATTTGTGGCGATAAGAATTTAATTACGGATTGCGAAGTGAGAGGCTTGTCTGCGTAGCGCTCGAGATGGCGGGTGGCCTAGTGTTTCAGAAAGGTAATTCATCAGAAACTCAGTCCACGAATCTTTGCGCTCGTCCGAAGCCATGTCGATGGGTCCTGATAGTGGAAATAAGTTGTCTTGGACGGAGACACTCGCAGTATCACTAGAAACAGGCGAATGCGAAAGAGCATCGGCATCGGCATGCTTTTGGCCTGAGCGATAAATGACATGGGTGTCGCACTCAGCGAGCCGTAAAGCCCATCTTGCCAAGCGCGCTGAAGGATCCTTGAACGAGGACAGGCAGCCGTGAGAACGGCGATGGCTAACAACATTTAAAGTGGGGCCATACAGATAAGGCCGAAATATTTGTTATGGACCAAATGATCGCTAGGCATTCTTACTCAGTTACCGAATAATGGCGTTCTGCTCTTGTAGTGGGGCTCACGTACGCAACAACATATTTTTGGTAGCTAGGTTTTAGTTGGGCCAGTACTTCACCAAGACCTACACCGCTTGCATTCATGGGCATTTCTGTGGGAGCACTTGAATCGAAATTACCCAGTATGGGTGGTGTTGTATGCAGTTCACGGAGCTTCGCAAAGGCACTGTCACAGGCTCGAGACCACGCTGATAGATTGCGGTCTCTCTGAAGTAGGTCAGTCAGAGGTGCCATGATCGAGGCGAAATACCGGACGAAGCAGCGGATGTATAAGCAAACCCCGATGAAACTACGCAGCTTCTTGAGACACGCAGGCCTCAGGAACTCGCGAACAGCACGTAGTTATGCGGAAAGAGAGAGAACGCCATCCTTCGACACGACGTTTTCGAAAATGGTCAGCTTGCGTGCTCGAAAGTAACACTTCTTCAAGTTAAGTTAGAAGTCAGCTGCCGAGAGGCAGCGTAGAACCTGTTCCAAGTGACAAAGGCATGTGGGAAAATTGCGCGAAAGTACCACCACATCATCCAAGTCGCAAAAACAAGTCTTTCAATTCAGGCCTCATAGGATGGTATCCATCATGCACTCAGATGTTGCCGGCCCATTTCACACGCTGGATGGCATCACGTTCAATTTATAGAAGCCATGTATCGTAACAAAGGCTGTTTTCAACCTATCATGCGGATTCATCAGCCCTTACAAATAACCAGAGCGCAGATAAAGGGAAGAAAGGATTCTGCGCCTTGCAAAGAGTCAAGGGTGTCACCGATCTGAGGCAAAGGGTAGACATCCTTTCATGTTATTTCATTTAGACAATGATAATCAACGCAAAAGCGTATTGTAACGTATTAAATGTTAAATAAATGATTGGTGATGCCCGAAGACTGTATGATCGTTGAACGACGGCAAGCTTTAGCATGTCACCAGCTTGTTCATCAGTGACGAGGAGATCAAACGGTGAGACACGGTACGGTCGCTGCCATAGTGATGGGTGATTGCCTATGTCGCTCTGGTGACATACAGTAGACGTTCGACCTAAAGTAGTGCTGGGGCTAATAAGTGAAACTTGTCATTGACGCTCAAACGTTCCCTTATCTGTTGCGCGTTTAGGCCTCCATCAATGATTGAAAATGTCGCCAGTCGAAGGGCCATTCATGTAACTACACAAAAGGAGGTTCACTTCTGATGATTCATAAAGAACATCAAGTGTAGTGATGAATTCGAGTGATTCTATTGAGCTGAAACATTCGCCCCGAAGCAGTGTGATCATGAATGGGAACATATTTCCCGAAGGCACGTCAGTCGCACCACCCTGAAGAGTAACAAGAGCGATTGGGAGCGGTGATCGATGGCAATGAACGAAATCAGCGGAAGGAGTTAAGAAGTCCGTAGTGTCGAAGGCGGGCGGAATGCTACACAGGTGCAAAGACAGTAGCCCGGAGGGATCTGAATGTCGTTAGTAATGAGCAACTTCGCACAGGAAGAGTGAACATCCCCAGGTAGAGCATCACCAAGGGGACGGAAGACAAGTTCGGCACGGGTGCAATCAATGACGGCTTGGTGTTGGGAGAGGAAATGCCAACCTAAAATGATGCAAGAACAGTGCGGGGGTACGAAGAGCTGGATTGTGTAGGGTACTCTTTCATTACAAGTCTGGCGGTATACGCGGCCACTGGCTGCACAGGCTGTACAGTGGCAGTATGAAGAAACAAATCAAAGTACGGCGCCATCACTTTTCGAATTGAACAGCAAACGTTTTTGGCACCTTCAAGAACAAAAATAAATACATTTGGCGGTTACCAAAGAGGGCTTGTGCTTTGCGACGATGACGCAGTTATTGAGTGGGGAACTATGTCATCCAGTTTTCCGTGTCTATGGCAGAGGAATGTCGGTTCATGTGACAGAGACAGCGACGACGGGGAGAAGGAGATCGGCGATCAAAAGCTGCTGATGGCTTGGTCGTGGTGGGTGCCAATCGAAATCTAATATATAGTGAAGCGTGTGGTCGTACTCTTATGTACGTGGGTTTTCACGTGAGTGGAGTGGTTGGCGTGGGCACAGATGCACGATGTGTCCGGGTAGACCACACAAAAAGCAGATTGGTCGGTTGTCCGCAGTGTGCCATAGATTAGAGACTCGGTGGACTTGAAGTCGTTGCAGCTGGGCGGCATAAACAGGATCAGGCAGTGGAGGTGGAGGTCGCGCTTTGAGCGTCTGTGGCCCTCGTCGTGCTGCTGTTTCAGCGTACGTCGATGGTGTAATGTCTGGTGGCACCAGCTGCGGTGGAAAGACCTCAGACACTTGGTATTTTATAATACTTCGTAGTTTAGGGCTAAATGGCGCACTGCCATCTGGTAGGGCGGAGATGAGCTAGAATTGGCCGGCAACTTCTTCGCGCACACAATCTATGATCTGCAGGAGAAGGACGGCATCTTGCGAAGGAGTTAAGCCAGATAGCGATTCCTGATGCGGGAAAGGATGGCGGGTGACGAGACGTTACGGCGGAGCTCATCATATATCTTTGGCAGAGCTCGGTAACTAGGGCAACAGTAGCCGGGCTTTTTGAAATGAGCGCCTGAAATGCGTTCTCACCAAGACCCTCAACATTATGCTTGATGCGGTCCCCCTCTGCAATGCTCGTATCGACTCATTTCAATTAATAACATACTCTATGTAACTGTTGAAATTCTCAGCAGTTGGTAAAAACCTTGACTGAAGGCGCTGCTCCGTGCAATGTTTGCCGACTGTAGGATGACAGAAGACGTCGCTGAATTCCGTCTTGAATGCTGTTCATGTTGGAACGTCGGCTTGGTGGTTCCGAAGCCACAGGTGAGCAACGCCACTGAGGTAAATGTCTACGGTGTCCAGTTTCAAGGCTTCGTCCCATTTGTTCAACACACTCACGAGTTCATAGGTAGCCAGCGAGTCGTCGATGTCGTGATCGTCCGTGCCGCTAAATATTGGAGGGTCCCACTGACTGATGGCGCCGGAGAACACGATGTCCTGGGGAAGCATAGATGTTGGGCTTGTGCCAGATGCAGTGTTCATGGCGGCTGGTCGAGTCGGGCTTCGCGACTCCAGGATAGGGAGAAGACCCAGCAAATCCCACCAAATATAATAATGAACTGAGACAGTAAGAACTGTTATTTGAGACAGAACAGGAGCGTAGGCGTAGCCAGCGAGAACGGTGACAACGACTGGGCCATGCCCCTCGTGCTTAGCGCTGACGATGTGGTTGCTGAGCTTTTCATGACCCACCACTTCCACATTACACTAGCAATGGCTGAAATTAATGGCAGCGCTCTGTTACCAATTCAGCTTTACGCGTCTCGCCAAACACACAGTCCCCTTCCAACAAAGCCCGTATGTATATTCCAATTTTGACGCTTTTGCACAACAGGCTCTGCCCACCTTCCAAGACAGATCACGGTGGTAATTATCGATGAAGACTTTGAAATCGACGTTGTCGCCTGCGTAATCTCGATGCTAGAGGTCAGCATCCGACAAAGTTCAGATCAGTGCGCTGGCAGCGTAGGAACAGTCACAAATGCTATAAGAAAGGACAAATTCCTTTTATATCACGTTTACCTTCATTATGGCCTAGATGAGGCGCACATTGAAAGGTGAGTTGACTTTTGCTATTGGGAACTCATAAAAATGATCCAGAAAATGACTTTTCGTACAAAATATTTTGGACTGATGAAGCTCGGTTTTGCCAAAATGGAAGTGCTGATCTTCAGAACAGCCTCCATTGGGCACAGAAAAAACCCACACTCGCCGAGGCAGCATAAGCGTCAAGTTCAATGGAGTGTGATTGTGTGTTGCGGCGCACACGAGCACTAGATCACCAGATCTCACTTTTTGAGGATCACTTAAACGGAAAGATGCATGGAGAAGAAATGTTAGGTGTTGTCATTGATTCCCTTGTCTGCAATCTTTCCCTGAATGACCTGCACCAAGTATAGTTTAAGCATGATGTTATACCACCACATTCTTCTAGCAGGGCGAATAACTGGTTGGACAGACGTTTTCCTTAACAGTGCATTGGGCGTGCAGGAGCGATGTTTTGGCCACTAAGATCTCCTGAAATTTCTCCACTCAACAATTTTCTTTGTGGATACGTCAAAAATCAAGTTTACGTACCAGAGCCCAGCGATATGTATGACATGAAGTACAGAGTAGCATCTGCCTTTGCGGGTAGTCCTGCAAAAAAAGTGCGCCGATTCATGGAGTCGACGCGAATGCGGTTCATGCTTTGCGTTACTATTGAAGGCAGGTATTTTGAACACTTTTTAAGGCATTTACATCTTGAGAGGAGAAGAGTTTCGATGAGGCTTGTGCATGACCAGAACAAGCTTAAGTAGCCGCAGGAAATATGCGTTAGCAAAGATAAATCTGTTTCAGTTAATGACGATGGAGTTGTTGCTCTTCAGTTCAAAATAACAGTACTCGGACATCAGCAGTGATGCTATTCACGTAGCCTCGGCTACGACCACGCACGCTTCTCTAGTCATTATAAGGCATGTTCACTGTCATTCAGACTCTCGGATCACACCACTATCTCGGCATGGTATCTGGCACTATCACTAGACGCTCAGGAGTTGCATTTTACGACACTGCTTGCAAGGCTTTTTTTTGTTCACTTTTGATTTCGAACACAGAGAGGGCAAGGCTAACTGTTATCACTTATGCCTTTTCAACCTTCTTCACACACTATACAGCACACACAACAGATGCGTCCCTTTAGGGAATAGTTTTGCGCTGACCCTCACCTTCTCGCATGCATAATTCTGCGAAAAACAATTAAACTTTGGAGCCGGATATCTTAGAACCAAGGCGTGCTAGAAGAAATCTTCTAACAGAAACTGTGTACAGACACCACTGCCTAAATTTTTTATATAAACATACCAACTCACTGCACCTAGTAAAAAGATAATTATTAGAGTTTAGGTATAAGGGCTGGTGACAGTGATAATTACCACCTAACTTTTTGACCCTCTGGCCATTTAACTTATTTGCACCAGTGGTTCTGACGTGCCTTCGAGGGCCTAATAAAAAAGTCATACAGCTTTACTTTCAACACCCGGTATAACAACCGACGATATTAGAAGTTTCATAGGGATATATTTCAAAGTGACGAGATTAGAATTTCTTAGAGATGAATTAGCTATGTACACGTCTTATGCCAATGCCCAATACACCATCTACTAAGACTTCACAGGTATCAAGGGTATGTTGTTGGGCGTGTTGGTAATTCATAACTAATATTATCGTAGTCCCTTCCCTTGTCCTGTGTCTCAGTTTTTACGTACTAGGATATTATTAGTTATTCACAGGTGTCTTAATTCTTCACAAAAAGTAGACTAGAATTGCAACCAACAAAAGAGTAAGACAAGGAGATAATACACACCTGCTGAATGCTGGGTGGAAGTGCTTAAGCTGCTAAATTCAGAAGAAATGGGATCAATATTCACAGAGAATGGATTAACAATGTACAGTTTGCGGGTGGCATTACGTTTTCCATTAACAACAAAAAAATTGCTTAACGTTTGAACAGCAATTAAACTGGGCTAGTATCAAGGTAGGCCTCAAGTTAAATACGACGAAATCAAAAATAATGTTGAATGACCTGGTGAAACAGAATTTATTGGTGATGCAGTGCTGCGTCTAGAAAAAAATATGTGTACCTAGGATACTTACCGACGGGAAAACCTAATCACATGAAAGAATCACACCGAAAAATAAGAATGGGTTCGAGCACATTTGATTGGCATTATAAAGTATATTTGAGAAAATGTGCTAGCATCACTAAAGCTATAAGCGTAAAACCATCGCACACTCTTAGTTATCACGTATGGGCTTGAAACATGGAGATTAACAAAACTGCAGCAAAAGCTGAGGACCCCACAAAGTGCTATGGGGCGTAAAATGACAGTGGTAACACGGAGACATCAAAGGACGGCAGAATGGGTACAACAACAGACAGTAGTGGCGGGTGTCTTAGTTGACATGAAGAGAAAAAATTGTACTACTTGGGCAAGTCACGCATTTCGTACGACAACCGGTGGAGATGAAAAAGCACCAGAATTGCTACGAAGAAATAGCAAACGCTGTTAGGGAAGACGAATATTTTGATGCAATGGCGGAATTAGGAAGTTCGCAGGGTTAAAGAGGAATCAGCTAGCACAGGACACGGTAAGCTGGTGATCATCGAGAGAGGTCATCATGCTGAAGGGGACTAAGCTAGATAAGAATGATAATGGGGATGGTGTCCACATCGCTCCTTAAATATATACTGTTTCTTTGTGAAGGTTCAGCATATAATTGCGCTTGGTAAAAGAGAAACGACCTTGGAAAAGTTTTTTTTTTACAAGTAAAAAAACATCAGAGCTTCAGGTGATTAGTTTTAATATGGAACATGGGCTTTTGCATTTCAGTTGTTTTTTTCTCGATTGCTGTTTCCCTTCGCTTTTCACTTTACATTTTCTGAGCCTCAACGTGGACGCATCATTCTGTGGCGCAAAGCGCAAGCATGACTTACCTGTCACAAAGCTCACTTGCGCTCCTCGAGCGGAACTCGTTCATCATTCCTCGGACGCGTATAATGGCACCCAAGGTTCTTTGCGGAAAGGCTATTGCCTGCGGACCATTTTTCTCTAAAAGAGATTTACTGGATCTCTGCGTCACAATATGTTTTCGAAGATTGCCCCTTTCATTTCTTTTTCTGTTCTTTATCATATCCGGCTATTCTTGTACGATATTAGACGTTTTAAGGAAATTTCCGGGAAGATGAATATAGCTTACCAGCCACGAAACCCGTCCAGGTAGAATATAGTTCTCATTTTTCATACTTGAGCAAAAACGCTCTGTGCTTCGCATATTACACCCCCTCTCGTTAAGAAAGGTGACACAACGCCAATATTTGCATTATTGAGGTAAGCAGCAAAAAAATTTCAATGATGCCGTACTGTGCTTAAGCATGATTTTGCTCAAAAAATAAGTTTTTTTTTCTGTGTCACAAATATGTTGTACGCTTATTCATCAACTCTTGAAGGTTATGTTTTTGCGTATGGCTACTGGAAAGATTGCGGGTGCTTAAAAAAAGAATTGCACAAGACTGATAATATTTCTTGTGATAAAAAAGTGAAAGGTGGCATTTTATTATTTTTGCATGCTTAATTTGTTTCTTGCACCCCTCATGTAAAAGCCTTTGTACAGGGCCCTTGAGGATTTTTTTAATTATAAGTAAACTAGCAAATATTGTTACAACTCCGCCACTCTGATCTTTTTAGACTGCAACAGTGGAGAAGTAGTATAGATGCTTAATGAAACATCACGAGCCAGGCCCTAACTTTGGAAACAAACCAGTCTGGCAAACAGAGGTGGGATTGCTGCATTCCGCGCTAGAAGTAGCGCTCAGCGATACACGCATTTTGTTTGAGACCTTTCAGAAGAACGGCTTTCCACTTCGCCTAACCACTGCGTTCTGCGTGTTCTCCCCACCATTCTCACTGATGTCTTTGCAGTGAGCGCTTCCCCGTATAAGCTCCCTCATTCAGGGTAAGCTGCCTCTCTCAAGAGCGATGATGCCGGTGCTCCCGCAATGAGCGTCATTGCCGCATTATCTCGCTTCTAGCAGGCTCGGTTTCAAAACAGCCAAAATAGGTGGAAATTTCAGTAATTACCGCATGCTCAGCTACAGCAAGAATATTGCAGTCGTTGTATTCTATGTAAAATTGCAGGCTTCTGTTGCGCGAGTCTCTAGGGGTACCCACTAACTTTTCCGCTAAAGTTTTTTTATTCTATTCTCAATTCACAGCATCTCCAGTATTAGTGCATCTTTTACAACAGAGACATGTCATGTGATAGCGTCACAGTGATGTCACAATTTAGACTACCTGCGGCTTTATTAAAAATTCTCGCATGTTTTTTCCCAATTGTAGTAGGAAAACGAAGGCAAAACTTAAACCGCATGTAAAAGATCTAAAGAAGACAAAGATGCTCGTGGTGGTAGTAGTAGTAGTAGTAGTAGTAGTAGTAGTAGAAAATATTGTTATGTACATAATTCAGACAGGCTTGAACTCCAGTGCACCGAGGAATGTACAGGTGAAGAGCGAAGTCTGTCCGGCAGGGTCGTGTCCCTATTCCAGGGCCCCACTGGCGCGAGCCATCCGTGCAGCTCTGTGAATCAGTCGCAGCTGATCCACTAGGGCTGGGCTAGACAGCAGTGCCTCACATTCCTCTCACGTGTCAGTGGTGTCGTGTTCTTCGTCGTGGTCTACGCACTTCCACGTGATGTGAAAGAGTGTTGGGGTGGCTCCACACCACGCTGTGGGGTAGATCAGGTGAAAAGTGTGCAGGTTTATGTAAGTGTTAGTCTGTATTCTTCTTAGCGCTGTTGCCTCCGCAGCGCTGAGCTTGCTATGAGGACGTGTATACAGCTGCCCGTTTTCCCTGTAGTACTTTAAAATCGTTGCGACACAAGGGTCCAGGGGTGTATGATCATCACTTGCATTGTCTTGAGTGGCTCGGTGATTTGTGAAGCCCCGAGCCACCTCGTCCGCGCGCAGGTTCCCTGTCACGCCCTCGTGCCCGGTGCCCAAGTCACAGCCTGTACGTATTTCACTGGGGGCCCCATCCTGTCCCAACGAATATACGGAGTGCCTGTGCTCCAATTTTGCCGTTTAGATAGTTTCTGCAAGCTTTTTGCGAATCTGTAATGATTGTTAATGGAGCGTTTCGCGTCCATCCCTCTTTTATTGCGAGTGCTATGGCAACCTCTTCTGCTTGAGTTGTCGACGCCTGATCTATTGAAGTGCAGGCTGTAATTTTCCCTCTACGGCCGGTGACTACACGCACATATCTCTTTGCATTGGTCTGATGAGGCGCGGCGTCAGTGAACCTGGCCGTGTTCAAAAATCTTGTAACTCTGTCAATGTAATCACCCCTTGCCTTTGTTCTTCCAGCATGCAAAGTAGGATTCATGTTGCTTGGTATTGACAATACGACGTACCATTTTCTATGTTCCCTTGGTACTTCTTTAGTTTCTTGGTGTGTTTATAATAAAGTATCGCGCCCTAGTTTTGTTAGGACTGCTCTGCCCATTGGGTCTGGTGAAGGCGATTTTCTGGCGCTAGTAACTGGGCGTCGGATAATTCTTCCATGGTGTTATGAAGACCAAGCGCCAGTAGTTTGTCGTTTGAAGTATTCCTTCATCCAAAAAGCAGCCGCCACAGCCGGGATATGAACCCGCGGCCTGCGGCTCAGCAGCCGAGTACCTTAGCCACTAGACCACCGTGGCGGGGCTCATTCAAGCCTTAACCTAACGTTTCTGGCATTGTGGTGTTCGGTGCAGAGATACGTTTTGTGCTCAACACTTTGTTTTTGTGGATTGCTTCACACAAAAGATTACTGTTTGGAACGCTTCGCAGCACGTTCACAAGATATTGCTCGTTTGTCTCAAGAAAATGAGTCGCTGCTCGCGTTGTTGGCTTTTCTTTGTGCCGCAACACGTATTCGAATTCCCTGCATGCGTCATACTTTATGAAAAGTCCAGTTATGCTTAATATCGTAATGTGTGATATTCGCAAATAGCTTACGGCTCTAACGAGGGCGATAAGAGAGAAGTGGTGAATTTATGAAAAATGTTTCGAAGCTAAAGCTAGGACTTCTATCTATCTATCTATCTATCTATCTATCTATCTATCTATCTATCTATCTTCAATCTATTTATCAATCTATCTATCTATCTATCTATCTATTTATTTATCTATCTATCTATCTATCTATCTATCTATCTATCTATCTATCTATTTATCTAGCCGCCTACGACTTTTAGCTCTCCTGGCCGTTTCTATAATGGTATTGATGCCAAATTTGATGATGATGATGATGATGTTTGATGTTTTGTGGCGGAAGGGCCATTTCAGAGCCAAAGAGCGCCAGTTCTTTTTACTAAAAATATGGACAATGATTGTGATAAGCGGCTGTATAAGGGTCATAAAATTCCTCGTGATAAGACGGGTAAAAACATACAAGCAATAAAATCATGACCATGCCGTGGAAATTCTGTGTGGTATGAATAGATGAAAAAAGTTGGTGATAGTAGAAAACGATGGTGGACATGTATGGCATTAACACTAGTGCCTCACTCCTTCATACCTATGCGTTCAAGGGCCGTGAGGCAAGTGCTTTGTTGTGTAGCCACCACAGCGAACACCTCTCTGGAGATGTCGTGCTACGAAATTCCCGGGTGTATGATATGAAAGCTACTAATTTCTTTTCAAAACGCTAACAATTATTTATGACTAAACAGTGGTTCCCTACCAACGAACATTGCCGGGTGTAAAGGTATTTGTTGTCGGTAGGGTAATGAAAAGTGTTGTTTTCTTAGAGTTTCTAACTGTTTGCTCTGGTATAAAATGTGAAGAACTGTTAGTGCTTAACCGCATCTATCACACAATGGTGAATTGCCACTGGACAAAAGATATGTGTCAGTCGTGTATGTGTGTCCTATCCTCAGCCTCGTTAGTATCGTGTCATACAGAGGTAACTCTGTATGACACGATTTTGATACTGGCAGCCAATGGCCAAGGTGTGGCTTAATAATGTGTAGCTTGTTTTGTGTGTGCCTAACCCACTTGCAATGCCAGTAGTCCCGGAGCTTTCGTTTGAGAGACGGCATAAAGTCAAGGGCTGGGATTAATATGGGTGTAGTGGCAGTGCTTTCGTGGACGGATGCAGCAAGCTGATCCGCCTTCACAATACCTTGGAACTCACAGTGCCCTGGCACCCAGCACACTACAACATGTTGTTGGAGTGTGTAGAGTGTGCATAAAATAGAGTAAAGTGAGATGACGACAGGTTTTTTTTTATTTTTAAGAGTGTGCAGAGCCGTTACCACACTGAGGCAGTCCGCATAAATTACTGCTTTTTCTATTTGTAATTGCTTGATGTGTTTAGCCGCCACAAGTATCGCGTAAGCTTCCGCTGTGAAGATATTTGTACCTGGATGTAGAGGACCAGCATCCGAAAAGAATGGGCCGACAGCAGCGCAGAACACAGAGAAGTTAGACTTGGAGGCATCTGTAAAGAACTCAGGACGTGTGTATTTGTGTTCAAGTTCCAGGAAGTATGTTCAGATATGGGCAATTGGCGCATGTTTTGTAACTTCTAGAAAAGACGCATGGCAGTCTATAGTCTGCCACTGCCATGCTGGCGGGTATGCCACAAGAGCCATAAAACTTCATTCAAGTGACACTCCAGTTACCTCAGCTTGACCCTTCAGGTGAACTGAGAAGGGCTGCCTCATCGAACGCCTGTTTTGAAACAGAATGAAGCTCGACAAATCATTATTAGTAGAGTATGAGGGGTGCTTCTTGTCTGCTTTCACCTTAAGAAAATGTACAAAGGACATGTAAGTTCTCTGCAGATAAAGCGACCACTCATTTGATTCACCGAAAAGGCTTTTTACGGGGCTGGTGCGAAAAAAACCCGTAGAAAGGCGGATGCCCAAATGGTGCACGGGGTTCAGCATCTTCAAAGCACTTTGAGTCGCAGATTGATAAACAAGGGCCCCATAATCTAAGCTGGTTCGAATGAGGCTTTTATACAGATTCATGAGAGATTGCCTGTCACTACCCCACGTAGTATGTGACAACACTTTTAAAACATTCATGGCTTTTAAACATTTTGTTTTAAATACTTGATGTGCGGTACGAAGGTCAACTTGTTGTCCAAGATTAAGCCTAAGAATTTATGATCCGCATTAACAGACAGACGTTGACCGTTCCGTTCAATGTCGTGTCCTGAGTGCATGCCTCTCTTTCGGGAGAACAAGACACACGTGCTTTTGTGGGTTCAGTAAGAATTCGTTTTCCTCTGCTGATTTGGAGACCTTGTTTAAACCTAACTGAACCTGCCGCTCACACATTGCCAGATTGCAAGATCTAAAGACAAGCTGGACGTCATCGATATATGTACAATAAAACATATTGCGAGAGACGGACAAGCGCAAGAAATTCATTTTGATGAGAAAAAGTGTGCAGCTAAGTACACCACCTTGCGGCATGCCTGTTTCCTGGACAAATGTTAGGGAAAGAACGCTGCCCACTCGGACACAGAATGTCCGGTTTGACAGGTGACTTTCAAATATGTGAAACATTCTTCCGCGCATGCCAAGGTCGGACAGGTCTCTTAGAATTCCAAAGCGCCATGTTGTATCTTAAGCCTTTCCGATATCGAGGAACACAGAGAGAAAATATTGTTTGTGGACGAAAGTGTCTCTGATCTGTGCCTTGATACAAACAAGGTGATCTGTGGAGTTTTTTCGTGTTCCCAATGGTAGGTTTTTTAACATTTCATACCCCACACGGTCAGAACCTGGGGCAGAAGTACTGCAGGAGTTCAGAGATGTTTAGAGCTCAGCTGGACTCAAAGCTTGGTTATATGCCTCGTATATAGTGCATTTATGATCGAGTTTCTGGTTTTATATTCTTGTTCTGTGTTTTTCGAAATTGTCAGTATAGTGTAACAAGCTGGACACCCGTTCGAAGTGTGCGCCGAGGAAGTTTGCCCGATCTTCCAAGGTATCACCCTGAGTGTTTACGAGTGGAAGTGAATGGACTTGTCTTTCTGCTACTCTACCAACCATGTTCCAGACTTTAGCCTCTTGGTTGTATGAACTGATCCCTGATAAAAACTTGTGCCAACTTTCCCTTTTGGCCTGCCGACGCGTTCTACTGTCCTGAGACTTCATTTTCTTAAAGTTGTCAAGATTTTCGGCTGTCGGCGAGTTCCGAAGCAACCTGCATGCTTTGTTTTGTTGCTTGCGCGCATTTCGGCACTCTGAGTTCCACCACCGCACACGTCCGTTTTCAAGGGTGTCCATTCGTTTGTGGGATGCACTTTTTTGCTGCATATATCACAAACGCTGTGAAGTAGTTGACAGCAACTTCAATCCTCAAAGTACGTATGTCACTCTAACCTATACGAGCGACGGTATGAATTTTGTTCCCAGTCGGCTCTGTTTATGAGGCATTTGGGAACACGTAGTGAACACTCAGTTGCAGTAGTTGTGCTCAAGACTAGGGGGAAGCCGTCACTTCCGTGTGGATTACTGACAACTTTCCACTGGAGTAGAGGCACAAGAGATGGAGATACTATGCTTAGGTCTATGGAGGAGTAGTATTGTTTGGGAGATTATAATTGGTTGGTTCCTTTCGATTTAGGAGACACACGCTCGACGAAGAGAAGGAAGTGTTCAATTAGTCGACCCCACGCGTCGCAACGAGAGTCACCCTATAGCCTGCTATGTGCATTAAAGTCTCCAAGGAGAACATAGGGCTCCAGAGGTTCATCAATTAAAGAGTGTAAATCACGTTTTTCCAGCTGATAGCTAGGAGGAATGTAAATAGTCTAGATTATGATCAGTTTATCAAAAAGAACCACTCGAACAGCCACTGCCTCAAGAGATGTTTGGAGTTGTAAGTGAACGCATGCAATTCCTTTATTCACTATAATCGCAACACCTCCGCATGATCTCATGGAATCATCACAGTCCTTTCAGAAAATAACGTATTTACGAAGAACGTTGGTGTGTATTGAATTAAGGCGTGTTTCTTGTACACACAGCACTTTTGGAGAGTGTTTTTGTAAAAGCTCTTCGGCGTCGTCAAGGTTTCTCAGAAGGCCGCTGACTTTCCATTGTATATTTTGAGGGTTCATGGCGAATGTAAAATAGTGCTGTGTGTACGAAAAGCGAGTGGCTGTTTAGGCAGGGAGTTGGAGGTCACGTAACAGGGCCGTCACCTGGCCGTGTTATGTGCTTTTTTGTTTTCTTGGCGTGCTCCAAGGAGCCACGCTGCTCTTTTGGCACCAAGGGTACCGACGTATTCTTAGCTCTTGGGAGGCACTGGATGCCCGCACTTGCGGGCTCTTACTTCGAATTTTAGGCCTCGCCTGGTGAGGTGAGGCCTTGAGACCTGAGGACTCTGGAGTCTCCGGTCTCTGTTCGGGAGTAGGCGCAGTAGTCTGGACTACAGCCGCCTTGTGGGCAGGTGCCACAACCGCCGGCTCGGTATGCGCGGGCTGAAGGAGTTGTGAGGGCTGGTGCGGTGGTGCCCCCTGACGCGCCGTATCAGCATATGGAGGTTCATAGAAGGATGAAGCTCTTCGCCGTGCATCCATAGATGAAATGTTCTTATTCACCTTCAACGTAATTATCTCTTTTTCTTTTTTCCAGTATGTGCAGGAGCGTGAATATGCGGCGTAGTTTCCTTCACAGTTTACACAGTGTGGCGGTTTTTGCACTTCTCAGAAATGTGTCCTAGAACTCCACATTGTGCACATGTCTGGCGACCAAGGCAGGTTTCAGAACCATGGCCATACCTCTGGCATTGGAAGCAACGACGAGAGTTCGGTATGTACGGTCTGAGAGAGGTCTTCAAGTACCCTGTTTGAATACTTTCTGGCAGATTACTGGAAGCAAACGCGAGTATTAGGTGTTTTGTTGGTGTTACCTTGTTGTCTCTTCTGATGATGATCCTTTGTACATTGGTCACATTCTGACTCTTCTGCCCTTCCAGAAGCTCTTCTTTGATCAAGCCAAGCAAATCAGCATCAGATACCACTCCACGGCTTGTGTTCATAGATCTGTGTGGTGTTACAGGGATTGGAGTGTCACCAAAAGTTGAAAGATTGTGTAGGTTCTCAAGCTGCTCTTTTTCATGAATATCGAGAAGGAGATCGCCGCTGGCTATTTTGGTAACTTTGTACACTACCCCAAGAGTTTCTGTAAGACACTTGGCTACTACAAAGGGGGATACAGTTCTGGCTTGCTTGCCACTTTTCTCACTATGTATGACATGCAAATGAGGGAAGTTTTCTTTTGAACAGTTCAAAAACCCGTCTTCGGTGCATACGCGCTTTAAGGCGGTACGATCATTTAACGGAAGAACTTATGCATGAGTGTTTCATTTTCTTCAGAAGCGTTGGCTGCCACCCACCACGGAGCCCATCGAGGGGACGCTACAAGTTTGCGGATGATAAAACCTGCAGACGCCAGCCGTACATCGCAACTATAACCCAATTCGCCTAGACCAAGGTAGGCTATTTGCACAGGGTTAACCCTAGCAGCCAGGAAGTTTCGAAGTAAACAGAACAGACTAGAAGACAGAATAGATAAAAAGTGAAAGATAAAGACAAATATATAGGGAGAGAGAGATACGAAAAGGCGACTGCCAATTTCCCCTGGGTGGGTAAGCTCAGGGGTGCTGTCTACGTGAAGCCGGGGCCAAAGTGGTGTGTTGCCTCTGCTAGAGGGCCGTAATGGTCCGATCCCCCAGTGTCAGCTCAACCCCCAGGATCCCCTTTTCCCCGGACACGGCAGAGCCACGCACGGCTAGGCGTTGATTGATTGATTGATATGTGGGGTTTAACGTCCCAAAACCACCATATGATTATGAGAGATGCCGTAGTGGAGGGCTCCGGAAATTTCGACCACCTGGGGTTCTTTAACGTGCGCCCAAAGCTAAGCACACGGGCCTACAACATTTCCACCTCAATCGGAAATGCAGGCGCCGCAGCCGGGATACGATCCCGCGACCTGCGGGTCAGCAGCCGAGTACCTTAGCTACTAGACCACTGCGGCGGGGCTGTGGTGGCCAAGCGGTAGAGGTTTACACATTAGTGATAATCCTGTCAATCATAATATAATGCGGCACAAAAACCAAACACCAAACCAGCCAGAAAACAAGGACACATGGGCTCTGTCCTCGTTCTCTCGCTGGTTTGGTGTCTGTTTTTGTGCCGCACTACATCACGATTGACTAGCTCCATCTCGCCCACCAAGAAACGTGGGTGGTCATGTGTTGAAGGTGTCGGGTGGAGGGAAACTTTTGCCAAGCTGAGACAGTTTTGCTTTTAAAAAGTTGTAGAAGTGATGGAATGTAGAGTGTTTTCCGAGTACTTCGATGAGGTAGTCAGCCCGTAGCGTGGTATGAACAAACTTTAGCAAGGTTTCTTAGATGGCGCTACTTTCCTTGTCAGGAGTGGGCCACTCCCGAGGGGTCCGCAAATAATATCTGCCTCCGCACAAAAAAGTCGGCAGAGCACAAGCTGTCACCTTGAGGCTTCTGCAGTAGGAAGCCTAAGTATGTTGACTAGCAAAAGAGCACTGACAGAAAATTTCCAAGGCGAGAGATTGAGTCAGAGGTTCATGTGGAGACACAGATATCTTTGAAATGCCAACAGGAGATGTAGCCTAAAACACATTCAAACTCGATTTTACAGTGCATGCAGTGCGACTAAGATGCTGTGCATCTTGTGAGTCTGACATCACCGTGGTGTCAGCGGAAACAAACTGCGTCCCGGGTTTGTGTTGGCAAGTCAGTGCAGTGCCCACTTGTGCCCGATCACGTGTGCAGTTGCGCACGATGCCCACGTCACAGTTTTTTGTGGTCACGTGGCCAGCAGTGTTTACCTGCCTAACAGTGATGTTCCGTTTAGGAAAGTTTCTCTCTTTCGGAGAATTTTCAGGCCATATTTTGGGCAAAAGGATGAAAAGATATTTTAGCGATACTGCTGAAAATTTTGAAATTGATAAATTTCACCAATGAGAGCCAATTTATTGCGGTCGGGGTGCGCCTCATATTTCTGCCGTCGATTATGGCATATGCAGCACGCAAGCATAGCTCTTCAAATTTATGTGAAAGATCTTGAAATCCCTCCTTTAGTGTGCCCTTCAAGCCCCGTATTTGCGATGGACTTACAGCACATGAGTGAAAAAAATAATGCTCAGCGTATGCAGAGAAGATTCCACAAATAATAAAGTTTCATGGCTCGCAATCAGAATTATGCGGTGTTTCACAGAACACCACTGCTGCCTAGTGCTGCGGTGTTTGCCTGCCTAGCTCGATGCTTTTTGAAACAAAACCTGGCACTTGGCGCTCTAGAAACGTCTGTAAGTAACTACCCGTCACACACTCGCAGAGACGAGGTTTCCAGCTGTGATAATTGTGGGTAATTAGTTACCTATAGCGAAAGAGCAAAAAAAAACACCACACAGAATTTTCACCCCAGCTCATTTATAATAAACTAAATACTTTTTCTTGAAGATTCACTTCATACATTTTCTCGTGATTTGGTTGCAGCGCAGACACAAAACATACGCTCTTGCAGCGCTTTGCGTTTCGCCGTAACAGGAAAAATGCCAAGGAGCACTGTGACATACATAGATGGGCACTTCATCGGGCCTACGATGCGGCCGAGAACCCAGGCTCTTCTATCCTGACAAGGAAAAGCTGTAATTGTATTCGGCCATTTCTATGTTGTACGCAAGTCTGTATGAGAATAGTCGCTTCGCGCCTTCAATGTGATGTAACATTTGCAATCACACTGATCGCTTGAACTCGAAAGTCGCCATTGAGAATGTGTCCTCACTATTGGAACCTTAGCGAAGATGAGATGAGCGAGCAAAACTATTCGTAGAAGTAATAACATGATTAGGAACTCACCACGGGCTTTGAAATATAGGCTAGATTCCAGTCGTGCCCCACGAAGCATGACGCCAGTAGCGTGAACGGCAACGAACTTGCCAGCGAGGCGAGAACTGAATAGCTTTTGAACATGCTGAAACCTTGTGCAACCAAGACGCAGTAAGAAAGAAAAGGTTTCTAGAAGGCACCACTTTCAATTCTTCTACTGTGGAAGTTTATCTCCACTAGACACGAGGCTACAACACAAATTGATTGGTGCTATGGGAAAGCTTAACTCTGGGTAGTCGTTCTTCATGTCCCCTATGGTACAAAAAATACGAAGATGGAGAAAACACGAAAAGGGAAATGTATCGCGGCACTACCCCTGTGAGACGGTGTAAATCCGGACACGCAAAAGTGATGCTTAACGCGACGTCTCATTCATCTTCCTTTCCGGTCAGTGGGAGCAGAAAATAAATTATGAGTATACTCCAGATTGGCAAAGCATACGCAACATCCCCATTGGGCTTTCGTCCCTTCTTTAGCAAAGCTACAAGGCTCCGTCACTGTCAAACTATGGCCTCTTTTTTATTCAGCGGCCGTTCTGGCACAGTCACGCATCGGTTAAAGCGACAAATCAGGGATCCTTGGGAGAACAAGGGCGGATGCTCGGTTGCTGGTGTGTATCGGTCGTCTAAGTACAGTGTTGTTCTGTTTGTAATTTGTTCCCTAAAGTCGCCACGTATCGACACAGTGGCCCATGGAGCTTTCAACGGGCGCCAAAACACGTGTTTGCTAACTAGACAGACTCTGTGTTTGCGAAAAGTGATCACTAGAATTGAAAAACGCTTGTGCGTGTAATATAGGCTATGAACAATAGTTTGACGCCGTTCGAGCATCAATTCATGCTGTCACGTTCTATAAATCGTTAGTGCCTACTGAACGCATCCAAAGTTTTTTTGAAAACCTTGAAACATCTCAGGTGCCATTCACTTGCCAACGCCTAAGGACAGATATCTGCAATCAGGTAAAGACAGGTGTACCAGAGGGCCAGAAGAAGTCTAACAACAACAGAGTATTTGAGGGAAAACGAGACGAGCAGAACGTAGTCACCGGACCAAGCACTGAAGATTGACCTTCGGGTGGCAGACCCGAGCAACGAAAACTTCAACAAGCGGTGGCCTCCTGCTATCACGTCACCGTACGAGAAGACCGTAGCCACCCGGTCGTGAACTATATACAGCCCAAGACCTGCGAACTTCGATGCTTACAGCTAAGCAGCATTAGTTGGGTTTCGGGGCTGAGCTGCGCGTCCAGCTGCTTGGCCACGTTTCCCCGACTGCTTGGCGCGTCAACCAGCTGCCATTTTTTTCTTTTTTCGAACTAGCCACCCGGCTAGCCAAGCGTCTGCGTACTGGTGAGGCTGATCTCACATCTCTTGCTGCGCCGCCGCTTACGCGCTTTTTATATGCAAAGAGTTTATATTATAAAGGAGATTTATTAAGCTGAAAGGTTGATGCTTGGAAGGCTTGGAAAGCGATGCACAAGCCACAATTTCCGAGCTCGAGCCGCTGCTGCACGCTCGATGCTGCTGCCTCTGTGCCGGAGTACTTCCTCTTCTTTACAATAGTCCCACGGGCAATAAAAAGGAGCCATCCTGGCGACTTAGTCATGTGCAGGCGGCGTTGAACCGTAGTACTGCTTGAGCCTCTGGACGTGTAAACCTCGCGGTTGTGACGTCGCAAGTCTGATGGTGGCGTAAGAGGCTCAATGAGGTAGTTTACTGGTGAAGTTTGTTCGAGAATACGATATGGCACATCGTACTTTGGCAGAAGTTCGGAAGAGAGCCCAGGTGTGCAATGCGGCACTGACAGCCACACAGGAGCACTCGAAAAAAACGGCACTTGAGGTCTGGGCATCATGAATTGCTTTTTGCCTGTTTCGGTCATTGCATGTAAAGCGACGAGCTAACTGGCGGCATTCTTTTGCGCATCTGGCGGCGTCCAAGATTGGTAGACACTCGGACGCGTCCGGTCGATAGGGCAGAATGGTATCAATGGTGTGGGAGGGGTGACGGCCATAGAGGAGGTAAAAAGGGGAGAAGCCTGTTGTCGCTTGCGTTGCCGTATTATAGACGTATGAAATGAATGGGAGAACTAAGTCCCAGTTAGAGTGATCAGTCGTCACTTACATAGATATCATGTCACCGAGAGTACGATTAAAGCGCTCGGTAGCCCCATTGGTTTGAGGGTGGTAAGCGGTACATGCGCGATGTGCAATGGCAAACTCGGTGAGCAATCTTTCAATGACCTCGGACAAGAAGGCGCGGCCGCGGTCACTGAGGAGTTCTTGAGGGCCTCCATGACGCAGTAGGAAAGTGGCAACCTCCTGTGCTGTAGCCGTTTGAATAGCAGTGGTCTCAGCATAGCGCGTTAGGTGGTCGATAGCAACTATTATCCACGTGTTGCCAGTTGGAGTCAATGGAAGTGGCCCTTAAATATCTGTTCCAACCCTTTCGAAGGGTCGGGAAGGCATGGTAAAGGCTCCAGGTCACCGGTGGAGGCGTGTGGTGGAGATTTTTGGCGCTGAAATTCGGCTTAAGAGTGGACGAAGTTGCGGACGAAGGTATACATACCACGCCAGTAGTAGCGATGTCGAAGCCTTTCGTAGGTCTTGAAGACTCCTGCGTGGCCACATTGTGGGTGAGTGTGGAAGGAGGAACAAATCTGTGACCTCAGGGTTCATGGAACGACGAGCAGCCACTTGCGTCCCTCTGGTGCGTAGTTGCGTCGATAGAGAAGCGTGTCACGTATCGAGAAGTGTGGAACTTGGCGCCAGAGCGTTCGCGTCTTTGGGAGTTCAGAAGTGTCGGAGAGATGATTGAGGAGAGACGCAGTCCACGGGTCATTGCGTAATTTCATAGCAATGGTGTCAAAAGCAAGCGATGACAATGTGGAATCGCAAGCGGAGTAAGCTGTGGCATTCTGGGACAGGGAGAACGGGACAGAGCATCGGCCTCAGCATGTTTCCGTCCTGACCGATAAACCACGCGTATGTCGTAATTTTGAATTTGCAGCGCCCAGCGAGTGAGGCGGCTAGATGGGTCTTTTAACGTCGAAAGCCAGCACAGCGCGTGGTGGTCGGCCACGACGTCAAAAGAGCGACCATATAGATATGGGTGAAACTTTCCAAGGGCCCACACAATGGCCAAGCACTCCTTTTTTTTGAAGCTGTAGTTGCTCTCAGCCTTGGTAAGTGTGCGACTAGCGTATGCCATGACGTATTCCTGATGCTCCGGTTTATGCTGTGTAAGCACAGCACGCAAGCCTACACCACTGGCGTCGGTGTGGATTTCAGTTAGAGCTTCAGAATCAAAATGGTGTAGAATGAGTGGCGTCGTGAGAAGCCGTCGCAAGGTGGTGAAAGCCTCGTCGCAGGCAGGGGACCACGATACGAGGTCTTTACAGTTGCTGGGAAGTTGCGTGAGAGATGATATAATAGACGCGAAGTTTCGGATGAATCGCCGGAAATACGAACACAAGGCGATGAAACTTCGAAGTTCTTTGATGGTGGGAGGTTTAGGAAACGCCGTAACAGTTCGCAATTTCTCGGGATCTGGGAGGATGCCTTCCTTGAAAACAACGTGGCCCAAAATGTTCAGTTGAAGCATGGCAAATCGACATTTTTTAGCTTTATTTGCAAACCGGCGTTAGTTAGGCAAGTAAGGACGTGCTGAAGGTGACGTAAGTGTGTGTCAAAGTTAAGGGCGAAGACCAAGATATCATCGAGGTGACACATGCATATCTTCCATTTTAGTCTACGCAGGGTGTATTCCATCATTCTTTCGAACGTTGCAGGTGCATTGGAATGTCCGAAGGGCATGACGGTGAATTCATATAAGCCGTATGGTGTGACAAAAGCGGTTTTGGGGTGATCGGCCTTCGCCATAGAAACCTGCCAGTAGCCTGACCACAAGTCTAACAAGGAAAAGAACTCGGCACCCTGTAAACTGTCCAAAGCATCGTCAATGAGCGGTAGTGGATAGGCATCCTTCAGCGTGATCTTGTTCAATCGCCGGAAATCGACACAGAAACGAATAGAGCTATCTTTTTGACGAGGACCACCGGAGACGCCCATGGGCTCTGTGAAGATCGAATGACGTCTCTGCGAAGCATGTCGTCTACTTGGTCAGCAATGACGCGGCGTTCTGTAGCGGACACGCGATATGGTCGTTGTCGCAGTGGTGAGTGGGACCCAGGGTCGATGCGGTGTTCTACTGCTAAGACACGGCCGAGAGATGAGTGTTCAACGTCGAAAGAATGGCAGTAGCTCTCAAGAGTGGTGAGGAGTTGTGAACGCTGCGAAGATGTCAAACCTGCAGTGATGAATGGTTGAAATATGTTCACCGACATTGAGTCATGCGCTGAGACGACAGCCAAATCACAGACGGAGGTAGAGGGCACCTTATCGGGGACGGTTATGATTCTGGAAGAACTGATTGTCTCGACGTGGCCAAGGCACTCGTGACAAAGTAGGGATAAAGACGACGACTCATGATTATAAATTAGCATTGTGGTTGAGCCTTCTACAAGATCGAGAGCAGCAAAAAGCAGGGTGAGGGCTCTTCGGGCGACGAATATTGGAGATGGTGTGAAGAAGACCGTGCCGCCAGATATGGCGCTGCATGAAACTGGCACGAACGCAAAAGAGCATGCAGGGATGTGGGTGTCATCGCTAACGACAGGTTTAGCGGCAGACTGGGTTTCGACGGACGATTGGTCATCCAGTGGGCAAAATTCAACCTCAGCCCTAGCAAAGTCGATTACGGCGTTATGACGCGACAAAAAGTCTCATCCCAAGATAATATTATGGGAGCACGATGAAAGAACCATGAACTCTATCGTATACAGAACGTCCTGAATTGTCACGCGGGCTGTACATACTGCGGTCGGCTGAACAGGTTGAACACTGGCTGCGCGAAGCGATAATCCGGAGAAAGGCGTCGTAACCTTACGATTTGAGCGGCAAAATCCAGCATCTATAACAAAAACAGCTGCACCGGTATCTACAAGAGCAACTATAGTGATATTTTCGACGAACACATCAATGACATTGGTAGGTGTCAAATGAGGACTTGGGCAAACCGAAACCTGCGCAGTTCTTGCCTCAGGAACTGCGTCGTCTAGTTTCCTCCTCGTTAGGCGCGGGCCGTCGACGCATAGGAGAAGGCGAGCGGCAGCGTGGAGAGGGCGAGCGAAGACGTCCCGACCGAGGGCGGTGGTCGTCCTGGTAGAGGGCTGACATTGGAGTGGAGGAACCGTATCGCGCGTTGGAGTCAAGCGGGAAGAAAGGCTCACGGTGGTTTTCATTGGTGATATGCGACCGGCGGCAGCAATACCTTGCGACGTGTCCGGGGTATCGACAAGCGTAACATATCGGGCAATTGTCGAGGGTGCGCCACAGGTTGGCGGTGTTAGTGCCGGTCCAGTGAACTGGAGCTGGGCGATAGCTCGCGTAAGGTTGGAACGTAGATGCAGGCGCCTTGTGAGTTGGCATGGCTGCCACCGCGGCATAGGTGAGAGGAGCAGCCACAAGATTAGGCTCGCGAGCAGCTGGTAAGACCTCGGCGACCCCTCCTTAAATTACGCCACGTAGAGACGATGGTAAAGTTGAGGTAGGTTCTGGTGTGAAAGGCACCAAGGAAAGCTGTCATGCGACTTCTTCGCGGACAAATGCTTTTATTTCGGCTATTAGTGACGCTTGGTCATCACCACTGATCACACTAGACATCGATGCCAAATTGTGCGCTGGAGGACGTCTTTTCAGAGCCCGCTGCTTTCGCAATTCGTCGTAGCTTTGGAAGAGGCTAATTACCTCGTTAACAGTGGGCGGGCTTTTCGCCAAGAGCATTAGAAAAGCGTCGTCGTCAATCCCTTTGAGGATGTGCTTACATTTTTCAGCTTCCGTCATTGCGGCGTTCACGCGTCTGCACAAATTGACGACGTCTTCTATGTAACTTGTGAAGGTTTCACCCGTTTTTTGTGCACATGTGCGTAAACGTTGCTCGGCACGAAGTTTTCGGACGGCAAGTCGATCGAAGACTGCTACAATCGCCGTATTAAATTGCGGCCACGTTCGAACGCCTGCCTCGTGGTTTCTAAGCCACAGGCTGGCTACACACGCGAGGTGGAACGACACGCGTGTGAACTTGTCCGCGTCC
This sequence comes from Rhipicephalus annulatus, assembly GCA_013436015.1. Classification (NCBI taxonomy): domain Eukaryota; kingdom Metazoa; phylum Arthropoda; class Arachnida; order Ixodida; family Ixodidae; genus Rhipicephalus; species Rhipicephalus annulatus. The sequence continues at coordinate 833,388 of WOVY01009764.1, read as the reverse complement.
GTCCATCTGTTTAAAGCGCTCACCCGTTCGAAAGTCGAGAGCCAATCTTCAACGTCATTGTCATCTGTTCCACTAAAAATTGGAGGCTCCCGCTGAGGAACACTACCTGGACAGGTGGCTGGAAAAGATGGAAGCGCCTGCTGATCGGCGTCCGGCATAGCAGAAGGTAGCCGTCGAGAACGGAGTTCCAGGATGGTAGCGGGAAGGTGTAAGGGACGGTACCCGGCACGGCTCCACCAATTATAAAGGAGATTTATTAAGCAGAAAGGTTGTTGCTAGGAAGGGTTGGAAGGCGATGCACCAGCCGCAATTTCCGAGCTCGAACCGCTCCTGCACGCTCGATGCTGCTGCCTCAATGCCGGAGTACTTCCTCTTCTTTACAATATATAGATGTGAACTGAAGTTTATTTGTTTATTTTGTTTGTTAAAACAACCACTTTATCCTTTTTCACGCTTTTGCAAGCTCAGCCATATAATAGTTTATTACCTATAAAAGAACCTGCATCAAAGGCTTGCAGTCTCTAGGAGAGAATAAAGGTTTTCTGTTACGTATTGAAACTACCCTAAATTGTGTAACCATTTTCGACCAGAAAATTCCGCAGAATGTAAGCTGTGGTGGCTCTACAAAGATGCAGCAGCGGCAGCCCAATGCAAACACTCAAAGAAGCATAGCAGGTATCATTATACTGGATTGTGCTTTGACCGAGTAATCAACTTATGCGTGTACCAGTAGCAACGCTGCCTCATGATCACTGTCGTGTTGAACGCGGCAATAAGGTCTCGAACACGAACAATTCGAGCCGTTGGACCCCTCATGCACCACCGATGAAATAACCGATTGATATGAAGCATATCAACTCAGACTACAAGGGACAACATGTGTGTGAACAGTGTTGTGAACGTGTAGATTTTAACCATATGCTCTGTGCTGGTGCATCAAGTGACACTTACGCCAAGAATAAGCAACAGTGGGCTAAACTGTTAAGAAGTGCTTCACTAACAGATCAACTTCGGGCTGTCCAGGAGACCCGCCAGACGGCGGAGAGCTTTGGGCTTTCTGTCCCGAAATGGGAGATATCCAGTACACCTGGCGTCTAGCCGAGTGTCCTTCAGGACCCCCTTTTTGGGCAATACAGTTTCACCGCCACCAAGTCTGACTTTAGTGATGCAGTGCGCAATGTGGTTCCGAGTTCTAGAGACGGCTTGGTAAACCGAACGTCCAGTTAGAAGTGTTAATATGATTTGGTCCCTTGAATGTCACTTCAGCGAGAGTACACTGTATTTATTATTTTTCGTGCATGAAGGCTTGGGGAACATTAGAGAACATTGGGCGCCCAAGTTATCAGAATTATTTACCAGCAAAAAATGATTTCAAACGAGTACCTTTCGTCGAGCGAACGTGATGGTAACAGAGCAATTTTTCGAGAAACACAGCCATGCGCTCTCATATCTGCATGGCAGACAATGCTTGAGCACAATGATTCAATAGCCATGAGCGACACATACTTGTAAAATGGACTAGTTGCCCAGAGTGACAAGCGCCTCTAGTTTGCCGTTCACGAAGGCTTTAGTATACTTCAAATGACACGAATAAAGGTGAAATCTGAACGTTATAGCAGCCCCGAGAAAAGCCACTGCCTGCGTATCTATGAGCCATGTTTTAAGGTGGCTCTATTCCGGTGGCGGCGCGTGGCGGCTGAATGTCGTACTAACGTTGACCGGCACTTACCCTTGCTTGCCTCCCCATCACTCAGGTGGAAATGACTTTCACTTGATCACACTGTTGGAAAAAGTAAGTCACTGCCATAGTTGAGTGAACTGAATCGCATGAGCGGCAACTTTACAATTATAAAAGGCGTGCATACGCCATCAAAAACATATAATTTAATACTTGCCTCCTAAGTGTAGTGTAGTAATAGTTGCACTAATTACTAGACTACAATGATTACTACGAGCGCAGTTAAAAGAAAAAAAATTAGTGCTCCCTATGCTTTCTTGAGTCTAACGCTACGTGTTATTCATTTAGCTGTCAACTGAAGAAACGAAGTCCTCAGAAAATACAAAAATCTCAACCTCTTTCATTTCGTTAGGTGTTCACACTAGTATATTATACGTATTGACTAACTTCACAGGCGAGGCCAGATGTTCGCACATTCCAATGAGTCGGTTGCCTACCAGAGGGTTTAAAAGCATGAATTCGACTAAGTACGCTTTATTCACGTCAGGCACCACCAGGTTTAGTTCCCCCAGAGCCCTAGTGTTTCCGTTCAATATTCAGATTGATTGCACTGTCGCAGTGGTCTTGTGGCTAAGGTACTCGGCTGCTGACCCACCGGTCGCGGTATCAAATCCCGGCTGCATTTCCGATGGAGGCGCAAAGCTGTAGGGCCGTTGTGCTCCGATTTCGGTGCACGTTAAAGAACGCCAGTTGGTCAAAATTTCCGGAGCCCTGCACTACGGTGTCTCTCATAATCATAAGTGGTTTTGGGATGGTAAGCCCGATATATCTATCTTGGGATTGATTACTAACATGGGACGCCACGTACCGCGAATGTCGGTAGCCAAGGAACAAAACCAGTCACTGTCGTAACTACACTTGCGCCAAATGACGCATGAACAGACCATGACGTTTAATAGCTGGCCCAATATATCGAGCACGCAGTTTCCTATTTGAGTTTGACCATTTAGAAAACACTGATATTACGAACTGCAGAGGAGACTACGATTTCCGCACTGAGCAACTGGCTGGAAAAGAGAACCAGATCGAGCGCATGGCACCAACCGGGCCGCATGAAATGATCTGGCTCCAATTTTCTGCTTCATGGCCTTCTTGCATACTGCCTGTTACAGATGCACTGATGTTATATTACGGATGATGAGTTGCAGCATTACTGACAACCGTGACGTCATTGCTTGTGCTCCACATGTCATCGGAAGTGACCCGCTTTTTTCATAGTGAGTGAACAACTTTATTCACTTCCTGCACGTTAACGGGCTGGGTTCTCACCTAGGAGCTGGTTGAAAGACCATGTCTCTCAGCAGCTTCTTTGGCCTGCTGGATCGCCCAGAGTTAATTATATAGTCCTGAGCTGAGCCGCGCGGTCCGCCGACGCTCCCGTAGGTCCTCATTGGAGGCCGCGTCTCTCGTTTTGCCAATTAGTGCTGGACACTCCCAGAGAATATGCGCTATTGTGGCCCGCTTACTACAATACTTGCATGAACTGGTCATATAGAAGTCGGGGTAAATGTGTTTCATAATTACGGGATTAGTGTAGGTGCCTGTTTGTAATTGCCGCCCATGAATGGACTGGGCCCAGTTAAGCTTGGGGTGAGACAGAGAGTATTCCCGTCGTTGAAGTTTATATTGTTGGATAATGTCGTTGAATTTGGTAAGTCTATCCCCCCACTCTTACTCCTACACAAGAGAGTCCATACGGGTGGTGTCAAACACTTACGTTGCCCGTAACGCGAGACCTCGAGCCACGTTGTGCGCCACCTTGTTAGGATGGACCTCCGTGTGTTCGACGGGTGTGTGGGCGGGAAACCAGAGAATGCATGCGATTTTGTCGTCAGAGCGGGCTGTCCCTGTTGTAAGGCGCAAACCGCTCTGCAAAATGTTTATTATTCTTTTAACGAGTCGCATCGTTTTTGCAACTTTGGCTTCTAATTTGCGGATTGTATCACCATTTGTGCCTTTGCTTTCAACCAAAAGTCCAAAAACCCGTACTTTGTCGACTGTCGGTATGACGCGTCCATCAGCTGTCTTCAGGGTAATGACTGTGTATGAGCTTGTTGGACTAAACAGTTTGGGTTGTCTGTCTGTGAGTTTGGGGCGGTATAAGAGGAGTTCGGACTTCTCCGTTGAACACGAAAGCCCTGTTACGCGTAGGTAGTGTTACACTACCTTTACCGCTTCTTGTAGCCGTTCTTCTATAGAGCCATCGCTGCCATCACACATCCATAGGGTAATATTGTCAGCATATATGATGTGATGAAGCTCGGGAATCATGGACAGTTTTGAGGGCAAACCGAGGAAAGCTAAGTTGAATAACTTGGGAGATATCATGGAGCCCTGTGGAGTTCCTGCACTTCCTATGGGTATTTCAGATGATGGGAGTGCGCCCGCTTTGACTACAGTTTGTCGGTTTGTTAGGAAGTCGCGAATATAGCTATAGGTTCGAATTACGAGATTTAAGGCGTTAACCTGTTGGAGTATTGTACTGTGTGTAACGTTATCGAATGCTTTCTTAAGACCCATACCTAGTAAAGCTTTGGTTGAGCGGGTCGTGGTGTCTATGATTTGGTGCTTCAATTGAAGCATAGTGTCCTGACATGAAAGGTGCCTTCAAAAACCTAACATAGTGCATGGAAGAACGTCATTGTCTTCAAGGTAATCTGTTGGTCGAGCTAAGAAGGCGTGCTCCATGAGTTTGCTTACGCAGGAAGTTAGAGAGATGGGTCTAAGTTGGGAATGTTTAGTGGCGTCCCCGTTTTGGGGATAAGAATAATTTTGGCAACCTTTTACTGTGGGGATAAACGTCCTGTGGTCCAGCATGCGTTAATGTAGTCTGTAAGGTGACTAATAGATTCATCGTCTAGGTTACGTAATGTCTTGTTCGTAATAGAGTCGAAACCAGGAGCGGATTTGGTATTAAGGCGGTGTAGTACAGCGCGAATCTCTGCTTTCGAAAATTCTTCGTCAAGAGTTGCATTTGTCTCACCGGTATAATCTGGGTGTAGTTGAGGAGGTGCTTAGGAAATATGTGTGTGTGATATCTCTCGCAAGAGTTTATCCTCTGTACCTGTGTCATCATGGATGAGCTTATTGATATGATGACGGTGGACTGCTTTGTTGTTCTCAGGGTCTTATACATGACGGAGAAGGTGCCATGTTTTTCTGAAACCTATTTGCTTGTCCATGGAGTAACAACTGTCATGCCACTGTTGCTGGCTTAATACTTTAGCAAATGTTTAGATCTCTCTGTTGAGGAGCGTTATACGTTTCCGAAGGTTCCTGTTTGATTTCTGGGTTTTCCACCTCTTTTGAAGTAATTGTCTTGCTTCCCACATAAGTAGAAGTCGGCTATTAATCTCCTCAAGGTGCGCCTCTGTGGCACTGTTTGTGTAGCATGATCAATGTCCTGTTTTAAAGTGTCCAATGTTCAATATCATCGATGGGTGAGACAATATTTTCTCGTGACTAGCGGAAATTTGCCCAGTCGACTAGCTTATGTTGTTTTCCTGCTGGATTTGGAAGGCCCCCTTTGATGTGGATATCGATGATGTAGTGGTCGCTACCTAAAGCCTCTAGTGTGTTACGCCATGTTATTGTGGGTGTATGTTTGACGAATGTGAGATCTGGTGTAGTGTCCTTGCTAGAACTGGTGCCAGCACGGGTAGGCGCGCTTGGATTCATGATGAGAGTTAGGCCTTCGTTTTGGGTGTCGAGCCAGAGCTCGCGACCTTTTGGGAGAGCACAAGAATATCCCCAAGCTGTACATGGAGCATTAAAATTGCCTTCGAATATAATAGAATTGGGACCAGCGATGTTTAGAGCGCTCTTAAAGAGGGTGCCAAACCTGTGTTTTTTTGTGTTTAGGGTTACTGTATATGTTAAGTACGAAAAGGCTAGCGTTTTTTTGCGGTGTGGTATGAGTTCAATTAGAATGTTATTGATGTACCTAATTTTGGTATCGTGTTGTACAACAGTAAGGTCTCTGCGGACTGGGGTTGTAAGGGTGGTAGTATCTCCAGTGGCACAGCCAATTTTTCGGTCTCCTGCTAATTTGGCCAAACCATGTGACTCCTGTAGAATGATAATATCTGGCTTGTTCTTATCACTGATATATTAGGTAAAAAAGCTTTCTTATTTACGTAGCTTCGACAAATCCACTGCCAAATGTACGTAGGTTGCTTAGCCATGGTAAGGGTTGGGGGTATAATTTTTGCCGGCTGAATTAAGCCGGTGGGTGGCGAAATGGGTTGCGATGGTTGACATCCGGGCGTCATTGCATTCGATGGCTGCGAGGAGGTCCACGATTCCACTGCTATCATTCTTCGGTTATAGTGCTCATTTTGCTGTTGTATTAATTGAGTAAGCGTATCTACACGGTTGGTGAGTGTAGGTATGATTCGAGACGTTGTGGTCATCCACGCACTGAATTCTTTAACTGATTTTATCAGGTTAACAAAAGTGGGAATACTGATAGTAGTGCGTGTAGGTCCGTCCTGACAATTCGAAGTTACCGCTTTGCGTTTAGGGGGAGGGAGGGATTGCCTCCTCCTCCATTTGTGCCAGCAGTGTTTCAGGCATAATATGGGGGGGGGTGCTTACTGGGTGTTGTTCTGATTTCTTAATTTACGAAGCTCTTCTTTTAATGTGTGGTTTTACTCGCTTAAAGCGTTCGTTTTCTAATTGCATTGACAAAGCATTTGTTTGAGTTGAACTATCTCTGCCTCTAACTTTTTCAATGAGTTTTGAGTTGCGACCTTTTCAGACCTATGCTGCCAGGCCAAGCAAGTCTTCATCAGATACAATGCCTCGGGAAGTGTTGAGTGAGCAATGTGGTGTATTTGAGATAGGAATGTTTCCAAACGATTCTAGTTTCGAGAGGTTTTCATGGTGGGTCTGATTTTTTACCTCGAGGAGGGAATCCCCACTGGCCATTCTTGTAGCCTGGTAACCTGGGCCAAGTGTAGTGGTGAGGCATTTAGAGACAACGAAATGCGAGATTGTTCTGGCGTTCTTTTCAGCAGTTTCACAGTGGATTACATAGTAGCGGGGCAAGGTTTCTTTTGGTTTTCTTAAATCGTTGCAAATCTCTTCGGTGTGCCCTCTCTTAGAGAGAGGACGATCGTGCAATGAAGGGAGAGAAGTAAAAGCCATAAAATAAATGTGAGTTTGGCAGCCATGCCAGCCGCCCACCATGAAGCCCAGTCGGGGACGTGACAAGTCCTAAATTTATATGAGGCATGTCAACGTCAGCTGTACAAAGCCGCTATAACCTAATATATTGTGCCCAAGACAGAGCACATACACTAGGTTAACCCTTGCCGCAAAGAAAAATTGGAAGTAAATGGAAGAGAGAAGAAGACAGGATAGATTTAGAGGAGAAAAGACTAAGATGTAGAAAGAGAGAGAGAAATATGAAAATGCGACTACCGATTTCCCCTGGGTGGGTCAGCCCAGGGGTGCCATCTACGTGAAGCCAGGGACAAAGGGGTGTGTTGCCTCTTCCAGGGGGGCTTAAAGGTCCGATCATCCGACGTCGGCTCAACCCCCCAGATCCCCTTTTCCCCGGACACGGCAAAGCCACGCACGGCTAGGCGTGGGAGGGAGTCGAAATTGCCCCGTTAGCTCGGGTCCGTGGTGTCGCTACACGCCGAATGCCTACTTACGCAGGCGCCCCAGCGTGGGCCCCCTCTTAGACGTATAATTATCTTGTAGTGACCTCGAGGTAAATGTGGCATGCGACTTGCTTCGATGAGTTCTCGTAGACGCTGCTAGCCTTGTTTCTTGTTGTAGTTGCCATCTGCAGTCTCCACGCGGGAAGCCAACGCTTGCCCGCGATTTGACTTCCGTGAGCCTACTGTCCACCACTCTGCGTTTTTCTCGAGTTCATCACTGGAGACCTCTTCACCATTCACGGTAACTTCCACATTGTTAGAAAAATATGGCGTTTCAGGCGCGTCGACCGGTGCTTCCTTGCTACTACCTATCTGCTCACAGCGTTCGTGGCAGCGGCAGCAACGGTAGCCGTGCATGTGCGCAATCCACAGGCTCCGAGGTTTAAATGGCCGTGCAGTAGAAAAAACTTGACTTCCCACCTTGATTGCGTTGTCAGATGAGTCCCGGTGACAAGCTTGATCTTGTGGTACCAAATACTTGTGGGTATTCGGTGATTTTTGCAGCAAACTCATGCGTTGAAATCAGAGCTGACGCGAACACGCGTCCGCTCGCTTCGGCCCACTTTTTTTCATACATCTTTCGTGTTTATCAGTAAAGTCAACTCAAAATGCTCCTTAATGCGAAGCATGTCTTAGCGAGCCAAAGCCACTTTGAGCGTTCTATAAACCTATCTATCTATCTATAAACCTATCTATCTATCTATCTATCTATCTATCAATTTATCTATCTATCTATCTATCTATCTATCTATCCAACGCTTACGTATAGGTGCTCTCCTGACCGCCTGCTCAGATTTATTTACACCCAAATTCGCATGGCAGGGGGAGAGGGTTTGACAAATGCCTTCTGCTGGATGGTCAGAACATGATTAACGCGTAAAGTCCGCTGCGAACGCTGTCAGACCCTTTTTTCTAGACACATTAGACACACAAACGTATACCACGGGCAGCGTTATGCGGGTATGTATCACAGGTGACTTACGGTTTATATCATCTACACATGCAACGGGAAAAACAGAAATTGCTGAATAACTGCGATAGCTTTCAGACAAACCAACATTGGCTGCGGTGACCCAACCAGTATAAATAAAAAAATCACAATCCCAGCAGGAATGGAACCAAAGCATCGCGGTTGGTAGCCAGGTGTTGTAACATAAGGCCGCGCGACGTCTTAAAGGTTCTTTGGTTTTAGAAGACAATATGCTGACGTATAGTCGGTGTGACGTGATGCGTGCTCGGTTGTTGGATGCACTTTTATAACAGTGTATGGTGTCATAATGCCTATTGCGTGGCGCTCGACTTCGTCATCAGCTGTGCTGCCGTGGCAGTGGTTAAGCAAACGCAAGCCTATAAAAGCGTGGCCCAAGAATAAACATGGATTCTTCCTTGTTCCGCAACTGACACTGTTGTTTCTTTGATTACGAAAGTTCGGCTGCCGGACTCGACTACATAGGCAGCGAGGGTGGAAGCCCGTCGGCTTTCCACGTGCTCCTTTCGTTACTGCTGAAGTGAAAAAGGCGGATGGGTGGACATAACTGTAATGGCGAAGGCAGAAAAAAAGGACATTTTTTATTAAAGGAGTGATAGCTTCGATTCCTACTTGGAGTGATTTGAGCTTTACGTCTCGTGAAATGATGTGGCTGAGGAAAGAACCTAGCTGCATTCTCGACAATCGGGGGCCCTCAAGGGTCCGAGGTACAGAATAACCTGTTAATTCTACACTCGGCAGCCAGCAAAACGTATAACAAGAAAGCGACTCTTTTGAAAGGTCCCTACAGTTGTTGAAAGGTTGTGATAGCCGAAAAGTCCCGGTTTTACTGAAGAGGGCATATGGAGCTAGATACTGTGGCTGAATTCGTGGTGCAGCTGCACCCATTGGCAAGAAGTTGCGAGTTAAAAAATTTCTCGAGGAACTACTTAGATACAGACTTGTCACTGGAATACGCTTCCCCGATAACACGGAGTAGATAAAAGAGGAGCGCCGACTCTTCTTCCTGCATAGGAACATTTCGCAATGCCGCGTCATGCCTCGCGGTGCCTCTGACAGGTGGCGTTACGAATGGAGAAAAGCTAAATCCCCTGGAACTTAGCGGAGTAGTGACACACTCATCTTCTGCTCTCATTTCTCCTCGGTCTCCTCTCCTTCGCAATCTTTTTTCGGGAGTTGGCGCCACCTGCTTTGCTCCTGCGTAGCTACGCCTTTTCGTGGAGAGAACGCTTGTTTACCGAGCAGAGCGCAGGCAGCGTTCGCGCCAGCCGTCTGATTCATCCTAAAATTGTATAACGTGCCGATTTAACTCATGTCAGAGAGCTGTCATGTTGGCTCGTGAGAGCTCTCTGCAGTGCCGTATAGGGTATAGAACTGTGTAGTCAGGCTGGATCACATACACACGAGTTATACAAGTGAATTTATCAAGAATAAGCCGGTGCCCAACACTGAATGGACTGTAACACTGCAAGTGATTGGAGAATCAAAGAGGCCGGTCAGCTGTCTTCTTCCTCTGCGCGAGAAGTGCGCGCGCGTGGCGCATACGAGCTGGGTCCGGCCTGGTGCTCGGCCCACGTTGGTCTCGGCGCGACACAATACCGCGTGGTGCGTGCCCTGTGCGCATGGTGATAGGTGCTTTAGCTCAATGGGGGCAAGATCTCGGGGCTACATGTGCAGAAAGCACTCATGTTGACTGTCAGTAGAAGTAACAGCTCGTGTTGACGCATGACGCGGGATAGCTATATCGCCGACGGCCAATTGCACCTTTTGGCAAAGAATCCTAGACTTTCTCGGTAATAAAGGACCAGAAGGCTTACAAGATTCATAGTTAATTTACACCTTCAAAGAGCTGTGATTGTTTTGCGGAATGCTTACACGAACTAACGATATTCTGAAAATGTGGCTCGAGGATGCCTGTGACATAGGAACTATATTGCTGAAAGAACGAGCTAGCAGATGAGCAAACTGGCGTGCCACTGCATAAGCGATTCCTCCACGAGAGGTCTTGTTGCGGACATGGTCCTTCTCGCAAAATAGCTTGTAAACCGTCGCGCGAATGGCACGTACACGTGAGGTACATGGTAGGTAATGCACGCTTTACATAACTGCCCTCACATCGCAAAGTAGCTGATTGATCAATGTAACAGAGTCATAGAAAGCAATTTGCTCCGAAATATATGAACACGCTGCAAACATTAACCATCTCCCCATAAACAAAATCATATGTGGATGCGAAGCAGCGGGGAGGTAGTTCACTTCAACGTGAGACGGTTGACTTTATGGAGAGCTTATGCTGGCGCTAACACTAACACTGGCGGCGGCGTTGACGCTGGCGCTAATCGCGATGTTGCGCAAGAGAGACCTGGGGAGGTGCAAAGCACGCAGTGATGAACCGGTGTGTTCTACTGAAACATGTCAATCTCTGCTGATGGGCAATGACAAGCAGAAGACGCCGATCGGACACAGAGGCCCACAGTTTACTTTTAGTTAACGCCACGCTGTGAATTTTTATTATTCAACAACGCACAGGAGATATCTCTCGCCGTCACTGCTTTGGAGATCAAGATCCAGTGTGTGTATATAAGGGCTAGCCAGTGAACGGTTGCACAGCGCGAGCAATCGGTTTTTTTCAATCAAGAAACTTTCTGCGACGACGCCTTTTGTCGCAAATCGTTCCGCTTGGTGGGCGGTATCTTGACGAGCTTTTGGCCGTCACTCGACTGGTTCTGGCATCAGAAGGCGCATCAGCCGCCGATGGCAACCCACAGCAACTTCATTCTCGAGTGAAAATTATTTCACAGCACAACGCGCCCACAAGGACGCTACCTCAAAAGACATTCTGGTGTTATACCACTCTGAGTTGGACACGAAAAACATGTAACCGCCGTTTTACCCTCAATTTGAATAACGTTCCACATGGGGGACTTAAGCTTTGTTTTCTTTAACTTGGGTCGCCCCACAGAAGCGAAAATACGAGCTGGTAGCCACCACTTCTTTCGAGCTAAGCAAGCATCGTCGCCGACCACCAACCGCGCCGCAAATTGGATTAGGGCTGCTCATCATGGAAGAGCTTCTTTTTGTTTTCTCTTTTTCCGCTTGCCTTTGCTTACGATTTCCTTGATTGTATGTCTGTTATTTTATTTAACGGCTTTTCTTCCTAGTAGTAAGTTTTTCAGTGGTTGTCTTTATTCACTATAGTGAGTTCTCGCAGCTTTTTGGCTGTTTTTCATCGTTAGCATTCTTAAGCGGCTTGATCATCGATTCATTCTTCCTTCAGGCCGTTTTTTTAGCCTTGCCTTCCGCTCGCTCCGAACCTTTCATTAAATCTGTTGCGAGTATAGGACACTGTACATATTGTAGTTCTTACGGATAACACTGGCTGATAATGAGCATTACAGACCTTTAGAAAAGTATATCACTCTACAACATCCCTTTCACAGTGTCTTGTTTTTGAGGTAGCCCAACAAGCAAATGTAATAAGTCCTTACACTCTTGCTCCGCCTTTATTCGCTCGTTTTATGAGTATTTGGCGTTATTACTTTTGCACCGCAGTTAAGCGGTGGTTAGGGTGCTTGGCTGCTGACCCGAACACAACGGATTCGATATGGGCACCAGCAGTCGTATTTAAATGCAGAATAGGTGCACAGGCCTTCTACTCTGCAATGTAAGTGCACGTGAACGAACACCAGATGTTCGAAATTTGCGCAGCGTGTCACTATGGCCTCTTTCATGATTATGTGGTTTTAGGACATAAAGCGCCAGATAGCAGCATTAACATTTATTTTACAGGCTTATCATTCCCTCAGCTTTGAGCTTGACACTGCAGCTTGATTGATTGATATGTGGGGTTTAACGTCCCAAAACCACTATATGATTACGAGAGACGCCGTAGTGGAGGGCTCCGGAAATATAGACCACCTGGGGTTTTTTAACGTGCACCCAAATCTGAGCACACGGGCCTACAACATTTCCGCCTCCATCGGAAATGCAGCCGCCGCAGCCGGGATTTGAACCCGCGCCCTGCGGGACACTGCAGCTTCAACACATGAGAAAATAATCTTACCAGAGGTGGAGGAGGAGGAATAAATGAGGAAGGACAGAGGTGGGTTTCTACAAATCCTTAGGATTAAAGCAGCCAACACCTTATAGTTTACAACTTCTGTAAATTTCATATGACTGATTGATAGTGTTGAAAAATCACAATCAAATGAAACTTTTACTTAGCGTGGGCAGGCAAGACCGGAGATTTCTCTCTCTTTTCTTGTAATAAAGGCAGGACTTCAAAGTGGCTTTGAGAGCATAATACCTGTGGGAATAGTACGGAACAGGGCACTGCACGCCCTGCTTCGAAAGAAATACTCACCAATGCCTCTAAATAATACCTTCTCTCGTGTATCTGCGTGTTCCTTGTTCCTTCTATTTTGCGTCAATGTTTAATTTTTTGGCAACGAACCCGAAAGAATGACCCCTCTATTTTTGCTCCTACAAAGAAGCAAGTACATAGACCATGTAAGAAAACAAACAAGGAAAAGCGTGCGCTCCTATAAGAGAGCCATCACAACAAAACCAACAAAATAAAAGAAAAGAAAGTTCACGTGACTCAGTGATAACTCTAAGCTGTCGAATGTGGTGGGTGCAGCTGGGGCGCGAGAGGCCGCACAAATAAAGCGCGCCCGTTCTCGTGTAGTCCGCAAAGTACACAATGTGTGACCGGCGCCCGAGACCTTCTGAGCATCGACGAGGCACACGGGATGACGTCGCCGGGCGGGATGGTGTCACTCTTTCAGAGTACTGAAGCAAAATCAATACTCACATTGCTTATGCTATTCCTACTTGCTCTTCTATTCAGTAAACCGCACAGCAATAGGGCAGTGCAATAATAGAAGAAAACATCTTGATCTGGGCAGTTCGTGGTCGTATAATATGAAGGAATACTTGAAGGACTTTTAGGCTTCGCCTTCAGTGGTAAAATTTGATGGTGCAAAGAAGCCTCTTACACATCGCCTTCTGAATCGCTAGCCTGGCTTCGGTTCTCAGTCGTGCCGCAAGGACACAAACGTCTGCGCACGCAACTGTTGGCCATTTCAAACTATCTTAGAATGCCTACTGTGAGCACAGTTGTGAAGTGTCCACTACACCAACATTGTTTGGCGAATCAGCGAAAGGCATCCGTAAGGCAACACGTGAACTTACGCAGATGCTCACTTTGTTGATGCTTTCGTCGATAATGAGTATGAAATATGTTGGCGCGACTTGTAATAGGTGGACGTTTAAAACAACCACTAGTTCCGCAACTCCCATGATTTGAAAATTTGCGCGGTTCTTCCCATTTGGCACGCAATATTACCAGCTTGATAAAGACGCCTCCCACGAGATGACATTCATAGAGTATTTTTCGAAGCAGCTTTAACAAATGGAGAAATGGAGCCGCTCTAGGGTAGAGCACTTGCATTCTATGCCAGAAGTCTGTATTCAGATATGAACCAACCAAATATTTTCGGTATTTATTACACTGGCATCTCCCTGCATTTCTAGTTCACGCATAACGCTGACTTCTCGCTCACTACCAAAGACCATAACACTGACGCCTACATCAACACCGACACCGAAATTACTAGGAAATCAGCGTAATGCTATCGAGTTACAAAAATAGTGCTGGCACACAGAATGAATGGGTGTTTAGAGAGAAGTTGTTCACAAGGCGCAAATACTAGCGCACAAAAAGGACACTGGCTACGAATGTATAGACTTAAAGGATTAGAGTTTCGCTCTTCTTTGTTAAGTAGCGATAACCGAAGCACCGCCGATGAATACGTTTTTTTAACTATCGTTCTCCATAGCGATGTTCTTCAGAACGCTTTTCGACTGGCTGGTTAAACAGAGGGGGGAGGGGGGGTATGCATTTCTGCTCGCTGACAGGGGACTTGCACAAGGGGTAATGCACATTGTGTTCGTATAGTCGTGCAGATTAGGAGGTTGCGAGCGTTATAACCTTGCGTGGCGTTTCTAAGGCACATGGCGCCACATGCCGACCACGCTTGAATGCATAGAGTATATACAGACTGCATATTATCTTTATGTTTGAAATAGGGTCGAAGGAGAAGGCAGTTGTCGGCACTTAGGTAAATTCTGGAAATATATCCAAAGAGCGCATCGTTCAGCCTTCTGTTTTTTTTTCATCTGTCTCCCCAGAGCACTCCAATTGGTGCCATGTATCACCACTGACAAACCCGTTCTCACATCCCCTAAATGTTCATAGTAGTGGCCTAATGCTTTACATCTTGTATCTGTGTTATTATGCGTGCCATTTCACATATGTCAGCTTGAATTATTGTTATTTTTGTAATATTTTCAGGCAGAAAATGCAACAGTATATAGTTGGTTGGTAGAGCAGCTCCCTTGTGGAACGGTGTTTCAGTGGTCTTCCACCATTATACCAGATAGCTGATTGATATGTGGGGTTAACGTCCCAAAACCACCATAGGATTATGAGAAACGCCGTATTGGAGGGCCCCGGAAATATTGACCACCTGGGGTTCTTTAACATGCATCCAAACCTGAGCACACGGGCCTACAGTATTTCCGCCTCCATCTGAAATGCAGCTGCCACAGCCAGGATATGATCCCACTACCTGCGGATCAGCAGCCGAGCACCTTAGCCACTAGACCACAGCGGCGGGGCATTCCAGACAACTTGAAGTGTATGTTTTGACTATATAGATATATTTCTACAGTGCTCACGGACTGGAACGCGGCATGAAATATTTACACGAAACGATTGGTATACGTTACAGAAATAAGAGCACGAACAATAATTTTTTCCTTTAGTTTCAGCTCTTCTGAATATTCTGAACGTAAGCCAAAAAGAACAAGTATAATAAATATTTTTCAAAATCCACAATGCAGCATTCATTGTAATTTGCACAAAAACTTCTTTCTTTATCTTTTTATAATTGATGTACCTCGAAACGGAATAAACACGCCATGCTTAGGTAAGAAAAAAATGCCATGCTACAAACACTTTACGGAACTACCCCAAACTTGCACTGATAAAGTCAGGAGTCGTAAGAGCAAATGTCACTTTGTGAAATCTGAGAGAATATCAATATTTGGTATAATATATATAATGACACAATTTTCTGATCTGTTGATTTGTCGCGTTTAGGAGAAGTAAGATAACATCCAGAAACACTTGCCTATAGTGTTGTGTGAGTTAGCGACGCAGTGCGAAAACGAACCTACCGAGGAACGTATCTGACTTTAATCTTTAAAAAACCTGACCTGGAAAGCATAAATGTTGTGTTTCCGAAGCACCTTCCCTAAAACGTGCCGAAGTTTTCATTCAGCTATGTTGCAGGTATCAGGAGAGAACACGAAAGTAGTAACTTAGTCGATTATTTACATCATTACGTGTGCGTTTTTTTTTTGCGCTGGCACTTTAGCTAGTTACGCATTGACACAAAATACCACTCGAAAAACGGTGACTGTGACAAAAAAGTAAAGTATTAATAAATTAGAACAGACGTAAGACTATCCACGATGGTGAAAACAAACAAAAACAACGTTGTAGCAGCGGACAATAAATAGCTGTAACATATATTTCAATCAATGATGTTCACTTATTTGTATAAGCATTTTGACATTTCTCAATTCCTCAGAAACAGTCGTAGAAAAGAGGCCAAATCGACAAAGCATGCCGCTGCTTGCAAATAGCTGGCGGAAAGCGTGCGCCCATTATCAGGCAAAATATACGAGATACACATTATAGCACTAGTATAAAATTGTCGGCCGAGCTAACTGATGGCCGCCTTTCAGCAGTCTTCTTGCACAGTTCTTTTTATGTTTGCTATTTCTGCTCGTGGTTGGATGCCATTAAGGCGTAACGTTCCGCATAAAGGGGGATGCTTTTAAGGCTGGATAGGAGGGAAGTCTGCACAATGTACTGGGGCTGACGCCCCTCCATGCGGAGGACGGGGTGTGCGCCAGAGAGCTAGCACACCGTTGCAGCTACTTTCACTTTGTTTTTTTATAGCCGATAGGGAATGCAAGTGAGGCAGAGTGTTAAGCATCGCTTCAGCAGGTCTGCATAAAACGCCGAACTTCTCGATAGGGGACACTTCTATCAGCCCACCGTGTTTCACATCCTTGTGTCTTTATGCAGCTATCGTTGAAACCTGGGCAAGTTGGTGCGCGACCATCTTCTGAAAAACACGCAGCAGGGTATAACACGAAGAAATAAAGAAAGAAGGTAAGAAAGAAATAAAGAGAAGGAGGAAAAAGAAATGATTGTTATATGAAAAGACGTATCAACCTGTGTACCCACATAAAATATGAGCAGTCACTGATAACAAATAAAAGCCTAACTGGATACTCGTGTCTGCGTTCCACGTGCTACTCGTAATTAGGTGGCAATGATTGCTTGATTAAAATTATTCGCTAGAGTTGTTTTTGGTTACGGTGCACCAACATACTGTGCTACCCACAGGCCTGCAGTTGTTCGGCCTAAGCCAAGCATAAAGAAGAGGAAACGCGACGATGAAGCATAGAAAGATGTGAGAATATATGTGAATATGGAGAGGAGTGAAACGTCAAATGCAAAGCTACATAAGTATCAATGCAGGAACAGCGTAACGCAGAAGTAGTTACTTCGTAACTACGAAAGCAAAAAAAACAATGACAGAAAAAAGCGCTCTTTTATGTCCTTGTTTTTTTCGCTTCCGTATTTATGAAGTAACTACTTCTAGGTTGCGCTGTTTCTGCATTCAGTTAAGTCCTACCAACTTGCCCACGTTTCCACGCTTCATAACTACATAAGTATGTGTATCCGTATCATCATTGTGATTTTGTATCCATTGCAGGACTATAAGGCGTCGTGCAGTGATCTCCTTTTGACCCTATCACGTGCAGTAGGGTGCACAGCAGACACTTGATAATTCAAACACATACAATAAAAACTTTTGGTTTATTTAAACAAATCTTTATTACCGTTAACTGTACTTCAGACATCACATTGTGGCAGTTTTGTTGAGCGTTTTCTCCTCACAAGTTCTCCAAGGGACTTCTCACTTCTAGCTGTCACAAACGTGGAAGCCAAAGCACCTGCGCTTTATACATGGCACTGTCAGTACCAAACTTGAGCGCATTATTGCTTGAAAAAATGGGCACTACATGCGGCTGGCAAAGAAATCATGTTCCTTGAATTTGTTTTCACCAATATGCAAGTTACTTGTATTAAACGCAAGGCATTTCTTAGCGATTTTTGGCGACTTTACGCTATCTAGCCATCGAACTAGCCACCTATGACTTTAACTCTCCTGGCCGTTTCAATACTGGTATCGATACCAAAGTTTCTTTTGGCATAACACTACTGTATGAAGAACATACTGGGCTAGTCATGAGATGAAAATTATGACATGAATGTCATGAATGTCATCATTCACATTTCATGGTCCTGCAGCTCTTGCTATGGTTTCGTTCACATGGAATGTTGCAAAACTGGTATGGTATGACATGATTGCATGGCAAACACAAGCGACAGACCTTAACATGAAAATTATGACATGCTTGTCATGTAACATCATGACTACATGCCAAGCTAATGATGCGCTCGCGGGCGTTTCACTAGCTTTACCTATGCCGAACTTGGTATGATTGACGAACGTCAATGGTTGACGAACGTCAATGGTTGACGAAGGTATATGACTGGTGCAAACATGATAATCATGAGATGCGTGTCAAGTGAGAACATGACTACACGCCACAGTCAAGACGCCAATATATTTCGACGTAGCGCGGTGCGCGTGCTCACCGGCGTTCAGATCGTTAGGTCACGCTGATGTTGCCACGCCAGGCATCGGTCCTGCCATATACTGGCAGGCGCGTGCCGCGCTGCGTTGCCTGACGCATGCGCGTTTCAGTGCGTCCGCGGGTGCACTAAAACAGGCAAGAATTTCCTGCGTATTGGAATACGTCAACTCCAACTCGAAACCATGCGCTAGTCGGCATCAGACGCATTGTTAGCGGCTCGGAAGGTTGACTGTATGCACGCTTTTTACAAACTGGGCATTTTACAATCGGATCTTCAATATTATTGTCAAGACCTTGCTAGTATACTAGTAGTCTTTCTCTTGATTTGCACTTAGGTGTAACCAGATGACCCTCATGAACCCGCTTTAGAATTTTGGGCCGCATGCATGTAGTGATGATTACTTTTGCCCCTTTCAATATTATGACCGGGATTACAGAGAGCTCAGACGCCACAAGCTTTAGTTGACTTGTCACAGCTTTTCCTTCAATAATGTTCTGAAGGACAGCCTGAACGTTCTTGTACGAGGCGGTCTCACGCACTATTCGAACTGCAGTCTTTTCATTCACGAGTGCTGCCACAACGCTGGTATGTGTACTTCCACGTCACCATTGGCCACCGCCGCAAGGTCGCCAGTGCTGGATGCGCTTGACAGCATGTCCACCAGCTCCATTTGTTTTGCGGGAACAAACATCAAGTTGTAGTCATACATCAGAAACCTTGAAAAGAAACGCTGTACTCTAGGCGTGATACCAGGAATTGACTTCTTTAAAATTTTAATGAGTGGCTTGTGGCCACTTTCAAGCAACAGTGGACGACCTTATGTAAATTGAGAAAATTTCTCACAACCGAATACTAGAGTGAGAGCCTCTTTTTTCTATCTGTAAAAATCAATCCTCTACGTCAGTCAGAGCTCTTGACGCGTAAGCTACAATCCTCTAACCGTCTTCGTAACTCTACAAAAGGGCGGATTCGATACCTTTGTGGCAGGCGTCCGACCCTATCTCAGTGTGCTTGCGTGGGTCGAAGACGGTAAGCAGGGGTCTTTTGCCTAGTTCTTCGCATATGTCTCTCAAATTTTTATTATAGTTTTGTTCCATTCAAATGTGACGTCTTCTTTGATGAGGAATCACAAAGTCGCTGTTTTCTGGGCAAGCAATGGCACGTACTTACTTAAATCATTCACCACGCCCAGCAACCTTTGTACCTCGAGCTTGTTGTTGGGCCTTGTCATCCGCACTCAACTGGCTACTAAGGCAGGAATATGGCTGATTCCTTTGTCACTGATGATATCGCCCAGGAATTCGATATCTTGCACTCCGATCTTGCATTTTGTGCGTTGAATGTTAAGCCTGCAAACTGTGCCGCCATGAGACCGCTCTGAAGGTTTATGTCAAGCTCCTTCCAGTCACTTCTCGAAATTAGCACGTAATCCACATACACACATACGCCTGGCGTGCCTTCGAATACCTCGTTTAGTGCCTTTTGAAATACTTCGCTAGCAGACGAGATGCCGAATGGCAGCCGCAGGAAACGGTAGTGACCAAAGGGTGTTGCAAACATCCATATGTTTGGTAAATGTTCGTCTAGCGCAATCTGGTCAATGCTAGCATTGGCAGTTAGGCGTGAGAAAAGTTTCGTACCTGCCAGCTCAGTCTCAATATCTTCTAGATGGGGCATTTTGATAATGTTCTCTCTTCAGCGATGAATTGATTACTCTCGGATTCATGCAACCCATAGTTTGCCATATTTTTTTCGCACAATAACGAGAGGGTTTACCCAGTACGTTGGCTCGCTGATCTTTTGGATGATATGCTCTTGTTCTATACGCGTGAACGCCTCCCGAAGTGGCTGCTACAACGCCAAGGGAACCCTTCGCGCCGGCTGGATGATGGGGACAGCGTTGTCCCCTCCCATGCAGCAATATATTTTACCCGCAGTTGATCCGACCAGTTGCCTGAAAAAGCGGTGAAAATTCATTAACAACTTCGTTAACACTGCATGCCGCTACGGCGCCGGCTTCTCACTGGAATTTCCCAAGGTGCTCACTTGCAAACAATTTTACGTTCGTCTGGTATTCCTTATATACCACGAAGAAGTTTGCGTAGATGTGTTTATCGCCATTGAGGAGGGGTACTGAGACAGTGCCGCAGTGCTTGATGATACCCCATTGTACGAGCGCAGAGTTGCCATGCTACTCTTGAGGGGCCCATTGTTCAGTTTACTGTACATCGACAGCTGTATTAGGTTTGCTTGGGATCCGGTGTCAGTTATCATCAACACCTCTTTTTTTCTGACCATCGCTTTGACGAGCCAGATACGGTCCATGTCAACTGCGCTGACTGAGACGTCGAGAACGTCAAAGTCATCTTCGTGTTGTACTTCCGCGACTCGACTCCTTGATCTGCAACATACGACGAAGTGGTTCAGTCCACTGCACGTACGACAAATTTTCCCGAATGCTTGGCACCGCCGAGGAGCATGCAATTTTCGACACCTGGAGCACCTGGTACCTTGTTGAGGTGGACGCCATGCTCGGCTCGAAGTAACTGATTCAACCTAGGTGTCACTTTCTTTTGACCACTTTGCCATTTGGCGTGCAGAGGTCTCAGCTGCTTTGAACATCGTGATTGCTTTCGCGAGGTTTAAACTCTTTTCTCTCAGAAACTATTCGCTCAGCTTTGTAGTGTGCTGGATCAACTTTATCTGGGCTCGAACAATTTTATCTGCAAAACTTGCAAAGTTGCAGGACTTGGCTTGCTTTTCTAGATCCCGCAAAAGTTCTCAAATGGCTCTGGTTCGGCCTGTGTGCGGGTGCGGAACACATATCTTTCATGAACCTTGTTTTGCTGCTCGACGCAGTATTCTTCAAACTTCGTGGCAACGGTGGTGCCTTCTTTGTCTTTTTATTCAGCGAAACCAAAGTTGTTGAAAATCTCGATGGCATGCTCACCAGCCACACTCAGGTAAAAAGCTGTTGTTACCGCTTTAGTTCACACCTTGCCGGTGCACTCTGTCACTTTCAGGAACAGTTAAATTCGCTGTCTGAAATGCTTTCATCGTCCCCCACCATCCCTGGCTACGCGTAGTGGCTCTGGTGATTTAGCGTTTTCTATAATGGTTCCACAGGAGTCAGGGTGGTGTGATGGTTCAAGGCGACGCCCATTTTGCGAAACCAAGTATCAGTCATGGCGACTGAATGAGTGAAGGACGCAAGCTCGTGCTGAGGAAAAGAACCTCTGTATCGCTTTATTGCATCATATTTAAAGCCACACTGGACGAGAAGGTTGGTGTGGAAAAGATATTGAAAAAAGGAAACACTGGCACGTTTGTACTCATAACAAAAGATAAGGGGGCACACAAGTAGCCACGGTACAAAGTGCACCCTGTAATTACCGACAATAACAACTTCTTTTTTCAATTTATATTCAATCGATTCTTCATTACGTCTGTTTTTTATGCCCCCTCATAGCAGTGACATTAGAGGCCATCTTTTAAGCTGTAAGCCGCACTTTGATCGAAGGACTTCAAGTCAATAATTGAGGCCCTTACCGCCGTCCCCATTGATAGCGATTGAGATGGAACAGGACCTAACACACGCTTCTTCCAGCCTCGCACGAAGAAAAAGTGACGGACCAGATTAACCTGAAGAAATTCATTCTGCGTTCGTTCGTTGATTCATTCAATCATTCAACTAAGAGCTCTTTGGAGGTACTGCAGTGTGGTTAATGTAAAGAGGAAGCAGCAGCTGTGACTCAAACGCAGGGAAGAACGGTTGGCACAACTCAACACCGTAGATTACCAAATGAAGCCTGTGCAGAATTCCACATTTAGTCGAACATGCTACTGATGAAAACCATCCTTCAGATATTTTCTCTCAGGCTTGTTCAACGCAACCTACATAATCTCAGGCCTGCTAAATGTTTCGGTGGCCGGCTTTGACGTCACTCCGTTTAGACCAGTGTGTTTAGCTGTACAGACGGGCCAATGCTTGCTCGCGTCGCTCGCCAGACATACATTGCGAAGCCTGACGAACGTTTTCCTGGCATTTTGCAGTGCTGGTTAGAAACTCGAGAGACCGTGCTTTTCTGTGTCAGAGAATTGAACCGTGATATAGGATGCGCTTTGCGCACTAAATTTTCGAAATATGAATGTCTGCAAATCCAACTGGATGGACGATGCCACGTAGCGAATTGTTGCAGCAAATGAACTGAAGTTGCGAGTGTTCTCGTTTCCTAAGGACAACCGAAAAACGAAATGGGAGCGTGTCGTTCGTTAAGCTGAAGTCGACATTCGTTTTCTTCATGACCCGAGGGTCATAAAGACAGTCGAGTGCATTATTTTAGAGACCACGGGAGCGCATGCCAAGGCGCGTCGCTGCGCCTTCTGGCGGCCGCACGGCTCCGTCCGGGAGCGCGTACTGCGCACGCTCGTCACATATCACCCGGCAGCCTGCCCTTTCGCTCGTTTCAACGGCGCGCATCTTGAAACGATGAGGACAGTGCAAGGTGTCACTTCTGTAGTCGCTGTGAAGACAATGAAAAAAGCCGAGCGCTGATGTGATGACAGCACATCATTTTCGGGTTCCGGCGTGCTGTACATAGTGCACGTTACTCCAAGATGATTCGCGGCGTGATCACATTTTGAATGTCAAGTTAGGCAATCAATAAGCTCAGCCAGGAGTTATCCTTTTGCGCTCTCATTCGCCGAATTAACGCACGTAGTAATACTCGGTCCAAATATCATGTGTCTATGATCATGCATGAAACCACCAAACGTCCAACAGCTGCTGAATAGAGCCGAGGAAGAAAGGGGAAAACAAAGTCGTTTTATTAAATATAAATCGTTTATTAAGGACGCTTTGGTGGTGCAGGGTTTCGATGTTCGGCTGTTGACCCGAAAGACGCATCTTCTAGTCTAGTCGCGCATGCCGTATTTCAATAGAGGAGAGATACTTCAAACTAGTACACTGAGTGGACGTTAAAGAACCCCAAATGAGCAAATATTCCCTAGACGTTACTTTGGTGGAGCTATATGTCATATCTATATATTAAAATTTACTTCTCTTTCTATATCGTGGTTCTGTCACGTCGAGAGCCCGCACTTGCTATTGGTAGGAGTCGAGCCTCAACCCAAGAGTTTCTAGGATTCGAATTTCAGATATTCATGTGTCGTCTTCTACTACTCAAACCCTAAACCCCGATTGAAGTCAACCCAATAATTGAATGCATTATAGTAGATTAAGACAAGTAAGCGTGAATTATTGCGGATTGAGACGTGCAAGAGATGTCATAGGCTTTCACTTCGAGTCTTTTCATATTTCGGGGTATCTGGCAATGTTTTTTTTTCCGGAAACCAGATAAAATCACGAAGGTTGAAAGGGGCGTCACCGCTTTCAGTATTTCTATAGAACTTTACCCATACATGTGCACGGAACATTCTAGAAGGCGAAGTAGTCGGGACGCACCGGAAGAAGACGGAACGGGAGTAGTTGGGAATTAAGACTGCCTCCATTACCATCCGTCGCTCGAGCATCAGCGTGTATTGTGGTATTCTGGTCACGTTGTTTTGTAAAATACTGCAGTGAATTACAGGCGAGAACATTTCAGTTCGAAGTGCTCAAATGTTCGAGGCCCCGCAAGGAAACAAAAGTTAATTCCTTAAGCTGTTCGACCAAATACCTCGCACGGCGGCACACCGCTCGTTTTGTACACATTACTCACTGCGTGGAAATGCGATTCTTTATTATAACACTCTCGGAAAAATTGACCACTCAGAAGTTCACGCGTGCTTGCGACGCAGGCGCAGTACCATTTTGTCAGTTTTGTCAATTCTTTGCCTTGTTTCATGGGCTTTCGAGCTTGATGACGATAAGAATTTATCTCGTACAGCAAATGTTGAGTGGCAGCGTATCGCGGCACAGCCCAGCTATTAGACAGCTATTGTACAGTGCCATTCTCGCAAGAGTATAAGATCGGGGGTTTTAAGGCCCCAAAATTTGTCTTCAAAAATGTCGCCACGAGCACGAGCTGATGAAAGGAGACACATCGCGGAGTTAAGCATCCAAGGCTTTTCTCAGCGGGTCATCTGCAGGCTCCTTCAAAGGTCAAGAAGTGCGGTGAGTCGTGCCATTCAAGCGTACCGACAAACAGGGGGTATCAGTGACGGAGACCGTGTTGGAAAGTCAAGATGCACAGATGACGAAGTGAACAGGCTTATTATCGCCGCCGTAGTAGCTGATCCCCATATGACAGCGAAAGGCATAAAAGATGCATTGTAACTCAACGCGTCCATCCGGACTATCCGTAGGAGGTTGGCAGAAGCAGGGCTTGCCAACTGCGTCGCGACCCAGAAGCCCCACACCACGGACAGGTAAAGATCCATGCGACTGCAGTTTGCGCGTTCTGTGCAGACAAGGGGATCAGAAGAGTGGGGAGAAGTAGTGCTCAGCGAAGAATCAACGTTGTCAAGTCGCTGGGATCAGGAACGGCGAGTATGGCATCTAATGAACTCGAGGTAACATTTGCGATTTGTCTTCTACATTAATGTCATCCTTGTACTATTTACCATTGAATGTGTAGAAAGAGTAGTGCACAGGGTAAGTAACCGCAGCTGGTAAAAAATTATGGCAGGTGACCCACTACAGTGCGCCTTACTTAAGTTGTGGTTAAGGCAAGTAAAGCCCGGCACTTTGTCTTCGAACTTGCTGTAGAACGTTGCTTAGCTTTGATTCTCTTTAATCTGTGTTACTTCTTATCGTGAGCAGCTCCCCAAACTTAAGCACCTTAGCCAACGTTTGTACATTGCAGCTCATTACCTTAGAAAAATGCAGTTGAGTTTGCTAGGCCTTCTGGAACGCACTGATGGTGCCTTACCAACATGTCGAATATATCACACTATCTTGGCGATCTCGCATAATTAAACTTTTATTATATGGATCTTCAAGTAAGACGAAATTGTTTGGGAATAAAGTGGCTATGTGCTATTGTAGTTCTTATAAATACCTGTAACCAATCTAGCATTTTCTTCATGGCAAGGTATTCATCGCAGTACATGTAGGCGGTCTTTGCCAGTGGCCGATGATCTGTGATTGTGGGCCGCCTTGTCCAGAGAAGGACTTGGACCACTGGTTCTTATCAATGGGAACCTTTCAGCCTCCACGTATTCCCCTATAATAGAGAGAGAATTGCTTCCTCATATCTTGAATGGGTCGTTAAAGGATGGTTGTTTCGTGTACCAGAATGACAGGAGCCTGATTCACACTGCTCGCATTGTGAAATCCTTGCTTGAGGGCCTTGCTGTTCGCACAATGGAATGGCCACCTGTAGGAGCGGACCTGAACTCTGTAGAAAACGTATGAGGTCTTGTGAAACGCCGACTTGCGGCGCGGAATCTAGAAAGTTCAACAAAGGAGACCTATTCGAGGCCATACGGGAGGAGTAGGAAGCACTTCGTTTGCACCCCAAGATCATGGACGTGCTCTACAATTCGATGCCATCTTGTGTGTCGCAAGTGATTGCCGCCGATGGGCGTTTGATTAAATACTGAAAGTAGTGATCTTTCCTGGATAGCAGTTATAGCTATCGTTTTCTTTTTTATCTGGCTTATAAGAATAAACTGTTTATTGCGTGTTCTGGCTATTCATTCTGGACGCACGATATTCAGTGGTTTACTGCATACCAATATACTCCAATGTAGCGTTGACGCGCGCGCACGCTGGGCAATGTGACATACGTTTGCAAAACGCAAGTACGGTAGAGTCTGACGCCAGACGCGACCGGTGTGACCAGCGCGACCAGCGTCCATCGGCGCGGTCTCACGGAAACCGGCGCGAAATGCGCCATGCTGCATTTCATGCCGATGCGTTACCCTGACAACACTGCGTATCCCTCTTTTCATGAAGGAGGTACGTCGGACGCGTTGCAACGCGCACGCGTAAAAGCAACGCAGCGCGCGCCTGCGATTATATGGAAGGACCGTCGCCTGGCGTGGCACGCAGGCGTGACGCAACGAATTGAACGCCGGTGAGCACGCGCACCGCGTAACGTCGAAATGTATTGGCTCCTTGACTGTGGCATGTAGTCATGTTCTCACATGACACGCATCTCATGATTATCATGTTTGCACCAGTCACATGCCTTTGTCATGTATTGGTTTTCTGTAATACGAAATTTAGCATGTGATAAGCTAGCAAAACGGCCGTGAGCGCATCATGAGTGTGGCTTGTAGTCATGTTCTCACATGACACGCATCTCATGATTATCATGTTTGCACCACTCACATGCCTTCGTCATCTAATGGCTTCACGTAATACGAAATTTGGCATGTGACGAGCTAGCCAAATGGCTTCGAGCGCGTCATGAGTGTGGCATGTAGTAAAATTGTTACATGACACGCATGTCGTGACATGTTTATATGTGTCACTTACCTATGTCATTTGTTGGCGTCGTGTAATACCGAGTTTGGTACATGTGCAGCTAGTGAAACAGCCGCGAGCGCATCATGAGCGCCGCATGTATTCATGTTGTTACATGACACGCATCTTATGATTATCATGCTTGCAACAGTCACATACCTTCGTCATCCATTCACGTACCATAATACAGAATATGATATATGTGACGCCAGCGAAACGGCTGCGAGCACATCATGATTTGTGGCATGTAGTCACGTTGTTAGGTGACACCCATGTCATGATTTTCATGTTATGGTGTGTGGTTTGTGTTCACCATGCAATCATGTCATACCATACCACTTTTGCAACATGACATGTCAACGAAACCACCGCAAGAGCTGCAAGATCATGAAATGTAATGCATGACATACATGCCGTCCATGTCTTGATTTTTTATGTTATCATTAGTCAACTATGTTCTTCATATAGTCATGTTATGCCATACCAAGTTTGGTATCGATCCAGTTATCAAACAGCCAGGAGAGCTAAATGGCTTAGGTGGCTAAATAGATAGATAGATAGATAGACAAATAGATAGATAGATAGATAGATAGATAGATAGATAGATAGATAGATAGATAGATAGATAGATAGATAGATAGATAGATAGATAGAAAGATAGATAGATAGACAGACAGACAGACAGATAGACAAGCAGGCAGATAGATAGATAGATAGATAGATATAAACGCTCAAAGTCACTGAAGTTCGCTAAGAAATGCTTTGCATTTAAAACTAACCTCTCAGACCAGCTTGCTTCTGTGGCGCTTATCCAACTTGCACCTAATAGAGCTTGCCTTGTGTTCAAGACCTGAAGAAAACAAGTCATATTCGAGGCTAAACCACAGATTCAGCACACACGACAACTGAATAGGATGAAATATTCAAAGCTAAAACACAAGTCTACAAGACAAGGCTATAGGACAGGTCTGCTTGTCGAAACGTCGACTCGATCACACAAAATCCTCTGGTTACAGAGATATTTTTTTCTGTCCTCTGGGAACTAGTTCGCTTAAAAAGTTTGCTTCATCTTTAATATTATGTGCTGGGGCCTAAAGTGTCTAAACGACGATATAATTTTAAGAGACGCCGTAGTGGAGGGTACGGTAAATTCTAGCCACTTGGTGTTTTTTAACGCGCACTGTAACGCAAGCGCAAAGATCTGAAAGGTTTCCGCCTACATCAAAAATGCGACGACTATGAACTATGAATGTGCAGGTGAGAACTGTACCCAGTACGCAGCTGAGGCGGCTTTAGTTTCATCTTTGATTGATATGTGGGGTTTAACGTCCCAAAACCACTGATGATTATGAGAGACGCCGTAGTGGAGGGCTCCGGAAATTTCGACCACCTGGGGTTCTTTAACGTGCACCCAAATCTGAGTACACGGGCCTACATTATTTCCGCCTCCATTGGAAATGCAGTTAGTTTCATCTTCGCTGTCCGAAATTTTTTTCTGACCACCATGGGCGTGCGATCATTTAAAGGGTCTGCCCGCTTATCTGTTTATCAGCAGCGATAATTATTACAGCTGATTTTAAAATACGACATCAATTGCATCTGTGCTAAAAAAAGCTCCAAATATTTAACTCAAGGGAAGAAATATAGCGACAGTTACACACGTGGTTACCTTATTCATATAAGTAAACGGTCTCAGGCACTTTGTCGGTAACACTAAAGCAGCGTCTCATAGAAGTGGCCAGCAGATGCATCGCTACCATCGTGATGACTTCGAAGTTACAACAGCATATATATATATATATATATATATATATATATATATATATATATATATATATATATATATATATATATAGTATGGGATGCGGCACAACGGGAGCGTTGTCAACAAGGATAAATATGTTTATTTCCCAACAGTTTCGGGAGGGGCTCTCCCTTCGTCAGGGGATGAGTTTTACTAACATAGATGTTCAAACTTCGTTGCTGCCACGTCCCTCTCACCTTGAAAGATGTTTGCGAGAATGAGAAAGAACTAAACAAAAAAAGAAACAAAACACTGTGAACGCTGAGAATGAAACCGGACTGTGCCCATCCAAACGTCGGTGTAAGCCCACATCCAGTTCTCATCCTGTGCTGGCCAGTTCTCGACGTGTGTCGGGCCACCCGAGATTGTCGCCGCGGGGATGGGAGGTGCCCGCGATGGCGTGCGTAAGGAAAGAGTTCCCCCTTAATGGGTCAGTCGCCTCTTTACCTTTCATATTCGCCCATTTCCCCTGAATGGCCGTCAAGTTGTAGGCAAGCGTAAACACTTTGTATGTACACGTGAAAAAAAAATACGTATAAGAAAAAGAAAAAGAGAAAAAAAAAGATGACAGGACAGTGTACACGTACGAAGGAGGAGGAAGCAACAAAAAGGGAGAAGGCAGGGAGGTTAACCAGAAAGACATCCGGTTGGCTACCGAACTCGGGGGGATTAGGGAAGGGGACAAGAAAGACGATAAATAGGGAAGAGAGGGAAAAGAAAAAAAGAGTGCGGGAGAAACTGACAGTAATTTCACTGCAGCGTGTAGAACTCTACCACATGTGAGAGGCGTTCACACAAGCCTGTCTTTCTGAGGAAATACAGCAGGGCTTCCACTGCCTTTTGGGCTGTCGAGGCATGTGGACGTTGCTGTAATAGCACCTGCACAGAAAGAGGCCGATCATCCAGTCGCCGCATTGCGTTGGCAAGTACGTGCCTATCTGAGGCAAATCGAGGACAATGGGGAAGCAGGTGTTCAATATTTTCGTCGGTGCCGCAAACATCGCACGCCGCACTGTCAGTAATTCTGATTAACGTGGTATAGGTTTTCGTAAAACCAACTCCCAGCCAAAGGCGATAGAGAAGCGAAGCTGCACGTCGATGTTGGCCGGGTGCAGGCCGGAGTTGCAGAGAAGAGTCGAGCTCGTGCAGTCTTGTACGTCGTATGCTTGGTGTGTTCCACTCAGTCAGTGTGATACTGCAGGCCAGTTGACGAAACTGCCTCACCGCATCCGCTCTTGAAAGCGGAATCGGAACGCTGTTCGCTTTTTTATGTGACGTGCGAGCAGTATGATCTGCAGAATCATTGCCGCCTATACCAGAATGCCCAGGTAACCACTGAAAGACGATGTCATGGCCTTTTTGTATTAAAAGGTGGTGAAGTTTCACGGTTTGGTAGGTCAACTGGTTGTGGCATCCGCGTCGGAGAACTGATATCAGGCGCTGTAACGCTGGTTTTGAGTCAGAAAACACAGCCCATTCACCTGGTCTTTCTTCTGAATTGATGAGTTCCAGTGCATTGCGCAGAGCCTCGAGTTCTGCCGCCGTTGATGTTGTCACATGTAAAGTCTTCAAACACTGAGCTACCCCTTATGATGGTATAACCACTGCTTCACCTGAACTCGATGACGTAGTCGAGCCATCCATGTAAATGTGCACGTGGTTACTGTAGTTTTGTTCCAGTAGGAATAGACTAAGTTGTTTCAAGGCGTGTGTAGGTAAGTCCGATTTTCTCCTTATTCCTGGAATAATTAAGTGAACTCGTGGCCGGCTCAAGCTCCAAGGAGGAAGCAGTGGCTTCGATGCAGGTGCGTATGTCTCAGTAAACGATGAACGATGCTTGTAGACTATAGTGCCGTATGTCGTGTGGGACCTTTCAGCAGCTAGGCTCGCCAGGTGGTGAGAAGGGGTCCTGGCATAATGCCTGAGGTGCATGCGCATTTTCTCGGTAATAATATGCGTATTTATCGAGTGATCTTGAGCGATGGCAATGGTTTCAACCGTTGAAGCACAGCGGGGTAATTCAAGGCATATTTTAAGTGCTTGCGCTTGAATGTACTGAATTGCGCGCAGGGTGGTCTTGCCGGTGTTAGATATTGCAGGTAAGCTGTACCTTAAGAATCCGATAAACAGCACTCTGTACAGTTGAAGCATGGATTGTATGGGCATTCCCCAATTTTTTCCTGCAAATAATTTGAACATGTCCATGACAGGTCCACGAGTCCACGACAGGTTTCTATCTATTATGACTCCCAAGAACCTGTGGCTTCTGCTGAACGATATGTACTCTTCATTAATCGATATGCTGTAAGCAAACATTGGTTTCCACGTGAATGCTACCACTGCACATTTTCCGCAGGACACCTCGAGGCCTTGTTTACGAAGGTAGCATGACGTCGTTGTAGCAGCCTTCTGAAGGCGGGCGCGAAGCTGAGGCCTTGTCACACCTGATATCCAAATGCAGGTGTCATCAGCATAGACAGAAAGTTCTACAGTGGTAGGTAGCTGTTCGACCAGAGCAATGAGAGTTAGATTGAAAAGTGTAGGACTTAGCACTCCTCCCTGAGGAACTCCTCGGCTGCTGTAATAATCAGGAGTTGGGCCATTCGCTGTCATCACGTAAAATGATCTCAGCTGTAAGTAGCTGTACACCCACATACATATCTTGCCATCAAGACCCACTGTTTCCAAAGCACTAAGGATGGCTTCATGGGTGACATTGTCGTAAGCCCCCCTTAACGTCTAGAAACAGGGCGGCGGACAGTCTCTTACAAGCTTTCTGGTGTTGAACATATGTCACCAGCTCAACAACGCTGTCGATTGACGAATGGCCGCGCCTGAATGCGGTCATGGATACTGGATATATTTCGTAGTGCTCTAAATATCACTCCATTTGTGTTAGAATCATTCGTTCCATCGTTTTTCCCACACAACTGGCAAGTGCGATAGGACGGTATGAGGCAATATTCTAAGGAGATTTGCCAGCCTTTAGAAGTGGAATGAGGCGAATTGACTTCGATGCCTGTACGAGTCAGTCAGAAAAAACAAGCATGATCTGTGACTATGAATCTCTGTCACCAATTTCCTCCTGGCCAAAACATAGTTTTGAAAATATCAGCGTAACTCTTTTGCAGTCCTGTTTTTCAAACAGGCGTGAGCGCGAACAGCATGAGGCATATTTCATTTTCAAACATAGAACATTAGTAGCCGGCATCAACGATGACCCCGGAAGACTCTCCTACCTCCGAGAAGTAATCCAGGAGGAAGTCGGTAACAAAGCTTCGTAGCTGGAGACCATGCTTGTTTTTTCTGACTGACTCGTACGTGTACACTGTTCTTTCTTCTTTTTTCTGTTGTTTTCTTTCTTATTTCTTATATATTTTTCTCACGTGTACAGGCGAAGTGTGTTTGTTTGCCTACCACTTGATGGCCATTGAGGGGAAACGGGTGAAGATGAAAGGTAAACAGCCGACCAACCCATTAGGGGAACCTCTTTCCTCACGCATGCCGTTGCGGGCCCCTCCCGGCACCGTGGCGACTATCGTGGGTGGCCCGACGCACGTCGAGATCTGAGCAGCACAGATGAGAGCCGGATGTGGACTTACACCGACAATTGGATGTGCACAGTCTGGTTTCATGCTCAGCGTTCACAGTGTTTTGTTTCTTTTTTTGTTTATACCTCTCACTCTCGCAAACATCTTTCAAGGCGAGAGAGAGAAGTGGTTACAAGATGGAAAAAAAGACAATATTGAGCCACGTAACGGCCTGCATCAGGGTGCGACGCCTCAACAGTACCTCACAAGGGATGGGGGTGAGGAGGGATAAAAAGGATAGAATTAAAGGTATATAGGGAGAGAAAGATGAGCTGGCACAGTGAGCGAGGACATCTCGAAGTGATAGGAGAGAGAGGAAAGATGGAAACACGGTCACAGGAGTCCGAGGACTGGGCACCGCAAGAGATGGCGTAGGGCAAGTCCAGTAGGTCAGAGCTGTGCTGTCGTCGGAGATCAGCCTCAGGAGATGACGTAGGGCCAGCCCAGTTGGCCAGAGCTACGCTGACGTTGGAGATCGCGAGGGCACAACCGGTCGGCAAGGAATCCAGCGAGCGAGTGGAGGTGAGAGGGACGTGTCAGCAACGACGTTTGAACGTCTATGTTAGTGTAACTCATCCCCTTACGAAAAGAGGACTCCTTCCAAAACTGTTCGGAAATTAATATATTTATCCTTGTTGACAACGCTTGCGGCCCATTAAATTATTACTCCCAGAATATATATATATATATATATATATATATATATATATAAATATATATATTTATATATATATAAATATATATATCCATTAATTTAGTAATGTGGCCCTTAGGTTTTACAATTACAAAGCTTCAATGTCGAAAGAGTGGAATCATTTTAAAGAACGATAGGGCAGAATGAGGTTGCCTGAGGCTTTATTACGGGTCAGTGGATCCCAAGTGGAGCTGCATATGAGTATTTTTCACTTCATTTTCTAAGCGCACTTTTATAGAAGGGAGCTTCAGGAGAACACGCCTAGCACTCCCATTAGTGACAGCTCGCCACGGCTGTGCGCTAAACCACGGTTGCTTGTGAGTGGGTTTAATATCTCCTTTACGCGGTGTATTAGGGCGTGCAAGCCAGCCAAATAACTTGGTGAGTGCAGCGTTGTGACATCCCGCATGGGATTACCCATTGTCGTAGTAGAGGGTTCTCTGAACTTGGACCACCTGATGCATTTTTTTGACCTGGGCCGAAGTCTAAGCCTCAAGCATTTTCATCCCCACCAAAAATGCAGCCGTCCAGACCTACGGATATCACTACACGATAACCTCTACATCACCGTAACTGAATAACGCTAGAGCTGCCATGCTTATTATTATTTTACACTTCACATTTTGTAGGCTTGATTTTTGTGGTCGCTCACAAAGGATTTTGGGAAATTTCCATTCTAGTAATATATGCCAAGCCAGGGCACTTTCGACACTGTTTCATGAATGCGGCAAGCTATATCTACTCTTGGTTGTTACAAATCTGGGGGAAAGCTCTTACGGAAATTCAATCAATAAAGTAATAATTCAACTATATTATTATTATTATTATTAATAATATTACAGTTTTACATACCAAAACCATGATGTGATTTTACAGACTACGTAGGGAAACACTTTGAAGTTTTGACCACCTGGGTTTCCTTAACGCTGCACAGTACACATGCCTTTACCAATTCAGCCTTGCCAGAATGCGACTGCCGTAACAGTGAACGAACCCGTAACACTTGGGTCAGCAGCCAAGCACCTTAGCCATGGTTCCAACATGGTTGACAATCGTTATAAAGAAGAAAAAAAGTGGAAGTTTAAGGGCTCGTTTTTTGTTGTTGCAGATACAATGTGAATGAAAAGTGACAGGGAAATACACTATTATTGGAACTAGAGGCATCGGGAATGTTATTGCAGGGATTGGAATGCAAATGTAAAATTGAAAAGGGGGCGAAAAGATATTCTCCTTCTGGCACGTAGTAAGCCAGCGACAGTGTACTCATAAAGTTGAATTTTGACACAGCTATTTTCTTTTCAGTGTACAGGTGCGCAGTACCGGTTTATATTTTGTGCAACATGACGAATGCCGCGAACGCTAAGCCCCAAAGAGTTTCGCACCAAAAAAAATGCGTTTATAAAGCGTAGTTGGCTTTATTTGTCAACTCCCGAAACGCAATATAGATCAAATAGATAAGAAAATTAGCTTGTGCTACTATGAAGCGTGCGTTATAGTGTTAAAATCTGTTTGTGAATTTTGCCGAACTCTGAAGTGAGCCTCTAGGAGACTTGAAGGTCGTTCCTTCGCTCTGGAGGAGATCTTAGGTGCATGGTTTTTAGGTACATCAGCCCGGAAAGCCACACGAGCCATTTTACACTTTTGAAGGCAACATCACTAAGCGATTACCTGTAAAACTCTGTTCTAGCATGTGTGGTGTGCATTGTGCGACTCCGTCTCTCTTTCTCTTTCTATTTTGCTTCCTTATTCCCTTTTTGCCCCGTGTAGGGCCGCGAAGAGCATGTAGTCGAGTTGACCTCCCTACCTTTCATATATTTCTTCTCTTTTTCTATTGTTCATACTGTTGCTTCCGGGATTCCCCTACAAAGAAAGGAAAAAGAGCGGGAAACAACAGGAATATTTCTATTCATAATGAAGACTCAGACGACGAAAAATAATAACTACTAGATTAGCGAAATGAGAAAGAAGGGGGGGGATTTCACGGGTAGGTTACTAAGTCCCAGGCTCCATTGGTTTTTGCCACCAGACACGCATAATCTTAAAAAGCCTTCTACACTTGCGAGTCCTTACTGGCTAGTGTTGTGTGCCGTTTCTCAAAGGCTTTACTCTAAGATATGTGTCGTACATTGGCACCGCCTGTAGCTGCATTGTGTGTAATTTAAGCTGAAATCCCAATAAGTGGCACGCATCGGGCCGGAATTACTCGGCAAAGAATGAAGCCTGATTTAGAAAGGTGGAACTTATAGGAATGTATTGCTACAAAAATCAACAAGCTCTATGCACGGCGTGTACCATGACCGGTAAAGTAACCATTGAAGCAGCATTGAAGGGGCAGAGTGAATTCTGTTGGCTCTAGTGTCAGAGTGCGTCTTTTCTCTCTTATTTCAAGTAGAAGAGCTGAAGTGCGGAAAAAAGACGTACAAAAAGTGGAAGAATCTAGGAAGTTTCCTCACCTCACAGGAAGGAGAGACAGTTTGACATTCAGAAGTCTGAGCAGCTCAACTAAGAAGAAGTGTCACCGTTGCAAATTGATCGGCGACAGCCGGATCTGCGCAATGGCTGGAAGTCTGTTTCTACTTTGATAGGCCTATAATCTTGTACTGCAGTTGTGGAGTTTTCTGGTAGTTAACAAAGAAAGGTACAAAAACTTTAAATGCACTTGGAAGCGTGCTTGTATCGACGAGGAAGCGCTGCTTATCTATCTATCTATCTATCTATCTATCTATCTATCTATCTATCTATCTATCTATCTATCTATCTATCTATCTGTCTATCTATCTATCTATCTATCTATCTATCTATCTATCTATCTATCTATCTATCTATCTATCTATCTATCTATATATATATATATCTATCTTTCTATCTATCTATCTATCTGTCTATCTATCTATCTATCTATCAATCTATCTATCTATCTGTCTGTCTCTCTGTCTGTCTGTCTGTCTGTCTGTCTATCTATCTATCTATCTATCTATCTATCTATCTATCTATCTATCTATCTATCTATCTATCTATATCTAGCCACCTACTCCTGAGTTTTCTCGTTATGAACACCTAACTTTGGGATAACCAAAATTAGTATGGAAAAGTTAGATGGCTTCACGAATAGGACTCACTCAGCGCATGAGTAATGTCAAAACCCCATCGCGTACGCCGTCAAACCCTTGCTGCCCGACGTGTGGCCCATACCCATGTGTGCCACAGATGATTTACAATTTATATCCACCCAGGAACAGCGCGTACAACAATGGGTATCTTTAACGCGTGAGCGTTAATAAAGAAAAAAGCTGAACTCAGCAGCGTTGACAAGACGAATGCAAAAAAAAATGTGAGGATCCCAGAAGAAAAGGAACGCAACCTGCGTTGCAGCCAAGTATTAAACCTCAGAGCTACGCCAGGTTTTGGAACTACTATTTAAATAGACCCTACTGTTCGCGAAACCTCATATATGGTTGCCGTCCTGGCTATTGATTGTTGGAAACATTACGGAAGTACTTCTATGATACAACCTTGATATATTCCAAGATTTTCAGGTGAATGCACCGAAGAACACGCTGTTTTACAAGTGCCTCAAACCATCTCCATTGCGCAAGCTCTGGCCCCGGGCCAGTGTATCGAAACCCAGACAGCAGCCTCGTCAATAAGCATTTAGTTCTTGTTTTTGCTATGAAGTGCAGTATTATTCGCGCCTACAGAAAGTACTTCTGCCGGGTAGTGAGCGTAATGTAAATTGTACCTAGGTGTCATCAGTTGAAGTTAATACTATTTCTTGGGATTGAAATAATGGTTATGAGAGACGCCCTAGTGGAGGGCTGCAGAAACTTCAGCCATCTGGGGCTCTTTACTGTGCTCCTGAATCTAAGCACACAGGCTTGTAGCATTCCCGCCTTCCACAAAAATGCGGTCACCGAGGTCGGGATTAGATCTAGCGACCTGCGAGTCAGCAGCCGAGTTCCGTATACGCTAGACCACCGTGACAGGTCATCCGCTGAAGTTGATTCATGTAGCTGGGTCCAGGGCTACCATCCTTGCGAGCACCAACGCTTCATATCAGCTTACCTCTTCTGGTGTTGCTAATATTCTTGTTGCTGCGGTCTTTGTTACGCCCCTGTTAACAACCGCCTATATAAAAGTTACACAGCTGTTTAATGTTTGTGCGGTTATTTAAACATATATATTTCGCCCTATTGGGTGATGGTTCGCACTACAAAAAAATTAAAACACTCTCAGCTATTCTTCCCATAATTCGATTCAGAAGCTGCGTGGGTTCTGCTAATTAATTTTTTTTTTCTTGGCGGGGGGGGGGTCCGCCTTTTTTGATCTGAAGTAAAGGCTCAGTGCATGCCAATGAAATTTTGGAGGTCTTTATGCCATGAAGAAAAAATTTTCAGTGGGGAGAGGGGCTCGGGCCCCGTGTGCCACCCCCTGGCTACGCCTCTGACTGCCCTATAGGTTTAGAACCTACTTGGTTGACAACTGGTTTATTATTTATTACTGTCACTCCATCCACTTAATTTGTAAAGGTGCCTAAGCGAAGGAGACATGACGTAACTAAACTATGCTTACTTTGCTCTAACTGCGAATAATAGCTATGTGTTCATTTTCAATTGGCAGCATTATATATAGCCTTCAGCTTCATGAAGTTACGCACAACGCTGAGAAATGGAGACTGACTCTTTCCTGTTCAATTCTCTTTAGTTACGCAGAGATACAGAAATTTATTTCGCACTGCACCAGAAAATGGTTTCATCAGAAATATATCTGGGACTCTAGTATAGCACTGAGAACAATTTGTGTATAACTGATGGAGCAGAAAATGCCCTAAAATAATCACAAGAACTGCAGCATTTTCTGCAGTGATAATAACGCAAGGAAAACATTATAACCTTTAAAGCTAAGCAGATAGAGCAAGATAGATCACGAGCTGCGAAAGATAAATTGACCGTCCACCTATCCCCTTAGAGAGAGCCAACAAAAAGCCAAACCAATTTCTCTATAGAAAAAACGAGGGCCATATAGCTAATAAATAGCTGACAAAGGTTTCTGTTCTGAACAAAATCATAACAATTTTATGTAGCTTTTTGTGGAAAACGTGTTGAATGCGCGTTTACCTTTCGTAACATTAATTGCAGCAAACTTAGCTGCACAGAGTGTATGTTTGCACTGAGCATTTGGCAAAATATATAGCTCGCTATCGTTAATGACAATGCCTCCGCGAAAGCACAATAATATAAGTGACACAGGCCTTGGTTAGTCGCTTAAATTGCGTTGACACTGTGAGCTTATAACAGAGAACGATATGTTTTGTCTCTACAGACACGTTGAGGAAGTGCTGTGGTGGTCAAACCACACAGACTTCAGATTACTTACATATATTGTAGCTACTAACGTGGCTGACGAGAAATAGTAGAAATCTCGTGACTTCGAAGAGCTGAGTGTCAGCTGAGGCAAGGATTGGCATCATATTTCGGGCACATGTCGGTATGTCTAAACCAATTGAAACCCATTGGATCTGTGTATTCGACGTGAAGAGATCTTTTTCTCTAATATAGAGTGGCACGTATACACAAAGGACTAGCGTTCTCTGTAATGCATGTACTACTTCGCACAATGTTAACAGCGCATGAAACGCTAAAAGAGGGACGAGACCACAAAGGCAAACAGTGCTAACTTCCAAGTCACGCTCTTCGCCTCTTTGGTCTTCTTTTATTATGAATGTTTTATGCCTGGATTGCAAATTTAGAATGAATTCGCACGAACTTCTCAAGCGTTAACTTTCTCGAGCCTAGACTTTTACCACTACGGTGCCATAATAAAAATCGCTCTCGACCAAAAAAAAGTTCCTCAACAGCAGTATTTGTTCTAACAACAGACTAGACGCAAAAAGATGAGAACTTCTTCAGCAGTGGCTCCCGAAACGCTCACGCGAGTGTTGTTTCATGAACGGAAATGCCTCATTCATTGCGGTGCATCGGCATGCCAAAGGGTCGCCTCGACCTCCAAGCCGCAGTATTCCTGCCTAATTAAGCAGACTGCTGGAAGGCCACGCGTTCCTCCGGAAGCACAGATATGTATGAGGCACGCCTCAAAATAACGATCCCTAAGCTTCAGAGTCAGGTGGTTGAGAGAGGCAGCGCGAAGATGCCTGCCTGTACGCTGCTTTCTTCTCAAGGTTCCGGATTTATTCCTTCCTTTTTATTCCTACCAACCCTCTCTCTTTGCGTGGTTAGATAACCAGCTTCCGTATGAGTGGCATCCCACTCGCCATTGTTGAGCATTGGCCACCCTTTTTCTCCACCTCGTCTATTGAAAACTGTTCGCTTGTTATAAGAATGTTCATAACGAGCTGAACATGTAGAAAATAAGTATATGCAAAGGGACAGGCAGCATGAAGCACGCGTTGTGGGAAAGTGTGAAAAATCGCAGTGGTGGCACAGGACAGAAATTATGACACGCTATTCAATGCATCGTTTCCGCTGTCGTTGCATTAGCACACCTCAAAAACTTTCCGGATAATCAATTTGGTGAATTCACTTCACTGGCGTAAAGCAAAGTTTTGCATGGCTACACTGAATTTTTCTGTGCACCATGTTAGAGCAAATGACTTGAGCGAAGCGTCTTTAAGTGCGTAGGACTGGCTTTCCTTTGAAGGCTTGCCAACTTTATGACGATCTCGCAATATGGCATCTTGAATGCGCTGCTTCTTCAAAAATATCGGCGCCGGATCTTATTAGTAATGCAAAAAGTATTCAAGAAATTTAAGGAACTGGCACCAATTCAACAATGATCACGTGCTCGGATGGAAAATAATACTGGCCAAAATACAGTCTAGCTTCGGGAATAGATACACTTTCTCGAGCTCCTTGTCTGAAGGGAAAACAACCAACAAAAATAACCTGATCACAGCCCAAAAGACTGGACAGAGATGAGGAACTTGATTAGTGGCCCGAATGGGGGTTCAACCATGGTAGTTTGCATGGCAAGCGGGTGTTTAGCGGGAAGCCAACCTTTAGAGAAGGCAAGGGCACACGTTTGTACGAGCTTGCTTTACCATAAAGCTAGTAAATACAGAAGATTTGTGGGACGAACGTATTACTACGTAACCTTACTTCACAAAATCAAATAAAGTAACAATGCAATAAATAAAGTAAGAGGCAGCATTGGTACTTAGCCTTAGCACTATTTTTCCATGGAGACCAAAAGCACTAGAGGAATAAAATTGAGAAATGATTCCTTCGAGTGAAAGCCCTTGTCTTATCATCTACGTAGCTTCCCGGGTTTCTCCTGCGGGCAGTGTTTGTTTCTCGTCAATAATTTTTGGTTCTATGTCTCGGCCAAGTTTTGTACGACTGCTGCAACTTAAATGCGTATCTTTATATTTTTTTCGTTAATGAAGCTAGCTCAAAGAGTTAAGACCCTACTATATACGTGAATCAATACAAAGACTAAACAGTCTTTACTGGAACGAAACGTATGAAGACATTTATGTAAACATAAATGCACGTTGTTGTAAACGTAAAGTATTCGGGCTTTGGTTGATTATGTAGTATAATTCACCTGTGAAACGGCCATACGTTTAGTAATCAAGCGATGAATAAATTTTGATAAATACCTGCAGATAAGTGTTTTTGGTCGTGATATATTCTCACAATGCTGTATTATCTGCTCCTTTGCTACAGTGAGGTGCTTAGGTATTGCACATTAATTACCACTAGGCATAAAACTCGACTTTATAACAAAGTTGCTTGCTAGTTTGAACGGTCGCCTTTCTCTGTATTGGCTGCATTTTCTTATCCCAGATACTTGACATCGCCCCATTCGTAAACAGATAGTGAAACGTGTATCTATATGTTTAGGAATGTTC
This sequence comes from Rhipicephalus annulatus, assembly GCA_013436015.1. NCBI lineage: Eukaryota > Metazoa > Arthropoda > Arachnida > Ixodida > Ixodidae > Rhipicephalus > Rhipicephalus annulatus. The sequence goes on along the minus strand of WOVY01009764.1, from coordinate 792,817 downwards.
GCGAAATTGTATTGGATATTCCTTCATGAGTTTTAATAATTATCTACTAAGAGGGTGTGTCTTTATGCTTGCTTAACTGTTACCACATGTAGAGATTTGTAACAGTAACTAACGACTGAAGAATACATTTTTTACAGAATGCAGTCAAGTAATTATATTGCGATGGCCATGATAACGCTCGTGTTTTAGGCTTCGCTACAGAACATTCCCAATTCATGAGTTAAGGGCTACTTTCCTGAAAAGAAAAGCGTTCATAAAACGACCGCTTACGGTTGCTAATTAGTCTGCAAATGAAGGAAACAGAGAGGGACATGCGGAAGATCGGAATGCTTACGAAATTATCACTGGAGACCTACCAAACTTTCAAGCAGGATATTACGAGAGAAAAGATCTAGGATGATTCTCGTAGTAGTTTTCTGCTGTTCGAGGCCAGAACGGGAGTATTGCAGACCAAGACGTACCGAACCAATTACGAAAGCACAGACACGGTATGTAGTGCGTGTGGAGAGGAGGACTAAATGGCTGAACATTGGATAATGTTCTGTAAATGGCTCCACCCTGCAGTGCAAGATAAAGGCGCGGAATTTTACAAAGCATTGGGGCTTAGAAACAGTGGAGGCAAAGTAGACTTTAAACGGGTAGAAATAACCAGGAAGAGGCTTACTGATTGGTGACTACAATCGAGGCGCAAGTGAAACTCAATTCTCGTACATATATTTATAGTACATAACTTTACGGCTAAGTGGCATGAGCTGCCGCCCGATCTAAAGGGCACAGTCGGATACATCAATCTATCCATCCATAGGAGCGGAGGAAGTGCCCGGCGCGCTGGTGCGTGCCCTCAAGATGGACGTCAGTACATCTCACCGCCATGACCGCTGCTATTGTTATGGAAGCTAAACCGGTGGCAAGAGAAGGCTTGTTGCAACGATGGGTACTAACCAAAACAAAGCTACCTTGAGGCAGTCTTACACTACGGGGTGCCAAGGCTGAAGTTGTTTCATAGCAACCTGGCGCAACCCATCGCGGGCGATCAGCAATGAAACTGAGGGTGCCTTGTTTTTGAAATGATATTGTTGCACGGTTCAAATATGGTTCTTTTACTTCCTCTTTTTTTCTTTTACTCTTGTTTTTTTTTCCTTTTTCTGTCTTTTTTTCTTTATTTATATTTATTTATACCTTTCTGTGTATATAGTTTCATCTCTATATTGGTCTTTATGTTTTTCATTCCCTTTGTATTTCTCTCTCCGTTTTATTTTACGCTTGCTTTATCTTTTTATTATATTTCTACGCATTTTTCTAAGCGTTACGCCAAGCCGCGCCAGTTGTTTATGCTTATGATGACAAGTTATCATCGTGAAGGCGCTCGAAGAGAAAGAAGGAGAAGACTTCTTAGCGCGAGTGAAAGCTCAATGTACTACACAAGGATCGCTATACGCTAAGCTACGGCAACAGCACACTGCAGAATGTGGATGCCTTGGCGCCTGAAGTGCTCCTCACTTGAAAGGCTAAGTTTGCAGTTGGAAACACATAAATACTCTAAGCTAGATTCAAGCTATCGTTATATATTTTTTGACGTCTCACGAAGAGTATGGCAACTACGGCTAGTGCAACTGATTTAGAGCTACCACTAGCATTTCACGACCATTCAACTACCACTCAAAATTTTCAGCCAGTTGGCTGTGACAACTGTGCTTTATAAGCAGAAAGGATAATTCAGAACTGTTAAGCGAATGCCCATTTTACACAAGCAGGCAACGTCGCATTCGCACCGAAGAACTTGGGCACAAATGATGTCATTTCCGGTGTTTAGAGGTTATCCTCTTGTTTGCCTGCTGCTGCTGTTTCCTTGTGCACTTCACTCCATACATGAGCATCGGAGGCATACCATCAATAAGCACTTATGGCAGACTATTGAGCATTTTCGTTGCTTAACATGTCGTTGTCGCGTGGCAGAAGGCGATACGCTCGCACTCCGATCATTCTCGTTCCTTCGAAAACTCTTCGCGCTTGGCACTGTTCTCTGAACCAATGGTTCTTCCCATTTAGGAGGAGAAGCCGTGCGCAGAAATATGGATGCGAGAAAAGAATAACGAGCGCCACAGTCATTGTCTTGGATGCAGCAGAGCAATCGGGGCCGTCTGGCGACGCAAATTGCGCTGGCGCCCCATGTCGCTTCAGTTATTTCTCACTAAAGGCTCCATGGGGATGGTATTGAATGTGTCGCGACCACAATCCGCCAGTGTGATAAAAATACAAAACTTTCCGCAGGCGATGGCACATGTAGCAGGAGCTGGTATGTGTAGTCTTGGGCCTTCGTTCTTGTTCTATTTTGAAGGATGCCGGTGACCCATGCTGACGCAGGAAGCGTAAATACATGTTCAAAAAATGAAAACAGCTCAGCAGATGTTTCAGTAGGGTGTAATTTATTAAAGGCAGATCCTTCGATGTCTGGGACAAAAAAAGCTATCGTCACAGGCGTCACCGTAAGCACTGTATGACCGAAAACTCACGTGAAGACATCATCATGCGACGCTAAATATAGCCACATTATGTGTCCTTATGACATCACGCACAACGGCGTCGATCCAACGTGACATCATCTCACGACCCTGCAGCCAGGTCTGAAATCGGTCAATAAGGGAGACACTGCGTAATCAAGGAAACTATCGTTGCGGTGTGTGATCCTTTGTCATGCCCAATTCGGCCTCCCCTGATTGGCTGGAGCTTACTGCCTGTTTTACGGTCTTTCTTCCGCAACGCCATTTGGACACCATGCAACTGACAACTCTCGACCCATGTTAGATAGACGGTATGCCTTTTCCCACGGCGAATGCTGCTCCCAGAGATTTTCTTTTGGGTGCACATCTCGGAGGCCGTGCATGGACTCTTATCAGAATAGCCCTTGAATTACGTTTAGCATGGCCGCCCGCCCGATGCCCCGGAAGCACTGTACGCATCCTCTGCGTCGCTCTTCAAACATCTCAGTACATTCGAACACAAAGTCAAACTCTAAAAGTTTGTTTAACAGTCCTGTTACGCTACTTTTTACCCGCATTGTTTTCTTTTACGCTGACAATGCGTTTCATTGTCAGCGTAAATGAAGCGCTGACAATGCACTTCAATGTTCTTGTTTTATCGTTACTGAAAACATTTCGGTGAATCAGACATGTCCAAGGATTAGACGCCGCTAGAGTATCTCCTTTAGGGCGCTATCCAGGATGGCCCGAGCATCTTCACAGAATAATATAAAAGATCCAGAAAGGGCACTTTCATAGGCCCCTGCGGTTGATTTGACTTCGCAGCGCACCAAACCAGTGTGGTGAAACATTGCAGCCTCAGAGATAGCAGATCGCAGAAAATACAGTCTCCAAGGCCATTTTGTAGTGACTAGAAGTATTATACAACCTCCGAGACCACTTTAACGTGCGTGCTCATCTCTGTGGCTTTATTTTAATTTTTTAACGTGTCGTGAACCTGCATCTATGAGCTTCGTGTGAGCTGCAGCACCAGAGGGGCAAGCATACGATGTCAATGTGTGTCTATGTACACAATTTAATTAAAAATTGTGAATCATTGGAAGAGCGGAAATTTTTATTTTCAAGTGATATTCTTTGAAGGCACATGCCCACTTTTTTATTGTTTGAATAACGCAGGCACGAAGAGAGGTTTAGTGCACTACGAGACGCGAAAATACAGGTGCCGTATCATGAATATACACTACACAAAAGCAATACAAATATAGACAACAATATAAGAAGACCCGCAGCAGAATAAAACTGCAATAAACGCACACGACTACACATACCGTGCACAACGCGACAGGGCAGTAGTTGTCTCAGCACTTAGCTTCGGCATGAACCGAAAAAAGATAAGAAAAGCATTAGCTACGTTTTCTTTCCTACCTTCGCACTAAAATTCTCCTGCACAATTTACATCGCTCTTTCACAAAAAACAGCTAAAAATAGTTACCGCAGCAAAAACAAAGCAATTTTAGATGTCGCGCAAGCTGTTAGTGAGGCAGAAGTGTTCACTAAAGGTCACGTTCTAGCTTTAGTCGGCAAACATTTTCCTAGGTTCCCCACTTCTCTATTATTTCACTTGTTAGAGCTTCAAGCAATTTGGAACCGCAGAGACCACAATACTGAACATAGTTGCACTTTTCAGAAAAATGTCACTCATTCAGAGAAATCTGATACATGTAGCGCCCTCCCCCCCCCCCAAAAAAAACCTAACATTGCGAGCGGCGACTCAGTTTCTTTAGCCAAGAAAGAGTTTTCTCGCTAACGTGAGGCGAAGAATTTCAAACAGTTTTCTTTCATGTAAAGCAATCTACGAAAACAATATGCGAAGTGAAGAGTGCAAAAAAAATCTCTGCGCCGAATAGCACAACGCCAGAAACGTTAGGTTAAGGCTTCAATGACATTGCAATACACACTTAACATAGTATTGATGCCTGTCGTGCCTACAAGCAGCCAACCTGAGAGGCAGCCGAAACAAGAGAAGACCACGACGCATGCCAGGCATGTTATCGCACATATTTTATGGCATCTCCCTGCTGCTGCCCGCACTTCTTCATTGCCGTAAATGCTGATGAACACGGAGCGTGACAACGTTGCCGTCCCGTCGACGCCATGTGCACTTCTCTCGCATCCAATTCATGCCTAATTCCAGCCCTCCGTTATCGCACCATACAATCGCAGACGATAAAGACAAATTCAGGCCACTATCACATAGTACGCAAACACACGTAGACGTATAATGCACTAGAAAAGGAAATGTAGTAAATAACTAGTAACGCGTGTTTTCTTGAAGCAGTAGGTGATGTGTTGCCATCTTTCGATTGGGGTGAAGCTGCGTAGCTCAGCCGCGTTTGGACCCGAGTGACCACTTGCGTCATTTTTATGTCACTTTATGGCTTCACGGGCAGACGAGTTTTCTCCGAGCTCGCTCTGCAGCGGCCAAGGCATCAAGACAGTGTGGAGCGCGTGATAGCAGCTTTGATAAAAATGGCTACGGGAACGCGCATGTCGTAGGAAACGCATGTGGGACATTTGCCGCGCTTATCAAAGAAACAACATGAATGGATGGATGGATGGATGGATGGATGGATGGATGGGGCTGTACCCTTTAGATCGGGCGGCGGCTAACGCCACCTAGCCGTAATACTTAGTGAACTAACCATTAGATTTATCGTTTTTTTCCCTTTAAATAGTGAGGTTGAGGATTCGTATTTTGTAGTGAAGAGTTAAGTTTTCACTTGTGCCTTGACTTTAGCCACCAATCAGATAACCTCCTTCTAGTTAAGTCTACCCGCTTAAAGTCTATTTTGCCCTCCCTGTCCCTAAACCCCAGTGCTTTGAAAAACTGTGCGCCATCATCCTTAACTATAGGGTGAAGCCCTTTACAGAACATTATCAACTGTTCGGCAGTTTTTTTCTTCCTCTCCACGCTCATTGCATACTGTGTCTACTACTTCGTATTTGGCCCGATATGTATTGGTTCGCAATACTCCCGTCATGGCTCCAAACAGTAGAGAACTACCCCGAGTATTATCATAGATCCTTCCCTTGGCGATTTCCTGCTTAAAAATTCGATAGATCTCTAGTGCGGACTTCTTAACCATGCCAAATCTCCACATGTCAATCTCCGTTTCCTTCACTTTCATCTTAACCGATTGTTCTTTTTGGTTTGGTCACCTACAGTTTCCTCAGTATTTCAGTATTTACCAGTCAATTTCCTGATTTGCTTCCTCCATTTAGTATCGACATTCTTCATGTACAAGTAGCTGAAAACCTTCCAAGCCCAACGCTCCTCCCCCATTTCTCTCAATCGCTTCTCAAATTTTATCTTGCTGCTAGCTTACCTGCCCTCCAATGATGTCCATCCCATATCACCTTGTACTCCCTAATTTTGTGTATTCCTGTGAGCTCCTAAAGCAAGCCTACCTATTCCACGTTGCTTAATTTCTAATCTTGCTTGAACTTCTAATCTCATGCACAAGACCACACTGCCGAACGTCAGCCCAGGAACCATGACACCTTTCCATATTCCTCTCACAACATCATACCTATTGTAATTCCACAGTGCCCTATTTTTCATCCCTGCTCCATTCCTGTTACCTTTAGTCGTCACTTATATTTCGTGTTCCCTTAGGTAGTCGGTCCAATTGCTTATCCATACGCCCAGATATTTGTATTTATCAGTTATTTCTAGCGTGACCTCCTGTATTCTGAGCTCACTACCTTCGTTATCATTGAAAATCATGACTGCTGATTTTTCCTTAATGAATATAGATCTAACCTATCAACCTCATCATTGCAGATGTCCATCAATCTCTGCAAATCTTCCTTGTTGTTGGCCATTAGCACTATATCATCTGCGTACATTATTGCCGGTAGTGCCTTATCAATGAGTTTTCCTTGTTTGAATACAGAGAAGTTGAAGCCCAGTCCACGTCCTCTAATTTGGCCTCTAATCCTTGTAGGTACATCATGAATAACAAGGGTAAAAGGGGACACCCCTGCCTAAGCCCCCGTTTTACCTCTGAAGGCTTGGATACCTATTTTTGCCACTTTATAACTACCTTGTTACCTTTATAGATATCCTTTAAAAGATTAGTGACTACAGGTTCCACGCCTAGTGTGTCCAGTATTCCACACAATTCCTCCTGAACCACGCTATCGTACGCTCCCTTGATATCCAAAAATTCTAGCCACAGGGGCCTGTGTTCCTTTTCTGCTATTTCGATGCACTGCGTCAGTGAGAACAGATTGTCTTCCAACCTCCTGTGTTTCCGAAACCCATTCTGCAGTTCCCCAAGCACCCTCTCATCCTCTATTCATGCCAGCAGTCTTTCCTTTATAATCTGCGTCGCCAGCCTGTGGACCACTGATGTCACTCTTATAGGACGGTAGTTGCTTGTGTCAGCTTTGCCTCCCTTTTCTTTATAGATCATGCTCATCCTGCTAAGTTTCAATCCATCGGGAACTTCACCATTGATTATTAGTTTGCTCACAGCCTCTCTCAAAGCCTGCTTAGACTTCGGACCTAATGTCTTTATCAGCATAATTGGAATGCCATCTGGGCCTGTTGATGTACTACTAGGAACCCTTTTCTCAGCCCTTTCCCACTCTCGTTGTGAAAATGGAGCCATTGCACCACTTGATTCATACTTGTCAATTGTGGTGCATAAAGCACTTCTTTGTTGAAATTTTTCTGTCACCCTTGTTCTTATATATTCAATAGTTTCGTCCCCTTATAGCATAGCACCTTGGGCTGCAGTTATAAACCTCTGCTCTAGGCTCGTCTCATTTCTTAGGGAGTTTAGATGGTTCCAAAATTTCGCAGCTGCCTTTCTATCTTTTTTCTGTACATCTGCCAGCCACTGAGCTCCCTTTCTTTTAATCTTTTCATTGATCAGAAGGGATGCATCCCTTCTACAGCTTAGAAAGGTTTCCCATTTTCTTTGAACATCATCTGTCGATTCACCCTGCTGCTCAGCATGTCTGTGTTCCCTAGAGGCTTCCTGACGTTTTGCTATGGCTCTCCTAACTTTCTCATCCCACCAACTTTTGGGTTTGTGTCTTCTTTTCCGGGATGACGTGTCACGCGTCTAAGCAAGCTCTAACTCAAACAGTCTAATTAGATTCGTGTATGTCCACACTGTTTCATTATTCTCCGTGATTACTTTCTCAATTTGTTTAGTGGCTGTTTCAATTTGCCTTTCTGGATAAACATTTTCCTGTAGTTGCTCATCTTATCTCCTTCCCACTTTCACTGCTCTCCCAAAACTTAGCTTGATATGTTTGTGATCACTACCCAGACTTCTGGAGCCACGTTCGTCTATGTGCATTCCCCTGAGCTTATCATACATCCTATGTGACATCAGTGCATAATTTATCGTCGACAGCAGCCTTCCTACCTCCCATGTTATTTGCCCTTCACACTTCTCGGTACTGTTGCAAATGATCAAATCATGTCTTTCACATTTTTACACGATCATTTTGCCTGTCGGATTGGTATACCCATCTATATCTTATATGTGCGCATTCATATCTCCGAGTATAATTATCTCGCACTCTCTTCCTCACTCCTGAATTTCCTTTGATATACACTCTACCACTGCCTGGTTTTCCTCTCTGGCCTTTTCTCCCGTCCACAAGTACACGAAACCAAAAAGTGTCACTTGACCTGCCACTTTCCCTTTAGCCATAAATGTTCCTTGCACTCCTGCTTCACCCTTTGCCAGTCTGTACTTTTATGAATGAATGCCCCAATACCACCCCCTTTCTGCTGCCTTCTGTTCTACTACAATATTCCCATGCGTAGTCCGGATTGTTCGTAGGTTGTTTCATGTCCCTGAGATGTGTTTCTACAAAAGCGCATACCATCGGCATCTCTTTCCTTAGCTGTTCTTCTATCTCTTCCCACTTCAGCCTGTTCCTACCACCCTGTATGTGAATATACCCAATGTCTGAATTGGCTCGGCGCTCATGGCTACGTCTAATTATGCCCCGGTCTCTACCTATCTTAGATACTGGTGCCACTTTGGAATAGTATCTGTCCATACCACCTGTCAAAAAGTCTCCCTGATTGTTTCACTTGTTATAGCTATCCTGCACCCCGAAGGGCCCGCTTGCCCCTTAAAAAAGTTACTGCGTGTACTACAAGTCACCAACCCACCTCATGACTTAGCCGCCCATCGAAGTGAATTCTGTCTCGTTGAAAAATACCCCACCTATGCACCTCTCTGTTTATTTCCACCACCTCAAAGCCTTTCTCTCGACTCCTCCACCATACATCTTGGTTTGCGTTGACAACCGCTCTTTGCAGGTTGCTATCACGCACCGGTACCTCCGGTATCGTACATATCACTACCTCTACCTGAGGAGAAGTGGCGCGCATGTCATCGATGCCTTTCGCCATTGTGGTTGCTAGTCCTGCTGTACCTTTATTTAAGACATCATTTAAACCGCCTGAAATTATCACGAGGTTTCGTCTATCAGCTGTAGTTTTGAGTTTTGCGCTCGCTTGTCTCATGACTGCTTCCAGCTTGCGTCCTGGAAACGCCCCTACTGCAACCTTCTTGTCACCTCTTACCATCTCTTTGATGGCTTCTGTGCATAGACTTAAATTCGAGTCCCCGGCAATTATCACATGCTGTCACTTTTCAGCAGAGCATCCTGATCCTGGGAGCTACTTGCACCTGTGACGCCGGCTGCTTTGTCCCCTTCCAGCCCCACCACTACCTCGCTGAAGCTTTGCCTTGCGACAATTGAACCAGCTGAACCTGTTTTTTTCTAAACTTGCTTGCTATTTCTTCTCCGCCGTTCTGGTTGCTGGTTACCTACTGTTCTCTCCGTAGGCCGCTCCTTTGTTCAGCTTCGCTTGTGCTTCCTCGGCGGACTTCAGCCTTTCTCTCTAGCTCTGGCGCCTACGCAGTCTCGAGCTCGGCGATTCTCACCAGCAGTTCACTCTGGGCAACCATCATTTCCTCCATTTTTTCCTCAACCTCACATAGCCTACACTTCGCATCAGCCTCTTCTCCATCCGCTTCTACACTTGGGTCCACTTTCAAACCCACTCTACATCCTGAACACTTTACAGTCTTTTTAACCATGTCTTTCTGACACCAACTGTTCTATACTCGAAAATTACTAAATTCGAGCCCTGCACTAAGAAAAAAAAGAAAGTCTAAGCTGTAGTACAAAAATTTGCGTGTTCAATGTACGCGCACCTACCCCACGGGGGAGGCAAAAGAAAAAAAAACAAAAAAATTCAAACACACACACACGCCCTCACTAATAAATACCTGGTGACTGGCCCCCGAAAAGCCTTACCATAAAATAAGCGCTACGAAGGTTTCAACTGCTGCCTTATAATTAAAAAGACAAGCTCAAAATATGCAAAACACTTATCTGCGCAGTCGATCGGGAGCGCTAAAAAAACACGTCCATCCATCGTGACAGTCCGAACCGAGTCAACCGAACACGTGCGAATATGTCAGCGCCACCACTCAGTGAACATTTTAACAGTGCAGCGACGTCAGCGAGAATGCCGCAGTATCTTTTTGCAAACTCTACGCGCGCCTCCCATAGGCGTGTTCATGGGCATTTGTATTTTTTCACACGGGTTATTTCGTTTCTCCTGCAGCATAGAAATTTCCACATCTAAGTGAGAATGGGTGCACACGAAGCCCCCTGGGGCTGCTCGTTTTGCTTCTATCACTTTTTACAAACAAATATAAGGACCGGTGGTCACCAGGCGCGCTCACATCATGGCGGCAACGCTGCTGTTATTGAATACGTCGTGAGCGTGGTGAAATTTAATGCGAGACATCGTAGAAGCATGGCGATAACACTTTAACTTCTGCGTGTGTGTGTACATAGCCTGTGCGATAAACCTAATAGATTAATCATGCCACGAGACGTGAGTATTGGTTCTCGGCAAGAGCAAACGTGGTGGGCGTGCGCAATCTTTGCTAGGGGCGTCTGCCAATCAAGCTTATTAACTCGTGAACTCGGATACAAACTTGCTGATTCTGAGAATGCCTGATTTGCACTCGTGACTGGGATAGTGCAGGAGTGACTGTCAAGCATTTTATGCGGTAAACGCGAAGCGGCAGATTCTTTTGCATATAACATAATTTGGTGAGCTTACACTACTTGTGCAAGGCTGAAGTCACAGAGGAGGTTGTTATAACCTGGCTTCTCGGAGCTTTTTAAATTGGTCGTCTACTCAATCAGCAGTATCCTGAGTTTGCTGCTAGAAAACTGCGCATATTAATAATTAGATCAATGTTGTTTGTCCTGCTCTTCTGATGTCATACATACAGAAAATTTGGTGACATTGAAATCGATTCCCCTCGTTTCAGTAAATTTTGTTCTTTTCTTCTTAGCGCAAATAAAATGCGGAATAGTTTGTCTTACGCAAATTTAGGTAATGATGGTTTGCCGATATTGCAGATGTGCTACACATATACATAATTTCTAACAGTGTATAACAAACTTTGGTGTGAATATTTTCTCGTTTTTAACTGTATGGAGAATTCATTGTTCATTGTACTTTGTTGTTGTTTACCTTTAGGGTAATTAAATCCGAATGTTACTTAGAATGTTACTCTATGCTCTGTATAAATGAATACCATCTGCAGTAGGCTTTCTGGAATTACTCCAGAACTGGGGTCAACCGTATTGAAAATAAATAAATAAATAGATCAAAACTTAGCATGCTCATAATAAGCGTTTGGTTAATTAGCATAATTTGGTTAGCCCATGAGCTAGCATGCTTTAGTTAATCCGGTTCTAGATTTACATGGCTTCATAAGCACGCTCGTCTTAAAATGTGACATAAATACCGCAGCCTTATCAAGACTTCGGATAAGCAGCTTGGCCATAGCATGTCCTGACCTAACTAGCCAACTATACCATCTGGCCAAAAAATAACAGCCTATTCAAGGAGTGACTGATGAGTTCGGCGAAGCTTCGGAGAGTTTTGTCGGTAAACCATGAATCAATTGTCAGTCTATCTATCCATCCGTTTTTCTGTCCATCCATACATCCGTCCATTTGTCTGTTCGTTTGTCTGTCCATCCTTTCCTCCGTCCTTCCGTCCGTCCGCCCGCCCGTCCGTCTGTCTGTCTGTCTGTCTGTCTGTCTGTCTGTCTGTCTGGCTGTCTGTCTGTCCGCCCATCTGCACTTGCAGAGTGAGTCATCAAACAAGGCGGTGACGTACCACAAACTAGGAAGGCTTTAAGATCTTCGGCACTGATAGGTGATTAGTCGGCTGCGCGTGCTCGGGTGCTATTGGGTGTTGGCAACAAAAATGACGTGCGCCGGCCGATCAGCGCACTAGATTGTAAAGGCTGACCATAATGATATTAAGTGGCCTCAGGTTTAGCTGCGGTCGCGATTTTGTAAGACGCTCGGCCGGTACTAATCTCCGAGGCCACCATGCGTATTTTTCTTAATTAGACCTATTGCAGGTATTTAGAGCCTGAAAATGAGTTTAAACACCCCGTGCTTCTAAAAAACTATACCCAAATGCTTCTGACAGTTTCATTGCATCTGTGCACTTCTGCACACAGAGGTACGTTCAACGATGATTTGATATGTAGGTTTTAACGTCCCAAAACCATCATATGATTATGAAAGACGCCGTAGTGGAGGGCTCCCGGAATTTCCACCACTTGGGGTTCTTTAATGTGCACCCAAATCCGAGCACACGGCCCTAAAACATTTCCGCCTCCATCGTGAATGCAGCCGCCACAGCCGGGATACGAGCCCGCAACTTGTGGGTCAGCAGCCGAGTACCTTAGCCGCTAGACCACCGTGGCGGGGTAGTAGTACGTTAAACAAATGAAAGAAGATGTGTCTGATTTGAAAACACTTCCCAACTCAATCGACCGTCCTTGACTCGATGACTGGTTTCATCGTAGCCAATGAGAGGCATCGCGCTGAAGGGAAATTCAAGTTTTCTGAATTGTAGGCTCGTTATAAGGGGGTGTCGCCCGAGCTCGGGAAGACCCTGAGTTTTGCGAAACTCGGGCGAAACTCGGGCGAAACTCAGGCGAAACTCAGTCGATCCTGCATAGCGTCCCAAATAGCGAGCTAACAGCCTTAAGGGAAAGACGGTATACTAACACTACAATCAGATGTGCAAAAAGACAAGAAAATGATGGAAAACATGACTTTTAGCTTCTAAACGCATTGGATGAATGTGTAAAAGCCCATTCAATTTTTTCAACCGTAGCCGAAGTTTTTACGTTTAATTAGCACGCCCTTATCAACCCTTTAGGCGTTAGACGTGCAATGAAGTTCACATGCCCTTTTTAAATATTATAATGAGAAAAAGCTCCTGAAACAAAAGCTGTTGGTCAGGGTTGCACCTGCTGTCCTGATGAAAAGGTACTCTCTTGTCCTAACGTGGCACTCACTGACATGTTTTGTAGAGTGACTTCGAAATCTTTTCAAGTCATAGATTCTCCCGAACTTTCCACTTATCTCCCTATGATACCTTCTTCAACGCTTGCCTGCTCAAGTTGATCATTTGTCCAACTCACAAGTGTTCGTACCACGGCCATCGTTCCAGTGCTACACTTCTGCAATTGTTCGGTTTTTCTCCGCCCATACTTCACAACGAGGAACCCTCCATTCACTTCAGCTTTAGTTAGGTGCATTAGCAAAGTTCAATTTATCTTTCGGTCCGCCACAATGTAGACAGTCACTAAACCTACAAAAGCACAAGAATATTACACGCATAGCACGAGTGCTACGTATGAGGTAATGAGCTTCAAAATTAGACTTGAGAGCACTGACAAGCCAGATATCCATTACAGGAAATCATCAGAATACGGGAAACTGCCAACCTGATGACTCCAAAGGTATCTGTAGCTAGTTGGATTGATGGTAGTGCATTATTTAGAAAAAGCATTTGCGAATCTTCAAAACATTTTTAAAATATATACCTGAAAAGTTGCCTAGGCTCTTTCTCGTACACCTCTTCAACATTTGACTAAAAATAGCATTAAGCACTGGGAGACAAGATTTATTTCAGGCATTCTAGATGAGCGTTCGATCCTAGTTCAGATAACAATGTCAGCCGTAGGTACAAAGTTATTTGGATTACAACAATTAAATGTAATCGTTTTATGCGGGAACGTGCCACCGCCGCCTCTTCTATTAGGAGCTATTGGCGATGTCGTTATTAGCTATGATTTGTAGTTTTACATCTCTGAGGAATGAAGTAGCACAGCGTTTAAGGAGGACAGCGATGCTGTTGCGCTAGCGATTCCCCGAGAATGTGTCGCGGGCTTCTAAGATCCCCGCTTGCGACGGCAAACACATTGCCTTGAAAGCACAGCTGTGAAGATCAAAGTTCACTTTAGGCCCACATTGCGTCATTTGTTAAATGCAGCGACCACCAAAACTGCTGAGCACAGCCCTGGCAGGCTTCCGAAATGTCAGCCGGGTTAGTGGCTCTAACGGAAAGAATTCATAAATGATTGAATTGTATAGCGCCTCTTCATTAGCCTCCTCTGCTTTCCTTTCTCCATGGCCACTTGCAACCAAAAGCGGCACGCTGTACGTGACACTCAGACACAGCAACGGCGAATTTTATCAGCTGTGAATCCAGTTGTGTACAAAAAGATTTGAGCGATCGATCGGCTCGACATAGCGATGCATCTGTGTATTCTTCGGTGCATGCAGTGCTTTTATGTCTAAAAAGAACCGTACGTGCTCTAGTTAGCATGACAAGGATACTTTGGTGGTTGCAAAAGATCACCAGTCGGCATGTTACCCATTTTGGCGTTAGCTTCAAGACACAAGCTAACGATAATGCAAGCGTTTTCAGCTATAATTATTGTACGTGGTTAGTTAGTGATCGTTGGTTTACTTTCTGTTTTATTTTATCTACGTGTCACTTTTTCTAATGTATCACACATCATACAAGAAAATGAAGTACTGCGAGTGTACGTGCGGTACCTAGGCTCCAAAAAACAAGTTTCATCATTCTTTACTCTCCTTAAGTGCGAGTTGAGAGATACCGAAGTTCAAGCTTGTCACGACAGTTGTTTTGCAACTCATCAGTGTGAATTTGAGGAGCTGATGACTTGCAGCCCAGCAACAACTACCTAAATGGCGAACAGGTAAAAACTTCTTTTGTTAATGCTCTTTCTTCCCAAGAAAAATATGTAGCGGTGGTGTGTCTAGTGATCATGGTGATTCACAATTGACACAGAGGCCGCAAGAACTTCATTGCAGCAGTGGAGGCTACATTAGATATAGGTGAAAAGCTTAAGACCAGTGTACTTTCCATAAGAACCTAGGGAGTACCAAGTACTCTCGTTAGAGAGTATATTTGCGTCAAGGTACACAGTAAAGCAAGGCGTATTTTACAACATATTTGCACAGTGCTGAAGCGTAAGCCGACATGAAGAAAAAGAGCACACTCCATATAAAAAAATTATGTCGTCTTTCTTTGCGCTTCTCCCACTGCTTCAGTGTGTTATTTTCATATAAAGTAACCTCCGAGTGCTGAAGCTCCATCACGGTTCCTTCTGTGATCTTGTCGAGTGGTAAAGTTTAAGCCACAATACATGAACAATCTATATAGACAGTGAAAAAGAGGCTCATGAAGACTTTATTGGGGCTATCTGCTAGGTCACATCCCGCTTCGTGGTGAAATTAAACTCTCTGTAATCTACACAAAAGAACAGAGTGGTGTCCTTCTTTACTAGTGCGACAGGTGAAACCCTTTGGGTAGCTGAGAGTCGAATGATGTCCTCTTTAAGCAGTTCTTCAATGTAGCTTTTAATAACATCTCTCGAGTTCACTGACACTCAGTGAAAGTGTTTCCAAATAGGCCTAAGGGAGTCATCGGCTATGATGCCGTGTTTGGCAATAGACGTCCTCTGGAATTTAGATGACGTCGAGAAGCAGAAGGTGAATGCTCGTAAAAAATTCTTGAATTGCCGCCTTGGTCCAGTGCCATGGCGTGTTCATGCCGATGGATGCGAACATTCAATTTCGAATAATGATAATGTTTCAGACGAATCCAATAGTTCATTAAAACTTGTTTTTGGGCTAGTTGGTCATTCGTGATATTGTCAGATATTTAGCGCAACCTTGACTTTCGAAAACACTCACACAATCACTCACACAACCACCCGAGTAACACACACAGCTTACAGCGCTCACTATCAACTGTTTATTGCGCCGAAACGACTTTCTTATATACGTACAACAGAGTGCGCAAAGCCAACAAAGAACAAAGCTGCGCATGTGAAAAGCCTTCAATAATAGCGTAACCACAACCATGTCAAGCCATCGCGATGAATATTGCACCACCACACAAAGGAGAAACAAGTAAGAAAAAATACGAAAAGCAGAAAACACCAGCTAGAACCACTAAAACCTTACATCGAGAAAATGTATTTCTTGTTTATGTATCACCAAGAAACGGCTAGCTAAAACAGATGTCATTATTTTTGTCTATAATAAATGCTTCCAACAGCAAACATGCAGACAAATTGAAGCTTCTTCCGAGAACGTGCGTGTCTGCGAATCGTAGTTTACATCCACATGCAGGGGTATATGCCTCAAGATGTGCGTACTTATCCTCGTTTCTCCTAAACTTCAGCGCATGCTCTTTAAGCAGTTGATTTAGGCATCTCTAGGTTATGCCGATGTACACGTTTACGCAAGATACAGAAATCGAGCATACAACTCCCATAGCACATCTGACGAAGGCTTTCTGATGTTTTTTGCCCGGCAATCGCGTCTCTTGCCATTGCAAATGCGTGGACACAATTTGGCTAGCTTATCTGGCGCCGTAAAGACCACAGCGACACCATGCCTAGCAGCGACCTTCTTAATGTTGTGGGAGAGCTTATGCAAGTACGGCAGCACTTGTCGCTTACTATGCTCTCGTGGTTTATAAGACAGAGGAGAAATAGTGGTTGGGATCTTCATTCATAAAAACATAAAGGGAAACATAGCGAAATACTGTAGTATGAGTGAAAGCATGGCAAGTATTGCAATTAAAGTTAAAAATGATACAAGGCGAACGTGGTAAAGCCCTACGCACCTCTACTGAGCCATGATGATCATTTGGTCGAATGCTTCTACGAAGGCGTACAGTCAGCAAATAATACAGTAAAGACACAATATTTTGATGGGCGACTTTGATGCTAAAGTAGGCATGAAACAGGCCGGAGACCATGTATTTGGGGGAATATGGCATTGGCTCTAGAAAAGCCTAATGGGGAGTTATTAGTTGTGTAGTTAGGTTTTCACAAGGCTTACCTACTATGCGCAACCGTGTAGGAACCGCGTGCGAAGACGTTGTGGCCAGGTTCATTGTTTTAAACTCTGGCATGGCGCAGAAACCACGCACGCGGCAGGATAACAACAACAACGGGTTTATTAACCCAAAATGCAGCACAGTGCGACACCCACGGGCTTGCAGGCCGTATAGGGAACTCTGCAAGACCAAGCAAGTACGCTTGCCTAGGGCGCTGCGACTCCCGCACAAGGGCCGAAGTCGAGCGCTCGAACGAGAAGCCGCCTGCTAAGCAGCGCGTCAACCTCCCGTGGAGGCCTGAGAGCATCTGCCGCGACGAGCGAATCGTCGGACGCAACACAAGGCCCGTTTACATTGACTCGACGAGGGCGCGTTGAGTCGAAATAAACAGGTTTTCTGGACTCGCCCTCCCCATGTATAAGCGGACGCGTCGGGGCGGAGAATCGTCGCGGCGAGTCCCGTCGACCCGGAGACAGGGGGTAGGTACACCGAACTCGCCGCGCTCAGAAAGGGCATGTATAACCGGTCGCCCTGAGTTGACGGCTCGTGACCTCTCCCGCCCGTCGCGGTCTCCGCTTCCCCATCACTCCGACGTTGCCCTTTCTCTGTCGGCCGGTACGCGCGCGCTAGGCACGATGACATCCTCGCGGGCTCCACGCACCATGTGGACAGATGATGAAATAACGACGTTGCTAGCTAAATATGGTGGCAGTTAGGTTGCGACGAAACTTCGAAAAAGTGAAATATTATACGCTGCACGGTAAAACGATTCCAGTCGGTAGGAAAAGAACCGCATTTCCTTGTTGAAACGCATTCACCACTAGTGTATGTTAATGTGCTTTGCGGGGAAGCAATGCAGTGTTCTTGACCAAAGTCAGAAATTTTTACAGCTTTTCAACTTTTCCAGAGACAACGCAGCTGCATAGCTTGCTTTCATTGTCGACGGTAAGTGGGGGGAAAACACGAATCGCGAAGACAGTAGTTTGGAAGCGCTGGCACATGAACTTTGAAAAATTTGCAATATTGCTCACGTTCAGGCACTTATCGGTCTGTGTGGCGCTTCATATAAAAATATACACTTTAGATCATTTCAAAGGGTGCAGAAACGATATTTATTTCTGTGTGTTTAATACGAATCTTTGTTTTACGCGAGAAAATATTATTTATATTGAGCTGCCCCCAAGACTGTCAACGGCGGACCGTAAGCGCACTTCACTGCACCGAGGGTTCTTCGGCAGCCTCCTAAATGCACCAAAGCCGGCTTGTTGATTCGTGCTCCATTTTACTGCGCTTAGCGCCAGTAATAGAAACAAATTATGCAGCTGCATTATCTCATAAAAAGTTGTAAGAGCTGTAAAAAATGTTTAAATATTGCCCAAGAACAACGCATTGCTTCCCCTCAAAGAACATCTTGAGACAACCTAGTAGCTGTGAACGCGTTGTGCCAAGGAAACGCTGTGTTCTTCCTACCCACGAGTTTTTTTCACAACCTAGTTATTGGGCGCTGTCACGATATTTAAACTGCTCTGAGAGTTAGAAAAATTTCCTCCGAAAACTGGTCTCAAAATAAAAATGGAAGCGATTAGTGTAGTCAAACGATCGATCATGAATTTTTATATTCTTATCGGAGATGGTCGAGCGTACTGCCTGGAATGTTTAGCGTGGAATGAGCCATATATTTATTTCGTAACTTCGTTCTTGTGATATTTTTAAATTTTGGTTATTCTTGTTTTTTATTGATAATGACGTATGACCAATTAAGGGAATTTGCGCTCTTGTGGCAATAAAATTCTGTTTGACCAATTATCTCCATTTCGGTTATAACAAATAAATGTGTTACTCCGCCCGTCACGCATTTTTGTTTGAAGGCAGGGCATTCCACAGTCTAAGGTGCTGGGGTACTCGGCAAGGAATGCTACGCAGGATAAATGTAGGTCATGAATTGACCATGCACATGGTTGTACTGTCAATATTCCCGTCCCTGATTACAATGAAGACCTATGGCAAATGCACTAATCCAATACTTATATATACCAAGACAGCCATCGCGGTGGCGGAGCGACAACTGCGTAAACAATCGCAGCCCACAGCGGCGAGAGCGCAGGCTTGGAGGAGCGGAAAACCGGTACCGGAAGACGGGCTTTCGGCTCGCCTCGACGCAAAGCGTCGTGCGATCACCGCTCACCTCAACTCGTCCGTGCGAGTTCATATAAGGCCCGTTTACATTGACTCGACGAGGGCGCGTTGAGTCGAAATAAACAGGTTTTCTGGACTCGCCCTCCCCATGTATAAGCGGACGCGTCGGGGCGGAGAGTCGTCGCGGCGAGTCCCGTCGACCCGGAGACAGGGGGTAGGTTCACCGAACTCGCCGCGCTCAGAAAGGGCATGTATAAACGGTCGCGCTGAGTTGACGGCTCGTGACCTCTCCCGCCCGTCGCCGTCTCCGCTTCCCCTGTCCCCATCACTCCGACGTTGCTCTTTCTCTGTCGGCCGGTACGCGCTGAGGACATCGTTCTGTTACGCGGTAAATGCAGATCACTTTTACGTTTAAATCTTGCTTGGCACGTCCTACGGGAGCTTGTTTGTTATCGTTCTCACGACCGGCTATTTTGCTCTGCCAGTAGCAGGAAATCGGCTTGTGCGCCAGAAATCTCAAATACGTGCACATGAACGCTTTAATAAAGTTTCTGGTCACCTCGCCATCAGAATACATTTGCGTAAATTCACAGAATTGCCTACTAATGCGCAGCATTCCAACTCCGCTTGCATTTATTTTGCGTTCTTCACAGCCAGGTTCGACCATGAAAAGGCAAATACTTTCGGGTATTTTATTCTTTGTAAGTTTTGTTTTGGGTTTTTTGCAAGTGGTGTAAATTGACTTTATCACAAAAATTAAGTGCCTTTACCAATACATGTAATTTCCCCCAGAGGAAAAGCGTAGTCCAGGGTTGGTTTTGCTCTTTTTATTTCGTGTTTCATGAATCCCTGAATGGACTTTGGCATTTCGATCGTTTTTTCAGGTTTAGTGTTCGGGTTTTAGAGGAGATGAGGGTCGTTCCACGCCAAATATCCCAGACAGTACGCTAGACCATCTACGACCACACTCTAAAAAGTAATGGTTGGTCACTTTACTACACTATTCATTTTTGGAACCAATTTTCTAAATAAAATTTTAAATTCTTAAATATGGTGGCAGTTAGGTTGCGACGAAACTTCGAAAAAGTGAAATATTATACGCAGCACGGTAAAACGATTCTAGTCGGTAGGAAAAGAACCGCATTTCCTTGTTAAAACGCATTCACCACTAGTGTATGTTAATGTGCTTTGCGGGGAAACAATGCAGTGTTCTTGACCAAAGTCAGACATTTTTACAGCTTTTCAACTTTTCCAGAGACAACGCAGCTGCATAGCTTGCTTGCATTGTTGACGGTAAGTTGGGGAAAAACACGAGTCACAAAGACAGTAGTTTGGAAGTGCTGGCACATGAACTTTGAAAAATTTGCAATATTGTTCATGTTCAGGCACTTATCGGTCTGTGTGGCACTCCATATAAAAATATACACTTTGGATCAATTCAAAAGGTGCAGAAATGATATTTATTTCTGTAAGTTTAATACGAATCTTTGTTTTACGCGAGAAAATATTATTTATATTGAGCTGCCCCCAAGGCTGTCAACGGCGGACCGTAAGCGCACTTCACTGCACCGAGGGTTCCTCGGCAGCCTCCTAAATGCACCAAAGCCGGCTTGTTGATTCTTGCTCCATTTTCTTGCGCTTACCGCCAGAAATAGAAACAAATTATGCAGCTGCATTATCTCATAAAAAGTTGTAAGAGCTGTAAAAAATGTTTAAATATCGCCCAAGAACAACGCATTGCTTCCCCTCAAAGAACATCTTGAGACAACCTAGTAGCTGTGAACGCGTTGTGCCAAGGAAACGCTGTGTTCTTCCTACCCACGAGTTTTTTTTTTCACAACCTAGTTATTGGGCACTGCCACTATATTTAAATTGCTATGAGAGTTAGAAAAAATTTCATCCGAAAACTGGTCTCAAAACAAAAATGGAAGACGAGCTTTTGGCTCGCCTCGACGCAAAGCGTCGCTGCGATCGCCGCTCACCTCAACTCGTTCGTGCGAGTTCATATAAACTCGGGCGCGTCGAGGTAAGCTGAACCCGCCACTCAACTCAGCCCGCCCCCGTCACATCCATGTACACGGGGCTATAAACTCGGGCGCGTCGAGGTAAGCTGAACCCGCCACTCAACTCAGCCCGCCCCCGTCGCGTCTATGTACACGGGGCTACAGCTCGTAGGAGAGGAGGATGTCACGTGCGCCCAATGGGAAATGACGCTGCGTTGTGACGTAGGCCCGCGCAGCGCACCAGCGTAGCGTGGCCGGACATACCAGCGCGGAAAGAAGCCGACGGTTGACTGGCCCAGACCAAGAGGTGCCCTAACAGCCATCTTGGCGGATGCCGGTGCTTATGCGCGCCCGGACCACGCTGGTGGCGCGTGTGCAGCAGCTGGGGAATGAGGCGCCAGGTAGGAGGGCGCTCTCGATTCCCACATCCCCATTCCTAACACCGAGGCCGCCCTAAAGACGCCGGGATAAAAGCATCTACCGACACCAAAAAACTATGATCCAGCTCAGTGCCGTCCACGAGATCAACGGGAACCTAGTGTCTTCGTTCGGTGGCGTCTCAGCAGGAACCTGGGGCCGCGGGAGGGCGGCAGACACCGCAGCAGCGATGGCCGATTTGAATGAAGAGTCCGTGACGAGCGCCGCCAGGACCGCCTGAACGGAGTCGGTCGACAGGGCAGGTTGAAGGCCCGGGCCAGGCGGCACCGCCGCAGTGGACAGGACCGCAGGGGCACCGCCGGACTTCGCTCGGTGAACCCTTGAACGGAGGAGGGTAGCCTCGTGCACTAGCAGGACACCACAAGCGCCGCAGTAGGAGGCCTCGGGAACATGCGGAATCGAGGCACCTGCGGAAGCGTCGAGCAGGTCCGAAAGGGTGCGTCCGCGAAAAGGACGCGGGACGGACTAGGGGTCTAACCCCACGCACACTTTGCGTTGATTGGACCAGCGACGAGTCGACACGAAGGCGACCGGGGCCTCAGTGCCATGTTGAAACGTCCACATAGCGACTTCACGACGAGGCGGTGTCTTGTTAGCCGGGGTCAGAGGAGCATTTGACGGAGGCGGCATAGACGCGGCCGGTGCCTGCGGTACGACCGAGCGCGCGGCTTGTCTCCCGGGATTTTTCTTTGAAGTACGTGTCATCGAGGAGGACATAACGAATGCTGAGGTGTCAGTGAAAAGCAGAAACGCACTGAAGGTGCGGCCCCGGAGGCGCGACAGGCTGGCCCGATAAAGAGAGCCTACTTCGTCGTATTGAAGATTGCGTGAACCAATAGGGCGCACGCTTCCCTTCTCCCGCCGACTACGCGGAAGATACCCAGTGAGAGAGTGAGCCACCGGGGAAAAGGCTTTTCTCTCTCGAGCTGGGAACTGGGTAAATATTCCACGCGCAGCGGATGTAATGGTGTTCCCAGGGAGAAAGCTCACCAGGTAGCCGTTACTGTTGCTGCTGGATGGACTCTCACACAGCAGCTATAAATATCCGCTCCCTTACATGGAGGGGATAACGTCCCGCTACATGCCAGGGGCGAAAATCAGCCTAAGTACGTTTTCGCAGGTTGTACCAGTGGCGTGGTTTGGAACCAGCCTTATCCCGGTTTCCCTGCGGTTCGGGGACCGCCTCCCCCTTCCCGAAGTCGTTGCTGCGGGCAACAAAAGGTATGAAATCAGAGACGTTAACTGGACCGCCGACTGGTCTACCTTGGAAGTCAGCCAGCTTGTATACCAGGGGCGACACTTTGGTGTGCACTCGGTATGGGCCCAACCACTTGGCCGAAAGGGAGGTCGAGATGCCTTTGGCGGCGTCTTTCAAGACGTGATTGCGCCTGAAGACGAGATCGCCGACATCGTAACGGATATCCCGATGCGACCGGTTGCACTGAGCCTTCTGACCAGCTCGCGCTTTCGCCAGGTTGGAATGCGCCAGGTCGAGGGCCGCGTCCATCCGTGAACGCAGTTCCGCCGCGTAGCCAGACGGGCTCACCTTCGTGGCGCTTGCCCCACCGCCGCCCCGTAGGACGCAGTCCATGGGGTTAGGCAGCTCTTTCCCAAAGTTGAGGAAAGCGGGCGTGTACCCTGTCGAGCGATTGACCGCAGACCGCGAGGAGAAGCCGATCTCGTTAAGACAAGCATCCCAATCCCTGTGTTGCTCCGCAAAGGCTCTCAGCAAGGGCTTGAGGTTCCGGTTGATCCACTCGGTCGGGTTGGCCTGTGGGTGATACGTGGTTGTTTTATGGTGCTTAATGCCAAAGGCAGAGAACGTATCCACAAATACCTTGGCTGTGAAATAGGACGCAATGTCCGCGATCAACTCCGCCGGAAAGCCAAAGCGGTAAAGACCTCAATCAATTTGTCCCAGATGACGCGTGCCGTTAACATCCGCAGGGGAAAGGAGGGATCGCTGGGGGGCGTCAAGGAGCGCGGACGTGAAAACGTCGGCTCCCACTTTTCTAAATGTTTTCGGCCGTTTCTTTGCTCCAAGATAACTTGACTTTGTGCTTATTCGAACAAGCAAGCTCTGCGGTTTCAGTGGAGACGCCATTTTTGGCGGAGAGTGAACTCTTAGACACATTTTTGGACTTTAAAGTTGCGACGCGGCGAGCGTCCCCGCTAACCCTAACCACACCTAGGGTTGGCGAGGAGTACGGCCGTTACACGTAGCCAGGGGCTCGGCCAGACGCGACAGCTACTGGATCAACCTCCGTACATCGCAGCCAACAACCAGGCACTGAAAATGCCTTCCACCGTAACCGTGGAGGGAATGGAAGTAAGCGCGGAGATCTTCGATGGACCAGGATGGGCCACCGCCATGGGACGCCGAAGACAGACGACCCCGCCGAACGAGGAGCTGGTCGCTGGGACGGTCGAGCACAGCAACCAGCCGAAGCAACCCAGGGGCTTTAAAAAAAGTCAATCGGCACTACACCATGTGGTATCCACTTCCAGACTACCCCGCCTACCCAAAGACCAGATAAGGGTAATTATGAGACCCAGAGGTGGATTGGACGTAGCCCGAGTCGACCTCGTTCTGCTGGCGAGAGCCGTCATCATGGCCGCCCTGATCACCGATGAACAAGCACAGGGGAACACGATCTGCCCCAACAATATGCAAAACATCATTGTGATTTCTACACCATACCAAAATGATGCCACATCATACGTGAAAGTGCAGAAACTGCACACAAACCAAGGCTCGTTCGAAGTTGCCGCATACGTGGCCGCGCCCGATAATACATGCAAGGGCGTCATCAAGAACGTTGACCTCTCGCTTGACGACGCAATGCTCAAACGCCTGATTGTGCACGACCAAAATCCCACTGCCATCGACGCAAGACGCATTAAAAAGGCCAAAGTCGTTGCAATCCTCTTTGACGGGTTGCACGTTCCGAGTACAGTGATAAGCGGAACCACCATGGTTCCCTGCTCGCTCTACAAGCGACAAGTCGATGTTTGCAGAACGTGCGGAGAAGTCGGCCATCGCACCGATGTTTGCCGGCACACAAACGCAACGAACAAGAAATGTCACAACTGCGGTGAAACGCTACAAGAAGACGGCGTGCATCACTGCGAGCCAAAATGCAAGCTTTGCGATGGCAATCACCCCACCGGAGATCGCGAATGCAAAAGACGCTTCCACATTCCTTACATAGTGAGCAGGAGAAGAAGACGCAGAAAGCAAGAGTGGCAAGCACAACAACGTCAAGACGCACCAACATCTGTCACATTTAAGGAACCCTGCCACAGCCAGGTGCCTGGACGGGAGAACGCCTCGAGCGTCCATCACCGTTCTCCATCCAGGGGGAGATTCCGATTCAGAGGGCGTTTCCGATCCAGAAGGCGTTTTCAATCCAGCAGCCGTTCTCGTTCCGGAGGGCGCCCCTCGACCCTGTCGGGATTCGACAACCGCCTGTCATCTCGGGAGTGCTCCAGATCCCGATCGAGAATGAGACCAACAGCCACGCAGCAGCAGCAGCAGCCGAACAATGGCTCCTGGGCCAGCAGGGTTGCAGGTGAATCACGAAGCACAAGTAGCCAGCCCAAAGGTAAGGCACAGCCAGAGAATGCTCCCGATTCTCGTATTGTAGCGCTTGAACAAGAAAACAGGGCCCTCAAGAAGGAGCTTGAAGAGCTCCGGGCCTCAATGGCTAGAATAGAGAGTTGCCACGGAATTAATCTTTCGAGCTCACCGGCACCACCGACAACACGCTCACAACAAACGATTCACAACACACACAAACGCAAAGCCGTAGACAGCGACAGCGACACGACGGAGGAGATCGAGGTGATCTCGATAGAAAAAGAAGCTCTACTGACAAATGTCGAGTCCGCGACAACTAAGCTCAACGACAAAATTGATACGTTGGCGAACACACTTGCCAAGTTTATGGAAACCTTTAAGACTTACACTGACAAAGCTGACCAGAGGCTCGTGAGCCTGGAGAAGATGGCAGCCAACCCACCTGGAGCAGGTGCTCCTCAGAACCTAAGCGCGGACAAACCAGCGGTTACGGCAAGCGTGCCGACCATACCTTCTAGAGCTAAAGTCCGACCAGACAAAGCACGCCATCTCGCTGAAATAACGAGCCGCGACGCACACAAACTACCAAGCCAAAATGGCTGCTGACCGTAACGAGATTAAGGTCTGGCAGTGCATCTGTAACTTACTTCAGAAACGCAAAGCAGCACTAACACAACTATTGCTAGCCTGTAAAAAAAGCCGCATATAATATTTCTACAGGAATGTGGAAAAAGCAAAACTGCTAAAAGCATTGGCATACAGGGGTACAGGGTAGCCAGGCCGACCCTGCACCCCGAGCAGAACAAGACGCGAGGAGTGGCTACCTTCATCCGGAAGGACATAATGTTCGCCGAAAGGGACGCCCCCGTATAGAAAAAAGGCCTGGAAACGGTCCTGCTGGAAATCTTACCACACAGGGCTGTTAAAAGAAGCATCTCCATTCTCAATATTTACGGTTTTCCATCAGATAAGAAAAGTGATTTCAACAGACTGCTTACCTCGGCGGTAATAATGGCGGGTGACAATCCGCTCATAGTAGAAGGGGATTTGAACGCCAGGAGTACCGAATGGGGATACTTAAAAAGCGAAGGCAAAGGCACCAAGTTAGCAGAAAGCGCGAGTGCGCTGAACCTGCAGCTGATAAACAACCTTGCCCTCCCTTCAAGAAGAGGTAATTTGGTACAGCGGGACACAATGCTGGACTTAACCTTCCAAGCACGTCAGAGCTACCTGGGATAACCTCGCCGAAGCTCTAGGTAGCGACCACTGCATCCTGGAAATTACCGTTGAGAACGAGGCGAAAGCGCCAAGAAAATTCAGAATCACAGACTGGGACCAATTCCGTAAAATACGGGAGCAGAAGGGCAATACAGAACTATCATATGAAGCCCTCTTAATGAATTGAAAATGGCAGCGAATGAGGCCACCAAAGAAGTCGAGACTGATGAATCCATCCAGGCAATGGACTCTCACCTGGCCAGTTTGCTGCAGAAAAAGCATGACCTAAACGAAGCGTGGCGTAAAAATAAGCTCAACAGACACTTACGCACGAAAATCACGGACCTTGGCCGCGAAATCGAATCTCACGTCAAAACACTCTGCGCCCAGCCTTGGAACAACACATGTGACGAAGCAGATGGCAAAATGAGGAAGGAAAGCAAATAGGGGCTGCTCCAACACCTTATGGTGACAGCGACAAACCCACCAGAGGCGGCACCCAGCTGCAAATTGAACGATTGGTGCACAAGCACGCCCAGGATAGTGGTGGATCCCAAGCTCTCCTCAAAACGCTAGGCCAAAAATATCTCCCACTGGAAAGCAAATCAGTAGCCTGGGAAAACAAAAATTCCTCATATGGAGGTCGACCGCAAGAAAAGCTAGACGAACCATTCAGCGAAGCTGAAATACGGTACACTCTACAACAACTCAATGGTAGATCGGCGCCAGGGCCAGATGGAATCGACAATAAACTGCTACGGAATCTAGACGATAAAGCAATCGTAATCATTACTAAGAAAATAAATGAGGCATGGGAAACGGGTACCGTGCCTACAGAATGGCGTAGTGCCAAGGTTTCGCTCATCGCGAAACCTAGAAAACCACTGAGCATCGATAACTTAAGGCCCATATCACTCAAATCTTGCGTTGGAAAAGTAGCAGAGCACACAATACTCGACCGTATCACAGACCACATTGAGAGCAATAGGCTCTTTCGACAAAACAGTATTGGCTTCCGCAGGGCACTGTCCACACAGGACGCCATGTTGATGTTAAGAGAACACATATGTTACGGCCTCCTCCACACGCCCAAAGCCATATTAGCCCTGGACCTCGCCAAGGCCTTTGACACCGCAAAACATGAACACATACTGGGTGAAATATCACACATGAACTAAGGCGAGAAATTCTACAGCTATATTAAAAGCTTTCTGACGAACCGAACCGCCACCATACGCATAGGAGAGCAATGCGGCGAACCCGAACGACTCGGAAATATCGGCACCCCACAAGGGTCAGTGCTCTCGCCATTGATCTTTAATGTGGCGATGCACAAGTTGTCGGAGAAGCTCGCTCAAATCCCATCCGTGCACCAAGCTATATACGCGGATGATATTACCATATGGGTCCCATGTGCCTACTCATATGGTGCCTTGGAAGGAATCCTTCAACAAGCACTGACTATAACTGAAGAATTTCTTAAGCCAACTGGACTCGCACTGTCCCCCACTAAATCTACTCTAACTCTCTTTCACCTTCGATGGAATTTGGGCGAAGAGGAGCAGCAATTAGTGCTCAAAGCTGAGAACAACCAATTGATACCGCAAGTATATACGGTCAAAGTACTAGGGCTAACGTTAAGCGCCAAGGAGGGCCACAACACAGAAGCACTGAAGCGCCTTGAAAAAAGCACGAACAATTTTTCAAGAGGCATTGCTAGAATTGCCAACTAGAGAGAAGGCCTCCTAGAAGACAACATTATGAAGGCGTATCACGCCTTTCTCGTAAGTCACGTAGCATACGCGTTCCCGTTTCTGAAACTTACGAAGGCTGAAATCAAAAAGGTCGACTCCATGCTCCGCAAGGAACTGAAAACGGCACTCGGCTTGCCCAATAGCACTAGCAACGAGAAACTCGAGCAACTTGGTCTGCACAACACAGCCGAAGAAATTTTTGAGGCTCAGAGAGTGGCACAGATCACACGCTTGTCGTTGACGCAGGCAGGCCATCTCATCCTACGAGACGCAGGCATTTGTCCAATTTTTCAACCAGAGAAAAGAACACAACTTGGTAATGACGTGAGGAAACACAACAGGTTGAGCCAATCCCCCACAACGCTCACCCTACGTTCAACAAAGGGCGAAGGAAAGACAGAGCGAGGGCGCTCATAAACAAGGCAAAAAAACACAACATGCACGCGCTATTCGTAGATGCCGCCTGCTACTATGGCAGGCAGGCGTTTGCCATAGCGGTCCTTGGTATAGACGGAAACCTCATAAACGCGGCAACCGTCCAAACAAGCCATGTTCACGAAGCAGAGGAAATGGCGATCGCGCTAGCCTTGCAAAGCTGCCAAGCCTACTCGACAATATACACAGACTCTAAGATGGCGGCACGAACGTTCGCGGCTGGCCTAGTAGCTAGAAGCACAAGAAAACTCACCGTCAACGCAATAAGAGAGTACGAGAGCAAAGAAATCCTTGTTAAGGAAGAGAAAGCTCAAATCTACGTATTCTGGTTCCCAGCCCACATGGAACAGTTACCGGGACTCGACCACTGCAATCCCAACGAAGAGGTCTACCGCCTGGCGCGTGAGCTAACACGCCACGCCGCGGACAACACCCCCTCGATGAGTGAGCGGTACGAGAATCTCTGCAGCCAGGACAAAGCACTCACATACCACGAGATCACTTCACATTACCGGGGACAAAGACGTGCCTTCCCAGCACCGCACCCAAAACTTAACAAAGCACGAGCTCTAACTCTCAGAAGATTGCAAACACGTACGTGCATAACACCATCCACCTTACACAGAGTCGACCCTGACACACCACCCACATGCTCCCTTTGCAACCATCCCTATTGCAATTTTGAACACATGCTCTGGCTGTGCCCTACCCATAGTGCAGCACAACTGAATACCCAAGAGGCTTGGCAGGAAGCCCTCAAGAGCAATCAATACAAGCTGCAACTACAGGTGGTCCAGAGGGCCCGGGACATCGCTACAAGCCTTCGTCTGCCAGCGCCATCCTGGGTGGAGCCTCCAGGTTGAATTAGGGGGCGGAATGGCCCTTTCTCGGCCTCCTCAGGATTTGTTTAACTAAAGTCAATCTCTCTCTCTCCACAAGGGAAACAGTTCGACCCACTTCGTGAAGTGATCTGTGACAGTCAGGAGAAAAACATGGCCTAGCCGCCTTCTTTGGAAAGGTCCCATAATGTCACAGGCCGCGACCTGGCAAGGTTGTTGGCTGTCGATCGGCTGCATGAGCCCGGGAGGCTTGCCCCCGTGAGGCTTCACGCATTGGCACTCGCGGCATGAGCGGGCGTAGTGAAGGGCGTCACGCTTCATGCCAGGCCGGGTAGCGCAGCGGCACAACTTTTGAAATGTCTTAAGGCCACTCGCGTGTCCGGCCAACCGCGAGTCGTGGAAATAACCTAAGGTGGCTTTCCTTAGACCTCGGGGTATTACCACGTTGAAAGACTCCTAGGGAGCTTCTTCAAATGGGACGTAGCGCAGGCGAACGCCGTCGGCATCAAGCAGGTAGGAATCCAACGTGCCCGCAGCAATACCAGCCTGCGTACAGCACTCGGCGCCGACAGCAACACCGGCTGTCTGTTCGCACCCGGCGTCTTGACCACCATGCTCCGCTTGGGAGCTCAGCTCTTTGAGCTCGTCAACGATGTGTTGTCAAAACGGATCATCCTGCTGTGCTTCGAGCAGGTCCTCTCTGCTAAAGACGATACCGGTGGACGTGACAGGGTCTACCAGGTATGATTCCTCACCCGAGGCTGTAGACTCGAACGTCACTTCGGCATCGGGGTTCGCACCTTTCAACCCTTTGGAGCCAGAAACCGGGGTGTACTTGATGCGATTGCTCTCGGGAGTGGCGGACACAAGTGTCGGACGCCGAATTGGGGGCAGGTGACAAGGCGTCAGCCACGACGTTCGAACTCCCTTTTCGATAGCGCACCAAAAAGTTGTACCGCTGCAAGGTCAACGCCCAGCGCGTGAGGCGGCCCGAAGGCTCGCGCCAGCGCTTAAGCCAGGTAAGTGCCATGTGGTCCGTTTCCACCACGAATGGCATGCCGTCGACATAGCAGTCGAACTTCCGGAGAGCAAAAACTATAGCGAGACATTCCCTTTCTGTGACGCTATACTTACGCTCAGCGGCGTTAAGTGACCGGCTCGCATATGTGACTGGCCGGAGGACGCCGTCATGCTCCTGAAGGAGCACCGCGCCGAGACCCAAATCGCTCGCATCCGCTTGGACAACGAACTCCCTGTTCAGGTCGGGCAGCTTTAACTCGGCTGTGGCCACTAGAGCTCCGGAAAGCGCCTTGAAGGCTCGCTCTTGTTCTGGCCCCCAGCTCAATTGTGCCGAATTTTTCAAGAGTGCAGTAGAGGGCGCTTGGAGGGTCGCACAGTTTGGGATGAACTGTCGATAGTAGTTCACCATGCCCAAAAAGTGCCTCAGGCCCTGAATATTTGCCGGCGTCGGGTACTCCACAATTGCACGTAACTTCTCCTAGCACGGCAGAACATGACCGCTCTGAATGGTAAAACCTAATAGTGAGATGCGAGTTTCACCTATTTGAGCTTTTTTCGGGTTCAAAGTCAACCCGGTGGCACGCAACCTCCCGAGGACATCCACCAAGTAGTGAAGGTGTTCCTCGAGCGTTCGAGAGAAGATGACGATGTCTTGGAGGTACGCCATGGCGTGTTGCCAACTAGCGTCCCCTATAACGCGGTCTATCAATCTCTGGAACGTAGCTGCAGCTCCATAACAGCCAAACGGCATGCGGGTAAACTCGTACAAACCTCTGTGAGAGGTGAACGCAGTTTTCTCCGCGTCCGCTTGCTCCATCTGAACCTGTAGGTAACCGTGGCTAGCATCCAAGAGGCTGAAGTAGCAAGCACCACCTAGAGCAGCCACAATCGAGTCAACGTTAGGCATAGGATAAGCATCCTTCCTTGACCTCGTTCAGCCGACGGTAGTCCACACAGAGCCGATGAGAGCCGTCTCTCTTGGGGACCTTTACCACCGGTGAACCCCAAGGACTGTTTGAGCGTTGAACAACTCCGGTCTCAATCAACTCATCCAGCGCCTGGTCAATTGCTTTCCTCTTTGCCGCACTTACGGGACGAAGATTGCGTTTCCATGAATGTGCGTCGCCTGTTTCAATCCGGTGCCTCACTAGAGAGGTGCAACCCGGGCGTTCTGTGAACGTGTCGCTGAAGCGTGTCAACAGCGACAACAGGCGTGCTTTCTCGTGTTTCGACAAGCTGTCCGGCCAAGCTGGCAGCAAGCCATTCGAGTTGCTGCTTAGCGGGGGGATCACTGGCATAGCCGAGACCTCGTTCACCGCGGCAGCATTATTCTCGAGAGAAAGCTGTACGCACGGACCGTTTTTCGCCGCGCCGGCCAAAGGACCATTCTTGGCGTCAAGGGGGAGACGCCGGCCGCGGGGGCAACGCTTGGTCTCCTTTCCTCCTTCTTCCTCATTGCTTCCGGTGACTTCCTGGCAGCCGAGACCACGGGAGGTGCAGCGAAAGGCCCTAGGGCACCGGAAGGGCCGTTACTGCAGCCTCTGCTTGTGACGTCAATCACGATACCTGTGGGCGCGAGAAAGTCGCGACCGAGAATCACAGACACGGAAAGACCAGGAAGATGCACAAAGCGCTGTCGGCGTGCGCGATGCTACCAACGCACAACCAACTGCGCAGCGCCGCATGAAGTGGCGGTACCGCTGGCGAGATGGAAGCCAGTGTCGCAAGCTCAAATGCGGACAGAGCGGTCGCGCAAATGAGCCCTAACCTCTTCGCCGAACAACGAGATAGAAGCCCTGCTATCCAGCAACGCCGCAAACTTTCGTCCAGCGATCGTAAGGGCGATGAATGGCGCCGGCGTGGCTGGAATGTCATATTCAGCGCGACACGCCATCGGTGACAGAGCTTGTGTTACACTCCCGCGCTCTCTTACTGCTGCAGCTGCCGGCAAGGGGGAGCTCACCGACGACTCACCCCATTTCCCGACGGGCGAGGAGGCCCTTGTGTCAGTTGGGGCACGTTGCACTCACGTGTGGTGTGACCGCGCCAACGGCAACGAGAGCAGACAACGCCTTTTTCTCCAACAGGAGAGATTTTGGCGATCCTTTCGAGCTACGAGGTGTCCGTTCGCTAGCCGCAGTGGGGGCTCCGCGATCGAATATCCCCCCGTGCACTGGAGCACGGGGTTTCCGTTCTTGTTCACGCTGCTGGGCAACGGTGGCCGCCCGGGCGTATGAGGTCGGGTCCAGAGCGCGGTCCGACACGTCGAGCGCGTCTCGGTCTCTCACGGCAGAGGCCGCCTCATGGTTCAGGGATCCCCAGTGTGACGAGTCACGACCAGCCCACGCGCAACGAGGCTCGGGAAACGCGGACGGCGGCGGCGGCGGGCGATAGGCTCGTGCCGCCAGAATGTCGCCTTGAATACACTTCGCATCGGATGCCTGCTCATTTAGGTCATGATAACGGGTGCTCCGAATGTAAGCGGCGAAGGTTGGATGAGCCTGACGTATGGCTTTCTCCACCTTCTTAGCGTCTGATGCCGTAGGATCGGCAAGGAGGTAGAGCTCCTGCAAAGCCCGAACGTACTCGAGAATAGGTTCGTCCGGATGCTGTGTGCGAAGCTCTAACTCGCGACGCATGCGGCACTCGTATTCAAAAGGAAGGAATTCACCACAGGAAAGCGCCCTAAACTCCCCCGTCAAGCGAGCTTGGTGGCCTACGAGCCGGTACCACTTCGCCGCTTGGGCTGTCAGCGACACAGGCAAAAGAGTGCCAAGCTTAACGCTGTCGCTCAGCCGCGTGCATAGCGGTGCAGCGCCTCGAGGTACTCTGTGGCACTGATGCGGTCCGAATAACCGCTGTACTCAGGCAGAGGTACCCTTAAGCTACTCGTAGCGCTTGGCTGAGGGGACTCGGGGTCTCCCTTTAAACCAGAAGGCTGCGAGCGCATCGCCTCCAGCAGAACGTTTAGAAGCTGCGCCACAGTTGCGTGCAGCAGTGATTGCTCCGAGGCGGGCGCAGCCGTAAAAGGTGCGCGCACCTGTTCCCCAACATGTGCGTCCGACCGAAAAGGTTCAGTACACGGCATGGAGGAGGGTAGGATTCTCGCTCCGACTGGTGCTTGAGGCCGCACGCGACTGGCAAACGGGTCGAAATCGGAGCACGGTGGGGCACGTCCGTCGGAAGCGTCGCCCGCACGAGTCTCAGGCCAGCGAGCGTCGGTGAACGCGGTGACGTTGTCGGTTAAGCGAGCAGGCTCGCCAACGACATCGTCAACCCTTTGCGCTCGCGACCAAGACGGGTCAGTAAGCGCGTTCCCGCCGACACCTGAGTGCCCCTGGTAGGAAGGACTGGGTGCGGTGATTTGAGCTGCCAACCGTGCTGCTGACGGGGAAAGGCCAGCGAGCGGAGAATGCGCCAGGGACGGGCCCGTAAGCGCGTGTGTCTCGAACAGCTGATACAGCCCGTTACTGGCTTGGCTAGGACTGTGGTCCTCGTTCAAGCGACTCGCATCACCGTAGGGAGCCCCAAAAAAAAGATCTCTCCAGGTGAACAATAGCAGAGAGTCGCCGAGAGGGTCGTACCCCGTGCTGTTTCAGCCGTTCACCTCGAACGAAATCAAGTCCGTCGCCACAGGATTGAACAGGAACGAGCGCCTCGAAGGGGTCTGCTTTAAAGCCATGGCTAAAATCAATTTTGGTGCCTGTTATGTGGAGATATGTTTGCACAAGGCTTACCTGCTGTTGCGTGAGAAGAAGACGGGATGGCGGCCAACGTGGTCTTGTCGTTCTCTCGCCATTTTATTCTACGCCAGAAGCGGAGCCGCGTGGCTTTCTACGTCCGACACACAAAGTGCACTAGCTTGTTCTAATCCTCGCGCTGCTCGAGCTAGCATGAGCTGCCCGAGAGGCGCGGCGCGGTGATTGAGAAATGATGATGGTGATGATAGCACTACAGTGCTCCCCCCCTAGCGCTTTGCGCGATTTGAAGGCATATAAAAAAGAAAGAGAGCGACAAATGCTATATACATGAACGACATTCCATAAAGTGTTCATTTGGCAAGTCCAGGTTGTCAACGTTTATGGGCCATCAGTAAGCAGTGTGTCTCCAGTGGGCGACTCTGGGAGAAGCGCAAGGGACGAAGAAGGAAGTGCCGGGTCGCTGTGGTTGCCGACAAGCGGGTCTCACGATGACCTGGACGGACATGCCGGGAGTGGACCGTGTGTCGCGAGGTCATGCTGCTAACATCGGGAGAGGGTCGGCAGAACGGGTTTTGACATTGGGGTCGACGCAACACAGACCACAAAGTCGAGTGGCGTCTGACGTGCCGGTATAGATAGACGTGCCGACGCCCGCAGGAACGTGTCCTAACAATGCCGCCAAGCGTACGGTGGGTAGTCGGGTACACGACTAGTGGGGGGACATTGCGTCGAATAGGCCGAGTAGGCGCTTGCGCCGTCTTCAGGGCTATGACTGCCACTCGTGGCTGCGTAGCAGGGCGGCTCAAAAGTTGCCGCAATGTGTGACGCCAAGCACTTTGTCGTCGCCGACGTAGGGTAATGGGTGGTAGACGCGTATGAGGTATGAGCGTCATCGCGGTTGTGACACAAGAGCTGGCGTTGTGGGCACACGTCTGGTTGTTGCCGTCCGGAGGCAAAGGCTCCGCGGAATGGTGGTGTTGGAACCGAGTCAGCGTAGGCTCGCCCGGAGTACTGAACGAGACACCTGTGCTCGTGTAATGACCTCCGGTAGTCCGCGCACGAAGGTTGGCATGCAGGTCTGCATAATTGATTGCTGCCTCTAGCCAGCACCCCCTAGATTTCTCCACCGCAGGCGTGGTATGCCTGATGAGCCCTGTCTGAAGTGGACCGGGCACGTCGTCCGTAAGCGCGTCAGTCATAGTCACAGCGTTTTGGAAGCTTGGCCGTGGTTGATGGCTGGTGGCTTTAACTTCAGCTGCGAGAAACTGCGAGGACGATGGTGGTCGTTGCTGGCAGGACGTGCAGAGCATTGAGGCTGGTCGACAGTAACCTTAGGACATCGGGGAGGGTGAAGGTTTCGCAACCGGGAGGTGAATAGCGGGCGTGACAATGCCCATAGTCGTGATAACCACCAGGGCGTTCGGTGATGTTGCTGTCGTAGAACCTGTCGTGTCAGCCGTGTTGTGAGCCATGGATGTCGGCCGAGACGAGCTGGTGGTAGGCATGCCTGCAGCGTCGTCGGCCGAGGACGATGAAAACACAAACCTGGTGGCTGACTGGTTGCATTCAGCCCAAATCTCGAGAACCTTGGCCGATGGGCAGTCGGGCGCAGGACACGCGTCGCTAGTGGCCAGACGAGAGGTTAAGTCTCGTTTATTGGACGTTGTTGAGGGCGAAAGCTTCGAGGTCGGGAAGTCAATAACGTGCGAAAGGTCACCTGTGCCAGACTCCAAGGCAAGCGGCAAGGTGGTCGTCATAGAGTCTGGTGGGGCCATGGTGTCGCGTGCCGTCGCTTTCGTGGAAAACGTGCAGGTAGCAAGCGTGCCAGTAGGACCATCAGCCGAGGACTTCGAAAAAACGCACTTCGTGGTGAACAGGTTGTCGACAGCAGCGCAGAGCAGAGCAGAGGTCATCGTAAGGCTGCTGGCTGGAGGTTGAAGTGGCAGAGAGATGACGCAACTCTACCGGAAGGGCGTCATGAAGAATGGCGTGCATCAGCGGCTGGTCCGTGACGCCATTCAACGCAAGAACGGCATCAAGCTGCATGAACCATACCTTGGGGTAGGTCGCTTGGAACGGCGGCACTGGCGGGGAGAGTTGCGGGACCATGGCAGCGGGCCGCCCGGCGAAGGGCGTGTTCTCCGGGTCACCAATGTAGCGTGAGAGGAAGACGGGACGGCGGCCAACGTGGTCGTGTCGTTCTGTCGCCACTTTATTCCACGACTGAAGCGGAGCCGCGTGACTTTCCACGTCCGACACACCAAGTGCGCTAGCTTGTTCTAATCCTCGCGCAGCTCGAGCTAGCATCAGCTGCCCGAGAAGCGCGGCGCGGTGATTGAGAAATGATGATGGTGATGATGGCACTACACTACTATGGGAAACCGTGTAGGGATGTGACGTCCTCCACTACCACTGCGTGCGAAGACGTTGCGGCCGGGTTCGTCGTTTTCTCCGGCACGGCGCAGAAACCACGCACGAGGCAGGATAACAACAACAACGTGTTTATTAACCCAAGATGCAGCACAGTGCGACACTCACGGCCCTGCAGGCTGTATAGGGAACTCCGCAAGTCCGAGCAAGTACGCTTGCCTAGGGCGCTACGAATCCCGCACAAGGGCCGAAGTCGAACGCTCGAACGAGAAGCCGCCCGCTAAGCAGCGCGTCAACCTCTCGTGGAGGCCTGAGAGCATCTGCCGCGACGAGCGAATCGTCGGGCGCAACACAGCTCGTATGAGAGGGGGATGTCAAGCGCGCCCAATGGGAATTGGCGCTGCGTTGTGACGCAGGCCCGCGTAGCGCACCAGCGTAGCGTGCCCGGACATGCAAGCGCGGGAAGAAGCCGACGGTTGACTGGCCCAGACTGCAAAGCCGGGTCGGGCACAAAGCCATTAGATGGAACACTAGCAAGCTCACCGAGGAGACGAAAAGTGTCATTAAGAGATGTCAAAATAGGAAAGTCTGAAATGCAACCAGCAAAATTGAGCTGTCGCAGCTTTCAAGGGAATAAATAGGCATAAGGTAGCTCACATAAGAAGGTATAATATGAATTGAAAGAATTAAGCAAGCTTTTCAGACTGAAAGAATCTTAAAATATAAAGCCAGTTGTCTACATTAAAGGCCATTTGCAACAAAATTTTACTTGGGAGGAAACACCCACAAATACGTGGTGTATATACGGTAAGTCGATATAACGACAGGAAAAAAATCTTGCATGCAGTCATGTGCTTTATTTATAGTTTGGGCTCTAATTACCAACAAGCAGGCGACGCGGAGCTGAAGTGGTGTGCCCAGGCAAATCGGACATAACAGGAGAGGACGATTACTACAGAATGTCGCCGCATATTTCGTTGTGACTCAAACTTCCCTGCCGCTAAATCACTCGTTTCTGTGTTGGAACCGCTTCCAACGCAGCACGTTTGAAACGTGTCTGTGCGTTTGTGCTGCCTTCGCACCGCCCAAAGACTGTGCGTTCGAAATGCGTTCGTGTTGCATTGAATTCGATGGCCAGTCAAGTTCAAGTCAAACAACGTTTCTGATTACAGAGGTCAGACACTGCCAACCCGCCAGTGGGAAGCCCAGACAATTGCAGCATTCTTAAGTTAACATAGAAAAAATACACACACTAAGGGGTGCGTCCGCGATGTGCGTGCTCGAGGATCGTGAAGCCAAGGAGGATTAAAAAATTGCTGGAGTGGAAATGATTGCCCAGAAGTGAAGCCGTTCCTCTGGCAAGATGGCAGCCATCTTACTAGGGCCATGATAAATTATCACCGTTTAGCGAATAAAAATGAAACGTTTCCCTACAATGCCCAACGAGTTTAATGTGGGAGCTCTTTCAGGTCACATAGTGCTCTAAGTGCGTCTTACGGTCACTACTTTTCTTTAGTGAGCCTCTAATTAGAGCCAAAGTTCTTTGAAGATTCAGTCATCCATACTCGTTCCTGTGTGCTGTTTCGTCGGGACCAACTATCTTTTAATATAGAACTAACGTAGCTATTACATAACACAGCAAAGCCCCTTGATCTCTAAGTGGGCACCATCAGAAAAGAGCATGTTTCCGCCATCTTGGCAGTGGCAAAAGGTGGCTTCACTTTTGCTGGCAAGGTATTGCGGGAGCTTCCACACCAGCAATTTTTCTTTAATCCTCTTTGCGTGGAGCAGACGATGTTTATGTCGTTTACATCAGATACGATCGGCCATAATTGCGTCGTTTTTTGTAGTTTCGGTCTCAAGAACACTGTTTGCAAGCTTTTCTCTAAGGTAACTGCTTGTATTTCTAAGGTGGCATTTGGCAGGTAGCACAACCTCTTGCTAGGCTAACTATATATTGACGTTTTTGCGGAGTGCCAAATTTTCTTGCAGTTGGCCCTTGGGGAACCGCGACAATCTTCTGTATATTCTACTTCAATGTTTCAATCCTTATTGTTGACTTCTATTTTTTCAATGCCTCGTGGTGTTCGAATATGTCAAATGGTAAGAGTTCTCGGGCAATTGAATCAAGTAGTGAACTACTCAACATTCAAAATTTCAAATATTCGTCACATACTCACTTCGAACGAGCTCTGTGCTTCAGCGCCTCACATCACTGCATGGAAAAGGCGAGCAGTTACGGCACCTTCAACAGCCACCTTCTGCGCCAGCCTAAAGATGGCATCACTCGCATTCGGCGCACCCAATGTGCTTGCGCGGAGCAGAACCAGCAGTCTCTCTGTGGTAAGTAAGGGGTTTATTAAATGAACCCAGGTCAGCGGACGCACTCAAGACAGTCTGATAAGATGAAGACGTTCTTTATGTTGGACGAGGACAGGAACAGATATGGTGGAATCTCACAATAATATGAGGAAAGCCTACAATAAAGATCTGTCGAGGGCTGTCCTGTCGATTCATGTGCCTCTGCCAGTGCAAATTGGGCCACAGAAGGTGGCGGTGGCGTTCTGTGCGTGCGGCCGTGCACGGCTACGCTCACGCGCAGACCTAACTTGCGCTCAGTCATGCCGTGTGCTTTTTCCTTACTGTAAGCGATTCACTTTAATCCAACGCTCCTTGTGAATTGTTGCATGAAATAGCCGTGTGCCATCGTTTCGTTAAGTAGGGGTGTTTGGAGGTACAGGTGCGCTTCACCAATCATGAAATTGTGGTTACTAGAGAGATCGTGCCCTGGTGTGAGCATTACGAAATGTAAGCTGCACTTTCTGGGCTGTTCATGCAGTGTATAGAGGACTACACTGATTCGAACTCCGAAGAGCGTACTCTGGCAGCATTCAAATGCTTGTACATTGGTTTTTCGCATAGTTTCTACTAAACTATATGGTTTCTTGCGTAGTTTCTACTAAACTATAACTCAAGGCGCACTTCACGCGGTCATTGTAATGAGCACGTGGCCAGCGTTCGCATCACCAAACACAAGCGGGCGATCGGCGTCCGTACAGTGCTACAATAGTGTCTCTAGAACCCATTCAGTGAGAATTACCACGCTTTTTCACCGAGATTGTTGCAAAGAACGATGGTCGTAAGTAGATGTACACTTCAATGCCCTCCGGTGGCCGGGGGTAAGCCACCCTTTGCGACCACGTGCTCCTAATTGTGCCGAATCGTCCCACTGCGCTTTCGGTTTCCTTGTGTGCGTGCGTGTGCGTGTGTGTGTGTGTGTGCCTGTGTAGTTCATCAACTACGTCAGCACAGTTCAGGAGTAGTACATGGACTGGTATTACAATGTCAGTGTATGTGTTTTGACTGCACTGAACCTCTTTAGCTGCGTGGATCTCTGCTATGGCTGTTGGAGGCTGGCTAGGTGGAGGCATGGTGTTGCGTCTGTTTAACGCCTACCTAAAATCATCTGTACGTGCCTCCTCCCTGACAGAGTTTTCTAATCACACGAACGCTATTCACAAAGCCTGCCATTCGGACACGCTGCACGATCTTAACAGCAGAACAACTTGCACTGTGAACACGACACGTACGTCGACACGATTGTTTAGCGCGACGTGTGCTTTAGTAGTCACCTTGAAGCACTCTTACTTCGAGCATTCTACGAGACTACGCGCACCCAGTACGAGTACACTAACAGTAGTGAGGCAACACCTTCGGCATGCAGATCCTCATCCAACTGCCAAGAACACCAACACTCTCAGAAGGCAAGAGACGGTGGAGTCGACGCCGCGAGAATATTCACGTGCGCGGAATATGGTGCTAAATAGGGGTGCTCTTTCATGAGCGCGCGGATGCCCACGTTGTGCGCTGGTGTCCTGGCTGTGCAGTGATACGTGAACTGGTTGGATGGGGAATTCGTGCACGACGACATGACAGCCGTGGTGGCCAACCCCAGTGTTACCGGGGAGAGTAGGCAACACGCCTCGTCGTCTTCATCGTCGTCGCTTTGGATGAACTATTTCTGGGGGAGACCCATGGCGGATCGCCAAAGTCATAAGTCGTACCGGCCCCTCTCAGTGCTTAGTTGCAGGTAAGAATTTTCCTTGATTACTGCTAGGTGTAATTGACATATTTTTTTCCAGTAGAAAAAGGTTGGCGTGTTGTGTCTAGTGACTGTATGAACATTTGTTATGCAGATTTTGTTTGCCAAGTGTATAAAACATTTCTGAGACACCCCTAATTATTCCATACCAGTTCCTACCAACTCGTTTGCAGTGGTGTAAAGGGCTCACGTTCATAGGCTTCTCATGTGAAGGCTACGCGTTAAATCCTGGCCACGGTGGTAGAACTTCAACGTGGTTGATATACCAGGAGGATATGCTCTGAATAAAGACATCACGGGGTCGAATTTGCCAGAACCCGTCATAAAGGCGTGCGCGTAATGTTCTCACGGTGTTTGAACGTAAAACATGAGACATCGTTCCGTTCCGCACCTATCAACTTGACAGACACAAGCTACACGACAAAGAATACGGCCAAAAATGATGATTTGTTCACAGGAGTAAACTAAAGTTAAACTGGCCAAAAGATTTCACCTGACACCTTCTGGAGCTGGTACGTGAAGTTGTCCTCCAAAGGTGAAGGTTGCGACTGGACTTAGACAAATTGCGTCGAACAACTGAATTTGTTGAAACGAAAAACTAAAGAGAGAGTAGGATGACACACAAGGGAAAGGACACTGCAAGCAAACCACGCACAATCCGACAGAGCTGTTATCTATACGGTAAAAACACATGCTTTATTCGAAGTCCATTATATTTGTCTCTGCAATCATGACACTTCTCTATCTGTGAAGGCATTGGAGGTGTGCCAACGTCCTGGATAAGTGGCTTGCTCGCCAGCAGACCACATCACAGTGGAAACAGCCGCACTTCAAGCATGCCCGGCTGTACTCGCTTGACCCTACGTTAAGTCTTCAAGACCCGTCTAGGCTTTGCCGAGCAGACCAGACCCTTTTATGCAGGCTGTGGTTGGGCGTTGCGTTCAGCGGCGCATATGCTTTCCGCCGACACCGCAGCCGGCGGCCACTGTGGCAAAGAAGAAACCATCCGACATATCCTTTGTGACTGCCTAGAGTATAATAGATAACGACTAGGCCTTCGCAAGGGACTCAGCAAATTAGATGATGAACCGCTGTCGGAGGACATATTAGATGCGGAAGCATCTTATACTCTCGCCTTGTAGTGCGCCGTCCGCGCCGTCAGCACCGCTTCTCGAACATTCGACAGCTGACGCGCGCGCATGCGCCGTCGCACCGTCGCCCACCATCTGTGCCGCGCGCGCTTCTCCTTCGAGAACATTCGACAGCTGACAGCGCATGCGCCGTCGCGCCGTCGCCATCTGTGCCGAGCGCGCGCTTCTCCTTCGAGAACATTCGACAGCTGACAGCGCATGCGCCATCGCGCTGTATATATACTCAAGGTCGGCGCTCGCTCGCTAGGTTGCCGCTCGTCGGTTGGTTTGTACGGCGCGTCGACGTCCAAGGTCACGGTGAAATGAATTCCAACGAATCCACAAACACAATGATCGACGTCCGTTCGACCAGCGCCGCCCTTTCGCATACGTGTGTACGTGTTCACTCATTTAACACCCCCTCCTACAACCACGTTAACCAATTTAGCCATCAACCCAAGTAAGTCGCAATTTAACACCCCATTTCACAACCACGTTAACCAATTTAGCCTTCGACCCAAGTAAGTCGCACTTTAACACCCCGTTAACCAATTATATGCTCCGCATCCTCCTCAGTGTTCCCCCGAGGGAAGCTGCGGGCAATTTTTTTTTACCATAGCGACAAGGGGGGCCAGAGGGTGCGGACGCGTTTCACGTCGGTTCCGCGGATGTTTTATGTTTGTGGCAGAAATTCAGATCTTCGATCAACGGCATTCTACTCAGCAGTTTCTGGAAGGGCAGCGAATCCTGCCTATATCAAGTTTTTCGGAGGTGAGCCGCTTTTCTGGACACTGTAGCTCATTTATTGCGGTGCCACACTGGCACACGAACTAAGCCTAACGCAGCACCGGTAGACGCCGTCGCTCGCGCTGCAGACGCGGCCGGCGTCTATGCCGAACCCAGCGAGCAGTGCGACGCCCCTTTGCTACTCGCTTAACGGCTTTATCCTCGACTGCAATGGAAGTTGTTCACGTAGACGGTGAAGAAATATCGCCGACAGATGTCCGCAAGGAGAATGGCTGGCTCGAGGTTCGGGCCAAATACAAGGAACGCAAGGCGCGCGTCGCGGGCACTGACCCTGCTGCGCAGACCGCTGACGCGCTCAACGATGATGAAGCGTTTGTCAAAAGAGCAGCCAGAAACGTGCGACGACTCAGCATGGCGACCAAAAAACCGAATCTGCCGGTGGACGACATCAAGGTCATCGTACGCCCTAGAGATGGCTTCAGCACCAGGACACATCGTGCTGCTCGGATCGGCGACAGCATACGTGCCGCTGCCGGACTGAACCAAGAGGAAACCAGAGGCGATATCTTTCGCGTAAATGAAAGACAGAATATTGTAGTAGTGAGCACTCCATCGGAAGAGAGAGCCAGAAGATACTGTGAAATCTCCAAGCTAACCATGGGAGACAAAGATTACGCAGCGCGTGCATATGCAGCCGCGCCGGAAAATACAACCAAGGGCATCATCCGTGGGATTCCCGACGAAGACTCTCCTGAGGATATTGAGAGACACCTCGTCAACGAGCACAACCCTACGTTATTGCACGCGAAGAGGATGGGAAGCACGGCACACGCTATCGTCGTATTCGAAGGAAGTGTAGTGCCGCGCTACATATACTACAACGGAACGGAGCACCGTTGCGTGCTCTACAAGAAACAGTACGAGACGTGCTACGCTTGCGGCCGACTTGGACATCGATCCGACGTTTGCCCCAACCCAGAAAGTAGAAGATGCAGAGGCTGTGGCTGTGATGATCCACCGCAAGACCACTGCTGTGAGCCCAGATGTCGACTTTGCGGCAAGGACCACCCTACCGGAGACAGGAAATGCCAAGCCAAGTACAGAACTCCTTACATAGTGAAGAAACGCCAGTGGGAAAGAAGGCAACGTGAGGAGGACGCAGACAAGAGCTATAGGGTGTACGGCGAAAGTGGACACGCCTGTTCGGCGCTGCGTGGGGAGAGACGAGGCCGATCCGCCTCGCGTTCTCGCTCCCGCTCCCGGTCCCGGTCTCACTCCCGCTCTCGGTCGAGGAACGCCGAGCGCCAACGAGCCAAGGACAGACCTAAGTCCCAGGGCACGTCTCCCGCCAGTACCGACACTACAGCGACGCGAGCTGCCGGACCCGGTGGTAACGACAGTCTACCCAAAGCCTCCAAGGTGAGCTGGGCGGCAGCCGCCTCCGGCGAGCGTGCGCGGTCTGGCACTGCCTTTTCTAACAGTGAAGGTCAACACGACATGATCATGCAAATTCAAAAACGACTCGAGCAATTGGAGAGAGATAACATTAGATACAAAAACGTAATTGAGGAACTCAGGGAAGAAAATGCTAGTCTAAAAAATGAGGTAGCTAAAAAGGGCGGAACGATCCGATTGCAGGAAAATCCAGGGGAGGTACTATCTAAGGATGAAACGGTGCCGACCCCCTCGAAACGCAGGGCAGTTGAAGTGGACCCGGCGCAAGCCGAAATTCAAACACATAAAACAGAGGAAAGGGATAGGAAACGGCACGATGTCGAAGACGACATAAGCATAGTCAGGAAAGAAATAGAGGATGAAAAGAACACGCGTAAAGCAGAAATGGAACGAATGCTTAGCCAGCTTACAGGCGCGATGCAGCAGATAACAACTACAATGCAGCAAATACAGCAACAACTCGCCACCCTGCAGATGAGGGTTGAAAACAACGAGCGAAGGTTACCAGCTAGCAGCTGCGGGCCCCTCAAACAGACTGGGAAACCGTACCACAGACCAGTGGACACAGAGACTAGGGAGAACACTGGAAAATATTAAATTTTACTATCACCATGGCTACTCACAATACTAAAAATTACGTAATCTGGCAATGGAATTGTAGAGGATACGCTAGAAAGCGGGGACATCTTCAACAATACCTGAT
Source organism: Rhipicephalus annulatus (assembly GCA_013436015.1). NCBI lineage: Eukaryota > Metazoa > Arthropoda > Arachnida > Ixodida > Ixodidae > Rhipicephalus > Rhipicephalus annulatus. The sequence continues at coordinate 748,380 of WOVY01009764.1, read as the reverse complement.
TAGCAAGGAGAAGCCAGATGTGATACTTCTACAGGAAACTAACGTTAAAGCTAAGTTATCCGGTTACAGGTCATTTCAGGATAGCGCTCCTCGGGACAAACCGGCCGTCGCGACGCTAGTCAAACGTAACCTAACCGTAACGCAGCATGAGATTAAGGTAAACGCGATACCGCACCTGTTGGTGGAGATAGTACCTCCATAGAATCGAGACAATAGTCTTTTCATTCTTAATGTGTATAGTAGCCCTCGACTTAAGCACCGCTTCCGCGCGCTACTCAAGAAGGCGGCCGGCATCGCGGGGACCCGAGCGCTCCTCGTAGCGGGAGACTTTAACGCTCATCATTCCGCATGGGGCTACAAATACGAAAACCTGAAAGGCAAAAACCTATGGGAGGATGCTCTACTGGAGGGTCTCACTCTCATTACCGACCCCTCCGCGCCTACGCGACAAGGAAATAGTGTTTGTGCTGATACGTCACCAGATCTCGCGTTCGTTAAAAACATAACAAACGTATGCTGGACGAATACACAGGAGGATTTGGGCAGTGATCACACTATTGTAGAAATTCGTGCCAATGCGGGGCCGTGCAAAAAGAAAAGCAAGCTACTAAAACTTGTAGAGTGGGACAAGTTTAGGCAAAACAGGGAAAATAGGATTGACTCCTCGGAAAATATCGAAGATATAGAAAAGTGGACATCAATGCTGAGGCAAGATGTCGCGGCAGCAACGCATGAGGTCCCTCCTGAGGCAAACCTCCAGGTCCTAGATAGTAAGCTTCTGCATATGTGGGAGGCTAAACGTAGCCTACAAGCCCGGTGGAAAGTACAACGACACAATAGGACTTTACGTAGGCGAATAGCTAAACTGAATAGAGACATCGAGGAATACGCTTTACAGCTTTGCAAGTCACAGTGGGAAGAGACGTGTAATAGCATGGATAGTCGGGTAGGGTTCACCAAGGCGTGGAATCTCCTCAGGTTCCTGCTGGATCCAGAGGAGACTAAAACAGCATATAGGCAAAATGTCTATAAGATAATCAACGTCTACAAAGGAACCCACGCAGAACTCTTGCATGAACTCAGGATGAGATACACTAATCCGACTAGACCCGTGCTCCACTCTGAATACAAAGGCACTGCGAACGAGTGCTTGGACAGACCTTTCAGCATTGCTGAAGTACGCGCGGTGCTGCACAGGCTCAACACGAAATCATCGCCCGGACCAGACGGGGTTACGAACAAAACGCTTCGGAATCTAGATGACACATCGATAGAGCACCTCACGGTTTTCCTTAACGAATGCTGGGAAAAGGGACGTATTCCCCGACAGTGGAAAACCGCCCGCATCGTTATGATACCCAAACCAGGAAAGCGCATACAGCTGGAAAATCTAAGGCCGATATCGCTGACGTCCTGCGTTGGTAAGGTCATGGAGCACGTGGTCCTCGCGAGACTAACAAACTTTCTCGAGGACCACGATCTGATTCCTCACACCATGCTGGGCTTCAGGAAGAGCCTCTCCACGCAGGACGCCATGCTACAACTCAAGCACCAGGTAATAGACAGCATGACCACTTCTACCAAAGCAATCTTAGGCCTAGATTTAAAGAAGGCGTTTGATAATGTCAAGCACTCGACTATACTTACCCGAATAATAGAATTAGGACTCGGTAAAAGGACGTACGACTACGTCCGTGATTTTCTAACGGACAGGACAGCGAGGATCACATTGGGAGAATTAGAGTCAGGAGAGATAGAGATGGGCAGCGCCGGCACTCCTCAGGGTTCGGTGATTTCGCCCTTGCTCTTTAACCTCGCACTCATAGGGTTACCAGCTAAATTAGAAGAGATTGACGGGCTCTCCCACAGTCTGTACGCAGACGACATTACTCTGTGGGTAACTCGGGGATGTGACGGCCAAATAGAACAGACGCTACAGCGAGCCATCGATACGGTTCAAAGATTCCTAGAGGGCACGGGCCTCACCTGCTCGGCTGAGAAATCGGAGCTACTGGTTTACAGACCTACGCGCAGAGGTCGAAAGCCCAAATACAGCGAACAAAGCGCAAATCACGCAGAGGAAGCGATACAGCTAACGACCTCGGAAGGCCACGTCATTCCCAAAGTAGACGTTATACGCGTGTTAGGCTTGTATATTGCAGCCAATGGCCACAATGGCGAAACTGTTCGCAGGTTGGAACACGCGGTAAATCAGACAATCCGACTTCTAAAACGAATTACGAACCGACATAGTGGTATGAAAGAAGGGAACACTATTAGACTTGTGCAAGCCTTTGTCCTCAGTAGAATCACGTACGTTGCCTCTTACTTGAATTGGCACGTCGCCGAGAAGATAAAATTAGATTGCTTAATCAGGAAAGTGTATAAGCAAGCTTTATGCTTACCCATGAACACAAGCACAGTGAAATTATTAGAACTAGGCTTGCACAACACGCTTGACGAATTAATAGAAGCGCACAACGTAGCACAGTATGAACGACTTTCTAAGACTAAAACGGGCAGGTACATCCTCGAAAAACTGGGAATCCACTATCACACGCAGCAAGGCGAAAAAGCCGACATAACCGTGATGGTGAGGGAAAAGATAGTGATTCCGCCGTTGCCCAAAAATATGCACCCGGAACATCACACCGGCCGAAGAAACCAGAGAGCGCAGGACTTGCAGAGAAAATTCGGAAATTGCAAGGAAGCGGTATTCGTGGACGCGGCCAGATACGCGCGAAGGTGTGGTTACGTGGCCGCGGTGGTCGACGGTAAAGGGACATGCATGACGAGCGTTACGGTGCAAACGCCACTGACCGAGACGGCCGAGGAGGTGGCCATAGCACTCGCGGTGGCGACCACTGAGGCCGAAGTAGTAATTAGTGACTCGCAAGCAGCGATACGCAACTATGCGAACGGTCGTGTCTCCCGAGAGGCGCTGCGAATCCTAATGACTAACGAAGACAAAATTCGGGAAAAAAATGACACTTTCGTCATATGGACCCCCGCACACACACAAACCCCGCTGGCCGGCAACGAGGCGGCGCACGCGGCGGCTCGAGCACTCACGAACCGAGCCGTTGCGAACGCCGACGCCACCTCGGGCGAAGTTCCACACGGGGGGGAGTGGGAGTGGGGGGACCGCATGACTAGTTACCACGAAATAACGCAGCACTATAAGCTAGAAAGGCGAAAGTACCCTCCGCCACACAACAGGTTAAATAAAAAACAGGCAGTTGCGTGGCGACAACTGCAAACATATACTTATCCGAATCCAGTTCTCTTTAGTCTCTGTTACCCTGATCTGTATTTAACAGAAAAATGCAAGGTTTGCGATGAAAGGGCAACACTTTCACATATACTATGGGAATGCTCGAGTTTAGATGAAAGCAACGATGAAAACCACGAAGAGGCAGTTTCGGACCGCAGGACACGCTGGGAGGGGGCTCTGCTCAGCTCCTCATTCGAACAACAACTGTGGGCCGTCCAGCGAGCCGAGGAAGCCGCCCGAGCCCAAGGGCTCGTGGCCGACGCCTAGGCCCGCCCCAAATCAACTTCGCTGGACTTCATAAATAAAGTTATTCTTCTTCTTCTTCTTCATAGCGACAAGATGAAACTTCATAGATGAAGGCTCTGAAAACGCTACTGCACTCTTTGCGATCCACCGGCCTTTCTGAACGGCTGTAGCTAGAACGCCCTTAATATGTGTGTTTTTGTTTTCTGATGAGTGTACGTGCATTTTTCCCCTTTCTATATATCTCCTCTTTCTTTCTGGCCCCTATTTCCCCACCCGCAGCGCTGCGCAGCGAACCGGATGCCAATACGCGGTTCATCTCCCGGCCTTCCTTTTTGTGTATCTCTATCTCTCCCAGACACAACAAGTAAGCTTCGATGGCTGTTTTCCTGACTTCGTCTTAGCTGTGAGCCAAAGTGGTAGTTTCCTCGAAGTTTGAGTGACATTTACAAACAAATTAGTTTTGAGCAAAATTTCCCTCCATTTCAAGCCAACTACACCAATCGCTTTGTTCCTGGAGTCTTTTATTAAGGCCCCTGCTCATTGACTCATGTAAAATGCCCCACAGCTTGCCAAGCAGTCGCGAAAAGACCACAAGATAAGGATTATAAACAACTTCTCAAATAACATTAGTAATAAAACTTTCAACGCCATCAGAAAACCAGGAGTAATAAAATTAGATCCATAGTATTCGTAATAACACAAGTGACCTTGCAAATTAAGAATAAAAAAGTATACGTACACTCCCAATAATATTTCTCCACCCTCATCCTCACCCAGCAATTTTTATGGTTACGATAAAGGGCATCTAATGAAACTATTAGGAACTGAATGCAGCACGTTTTTTTCTGAAGGGTGAGTGAGGGGGTGGACTACTTACAAAATTTGCTAAATAATAGAACAATGAAACGAAATCTTCGACTGTGTCAGAATATAAGCTCGCAGTCCGTTGGTAGTTGTAGTACTTCACAGCTGACAAAGGTTTTGTTCGGCTACCGGCTCATGCGATTGAGAGCGTCTAAAGAGCTGTGCTACTGAGATGAATTGCGTACTATGCTTGAAGAAAAAAAATTGGCAGATCCGACAAGCACTGGGAATCGATGATATGCTAGGCACGAATGAGACATGTTGATAGGCAACTTTTAAATAAACGCAACGCTACAAGTTGGACGCACATAGTACACAGTATACACAAGCAGAAATTTTATGCGCACTAACGTATCTTGCTAGTATGAAAGTATGTCGTTTATAGTCATGTAACGACGGCACTACTAACGTTTGCGATACCAGCACCAGCACCGGTAGGAATGTGAGCAATGCCGTACATGACTGCCTTGTCATGATTATCATGTTTCCGACTGGCATTTGTGTTCATCGTCCATTCCCATCTCCATTGATTGATGTGTGGAGTGTAGCACGTCAAAACTACCACATGATTATGAGAGATGCTGTAGTGTAGCGCTTTGAAAATTTCGACGACCTAGGGTTCTTTAACGTGCACCCAAATCTGAGCAAATGTGCCTACGGAATTTTTACCCCATCAAAAATACAGCCGTCACAGCCTGGATTTAATCCCGCGAACTGCAAGTCAATTCACGTCACGTAATAAGAAATTTGGTATATGTGAAGCTAGCGAATCAACCGCAAGCGCGCTACGAGCGTAGCATGTAGTCATGTCTTACATAACATCCAAGTCAGAATTATCATCTTGGGACGTATCGTCCCTTTGCGTCAAGCAATACCAAATTTGTTATATTTCAAGTCAGCGAAACAGCCTCGAGCTTATCATGAGCATGGCATGTATTCATGATTCTCCATAACACGAATAATAATTGTGAAGCACTTCTTAGCGAACACCGGCGACTTTGAGCGTATCTATCTATCTATCTATCTATCTATCTATCTATCTATCTATCTATCTATCTATACATCTATCTGTCTATCTATCTATCTATCTATCTATCTATCTATCTATCTATCTATCTATCTATCTGTCAGTCAAGACGTTAATACATTTCGACGAGACACGGTGCAAGTGCTCACCGGCGTTCATTTAGTCGCGTCACGCCGGCGTTGCCACGCCAGGTGCCGGTTCTGCCATATACTCGCAAGCGTGCGCCGCGCTGCGTTGCTTTGACGCATGGCGTTTCAGCGCGCCCGGCGTCCTTCGGTCAGGAAAAACAGGAAGACGCAGTGTTGTCTGAGTAACGCATCGGTGCGAAATGCAGCATGTCACATTTCGCACTGGTTGCCTTCGGGCCGCGCGGACGGAGGCTGGTCGCGCCTGGCGTCAGACTATAGAGCGCTCCCGTTTTGCTAACGTAGCATCGCTTTGCCCAGCGTGCGCGCGCGTCAACGCTCCATTGGAGTATACTTAGCCCTTCATGACGCACTCGCGGCCGTTTTGCTAGCTGCACATATACCAAATTCTGCGTTACTTGACGTCGATGAATGACAAATTATATTACTGGTGCAAACATGATAATTCTGACATGCGTATTATGTAAGAACATGACAACGTACCGCGCTCATAGCGTGCTCGCGGCCGTTTCACTTGCTCCACATATAGTAAATTTGTTATAACGTGACATGTATAGATGACGAAAGTAAACGATACATGCACACTTGATAATCACGAAACAGAAGCCATGTACGGCACCATTTACCTTCACCTCGTAATGCTGTGCTGAATTTCAAGTGACATGTCAACGTTTCTTATTCGTGCTTCGCGTACAATCGATTCCCACTGTACATGGGATCTGCCTATTTTTAATTGCGAAGCATTTCTTAGCGAACTTCGGCGACTTTGAGCGTACCTATCTATCTATCTATCTATCTATCTATCTATCTATCTATCTATCTATCTATCTATCTATCTATCTATCTATCTATCTATCTATCTAGCCGTCTACAACTTTTAGCTCTCCTGGCCATTTCGATAATGGTATATCTGACTAGTCATAAAACATATCTGGCTAGTCATAAGATGAAAATCTTTATATGTATGTCATGAGTGTCATGATTAATATTTCATGATCCTGCAGCTCTTGCGGTGGTTTCGCTTACATGGCATGTTCCAAAACTGGTATGGTTTGACATGATTGTTTTCCGAACACAAACGACCCACCCTAACAGGAAAATCATGACATGCGGGTCATGTAACAACATGAGTGCATCTCACGCTCATGATGCGCTCGCGGCCGTTTCACTAGCGTCATATATACCAAATTTGGTATTACGGTACTTGAATTAATGACGAACGCAAGTGAATTGTGCAAACATGATAATCATGAGATGCGTGTCATGTAACAACATGAATAGATGCGACGCCCATAATGCACTGGCGGCCCTTACACTAGCTTCACTTATACCGAATTCGGTATTACGGGACGTGAATGGATGATGAAGGTATGATACTGGTGCAAACAAGATAAACATGCGATGCGTGTCATGTAACAACATGACTGCTACGCTCAAGTTGCGTTCGCGGCTGTTTCATTAGCTTCACATGCAAACTCGATATTACTTGACGCAAGCGTATGACATTGGTAAATCCCACCTGCAAACATGATATTCATGACATGCTTGTCATGTACCAATATGACTACATGCCACACTCATGGAGCGCCCACGGCGTTTGACTAGCTTCAAATATGCCAAATTTTGTATTGCGCAACGTCAATGAATGACAAAATTATGGGACTTGTGCAAACATGATAGTTATGAAATTCGTGTCATGTGAGAACATGACCGCATACCACAGTGAAGGCGCCAATACATTTCGACGCGACGCGGTGCGTGTGCTCACCGGCGTTCATTTCGTCGCGTGACATAGGGATGTCCACGCCAGGCGTCGGTATTGCCACGTAATCGCAGGCTCACCACGCTGCGTTGGTCTGATGAATGTGCTCTTCTGTTTGTCTGGCGTCCGTCCGTCACGAAATGAGGGAGCCGCAGTGTTGTCTGGGTAACACATCGGCGCGAAATGCAGCATGTCGCAATTCACGCCGGTGCTGGTCGCGCCGGTCGCGCCTGCCGTCACACTATAGAGTGCTCGCATTTTGCTAATATAGCATCGCTGTGCCCAGCGTGCGCGCGCGTCAACGCCACATTGGACTATATTGGGCCCTACATGATGCGCTCGTGGCCGTTTTGGTGACTCTACATATACCAGATTTGGTTTTACGTGACGTTGATTGATGACGAAAATATATGACTGGTCCAAACATGATGATGCTGACAAGCGTGTCATTTAAAAAAAAATGATGACCTACCACGCTCATAGTGTTTTCACGGTCGATTCGCTCGCTCCACATGTACTAAACTTGGTATCACGTGACCTAAATAGATGACAAAGGTAAGCGATAGATCCAAACAAGATAATCATGATATGTAAGTCATGTACAGCATCATTTACATCCACCTAGTAACATTGTGAAGAAGTTATAGTTACATATTAGCCTTAATTATTGGTGCTTCGCATATCATTGATTTCCGCTGTACGTGGGATCTGCCATTTTTTTCTTCTATAGTCGTTAGGAATACCGAAGCCTAATCGACAACTTATGGCAAAAGCATTCCTTGTCCCTTGTATGGCGTATAATCAGTGGATAACAAGCGGTGACTGCAATTTCCAACTTTTCACGTTAACCTTTCTGAGATGTCTTTTGTTTTTGTTCGAACGCAGCACCGACTTTCGATGCCAGTGCTTCAACATGTGTGAATGTTTCCTACCAATGGTATATTTTCGAACGGCAAGAAACGGCACATCGTTTTCTTCTCAATTACAAAAAGCGAATAGCGCCATTTACACGCAGACACACAAAGATGCACGTTCTCCTGTAAAAATCGCACTAATTTTTTTCATGGTTGAAAGGCTACTAGTCAAAAGCACCTAATTACTTTTAGTGAAAAACTTATATTGCTAATTTTTAGCGATTACGTACCAAAATACAATATGACTAAGAGGCGCAAAAACATCTGGATCCTGAAATTTCAACCTGCTGCGTTTTTAAGGTGCATACACACACGCACACACACACACTCACAAACACACATGCATACACACGTAAAAAAAGACGTGCGTGCCACATCAATCCAGCGGTGCTTGACGGATGAGGCCGACAGGCTGCGGTTTAAAATCCCGGCTGTAATCCCGGAAGTGTGCTTGAAGCTTGTGTACTTAAATTTCGGTGCACGCGTAATAACTTGAGTGGGTCGAAGTTTCCGTACACCATCACTACGGTGCTCCTCATATTCATATCGTACTTTGGGACGTTTGACTCTATCAATTGTATTATCACACACACACACACACGCACACGCACACACACACACACACGCGCGCGCGCACACATACACACACACACGCACACGCACACACATACACATACACACACACACACACACAAGCGTGCGCGCGTAAACTTTTTTAAAGTTATATTACGGACCTGTTTTACATTTGAAGAGAGCTAACCCGTTCATTGGATGCAGTTCGTGTGCCAAAGTTTTTGAAAAACATTGCAAATTGGCAATCTATAAGAACTTGAGTAGATGAACATGTGCTAAAGTTCGCTGTTTTTTGAACGCCTTCCAATCAAAGCACCTTCGGACGCGAAAGTCCACTCAATGAAGTCTCATCGAATGCTCATCTTGATGTGGTTATATGGGGTTGATGCTTTGCCTATTTCTACACTCTCCTATCCTACGTGTAACACTGCTCTCGCTCCCGCGATAGAACTGCTATTTCTTTGTTGTCTAAAAAAATTGTGCAAGAATAGGTTATCCTGGACTACCAGCAATCTCGAACCCACACCTTTGTCACACCTGTCCCTTTTATTAGGGAGGCAATCGCCGGGCTAATTCCAAGAGCCGAAGTATCGGCCCCCCCGAACCGCACCACGAAAGCGTGGACAATTTTGAAGTGGTCCTTTTTGGCGCGCCAGCGGACGCCGGCTGTGGCCCAAAGAACAAGTCAGAGCCGAGAGTTGATAAACAAACAAATTATATTCTCAATAATGGCAGATCGAAAACAAAACACAGAAATGCACACTCCACAATAGTTGCATACAATATGTCACCAATCAAACCAATCAATCAACGTACTACACAACACAATCGGCCACACTCAAAACAACGGACACAGACAACGATACGCACTATAATGCAGTCGCATGCATTGAACAACCAAGACACTTAAGGACTAAAGAGATAGAAAACCTATTCAGTCCAAAGTCCTTGGAACAAAAGTCCGAATGATACTCTTCCGAGAATCACTCACTCAAAGTCCAGCGTTGTTGTCGTTCCGCAGCTCTCGAAGTTTCTCTTCCAGGAAACCTCGCCGGAGTTTCTCTTCCAGGAAAACTCCCGTCTTCAATAGGCCACTCTCCAAGCTTCAAACTTCTTCGCCGGAAATCCGTCGGCTTCACACACGCAGCTGTTGCCCGCGTCTTCGCTCGATAGCGGTAAACCCACGCTCTTGCCTGTAGCTCGAGCCGTCCCTACGGACCAAAACTTCGCCGACTCCACGGCGGAATTCCTACGCGCTCCGGCGTTAACTTCCGTCACCTCCTGTTCTGTCACTACGGGCAGAACCTTCGCCGACTCCACGGCGGAATTCCTACGCGCTCCGGCGTTAACTTCCGTCACCTCCTGTTCTGTCACTACGGGCAGAACCTTCGCCGACTCCACGGCGGAATTCCTACGCGCTCCGGCGTTAACTTCCGTCACCTCCTGCTTTCTCGTCTCGGCTGCTCGATTAAATACGTTCCGCGCCGCCTTCGAGAATTTTCTCGTCCTTTCGTCGGCGCGATACGCAGCGAAAGCTGGGAAGAGGGCGAGACGGTTGGAATGCCCTCTCCGGAGAATGAGTCACTCGGTCTGACCCCGTTTCCTTCGTTCTAGAAAGATCGCGGCCTTACTGGGCCGCCGATGTGGGGTGAGGAGGTTCGTCTGCGAAGCCGTGCTTCTGCGGGGAGAGCGCGCGCCCGGGAGCCTTGGATGTTTGCTTTCTTTTTTTTTCTTTTTACCTCGCGGCGTTTCCACCGCCCGTTGTCGCAAGGATTTGGCGGCGCGCTCTTTTTTAGCGCTCGTTTTGTGACACTGCCCCCCACTCTAAGAATATTATCTCATAATATTCAAAACCACACAAACGAGCGCGAAAAGTCACCACACACTCTCACAGACTGTAACACCATCAGTCGCTCATAACACTTCACATTCACAATAGATCACGCAATACAATCTTACATTGTAGTTCAATTCCACAACACATGAAATATAGCCACAGGTACATGCCTACAACACTTCATCACACATTCCAAACAATACAAACGTACAAAGTTCTGTCTATACAACAATTATACAACACTATACATCACATCATTGCACAGAACACTGACTCGCTCGACATACACTTGAGACACAGGATAACACAACATTAACACAACATATGGCACTCAGCACTGCCCAACACATTCTGATTCCACCTGAGCACCTATCTTGCGTACTTCGAACAGCGCTTGCGCCCCTTTTTGCGGTGCTCGCTCGATCTCTTCTTGTGCTTCCACGTTCTTTTTCGGCGAGCCCTTTCCAACGACGATATCTGAGGCGTCGTCTCAGCCATCGTTGTCTCTTCCGACACCGTTAATGCTTCATTACATTCGACGGGTCCTGTCTGTTTAATGCCTCTACATTTTGCCCGGCTGGCCAACTCCGTCTCCTTTACACTGTCAGTCGGTTGAGGTCGTGCCGACGTACGTCCAGTTGCTCGGCCCGTGAACTTATTCGACCCGATCGTCTTCTCCTTCGCTGCCTCTTGCGCCGCAGCTTCACCTTGGGCTCTAGTGAGATCCGTCACGGGATGCTCCTCCACTGTATCTCGCGGCCGCTGTGTTGGCGAGGGCTCTATCTTCGGGTCTTCTCCCAAACATTCTGGATCACTTGGCCCTCGCGCCCCGTCGATGTTTCCGATGACAAGGTCATACAGGGGGGTCGTCATGCATAAAGCAGTAACCTTCCCGCTGAAGTACGGGGTTTCAACCTCAATTTCTGCTTCGGGAAGCATCCGAACCGTACGGTCAATTAGGCAAACCGGTTTCGTTCTGCCTGTCAACTCACTTTCCCGTACCAAATCTCTCCGCACGATAACAGTGGAGCTGCCGGTATCTCTTAACACCGTAACTTTTTTGCCCGCAACTTTTCCAGGCCGCGCTGGCATTCCTTTCGTAACACCGGTTGGCTGTTTTGACATTACAGCACCGACAATAGGAATTTTCTCCCCATTTTTCAATTCTACGAATCCATCAGTGACGGCATTATTATCAGATCTTGGTGCCGCTTGAACACAGGATACCTGGTGAGTTTGACTCACTCCGTTCCGACAAGCATCTGCTTTGTGCCCAGTCTGACCACACTTAAAACATTTTACTGCCGTAGGGCTCGTAAAGATCGTTCGACAGTTTTTCGCGCGATGACCCACTCGGTTGCACAGAAAACATCGCGGAATGCTCTCTGGTGCACGCTTCTTTTCTTCGGGAGCCAATTTCTTCGAATCATCGGGACACTCCTTCTTTACCTTGGCCAAATTAGTTCCACCTTGTGCTTCCAAGAATTGATCAGCCAATTCAAGCATGTTTTCAAGTGAGTCAGCTCTCCTCTCTTTCAAGTACAGCGACAGGCTTGGGTGGCAACTAGTAAGAAATTGTTCTCTAATTAGGAGCTCTCTAAGCTCATCGTACTCCTGTGCTGTCCCTGAAAGTTCAATCCATCTGTCGAAATAATGGCAAAGTCGGGCGGCATACTGCGTAGCCGTCTCACCATCAGCTGGCTTTCCTGTCCGAAATCTGTCCCGGAAACCTTCCACGGTAAATCTAAATCGCTTCAGCAAAGCAGCTTTCACCTTTGCATAGTTGGCTGCATCGGTCGGCGTCAGCCTACCGTACACACTGAGCGCTTCACCACTCAAGCAAGTACTCAAAGCAGTTGCCCATTGCTGTTCCGGCCAATTCTGGCTCTTCGCAATCGTCTCAAATCGGTGAAGGTACGCGTCAAGGTCGTCCTTCCTTTCATCAAACGCTACGAGCAGCTTGCTTGGGTTCAAGCGGAAGCCGTGATCTTCCCGTTCGCTGCTTTCAACTCTAGCTTGGACGGGTGTTTCGCTTCGCTGTTGAAAACGGAGCCGCTCGAGTTCCATCTCGTGCTGCCGCTGCCGCTCCCTTTCAGCCATCTCCGCTTCTCTTTCTTCCTTCAGCTGCCGCTCCCTCGCTTCTCTTTCTTCTCTCGCCCTTTCGGCTGCCAACCTCTCTCTCTCCAGCTCCAACTTCAATTGCTGCTCTCTTTCTTCTTTCTGCTGTCGCTCCCTCGCTTCTCTTTCTTCCTTCAGCTGTCTCTCCTTTGCTTCTCTTTCTTCTCTCGCCCTTTCAGCGGCCAGCCTTTCTCTCTCCAACTCAGCTGCCTTTTCTTCCTTGGCCCTCTCTGCCGCCAACCTCTCTCTCTCCACCTCAGCTTCTTTTTCCGCTTTGGCTCTTTCGACCGCCAACCTCTCTTTTTCCAGCTCGGCTGCTTTTTCTTCTTTGGCTCTCTCTTTTTCTTCTTTTTCCTTCTGGGTGACCCACTTCCGTAGTTCGGCGCCAGAAAGACCCATCTTTTCACCAAGAGCAACTAACTTTTCGAGATCCATGGTGTCTCGCAACTCGCAAATACAACCTTGCCGCGTGCAAAAAGTATCTGCCTAAATCGGTCTATCGGAACAATCCCCTGCACTCGTTAACGAGAACACTGAACAACACACAAAATCGTTCCGATAGCACTATCAACAACTCGAGGCTCTTTCTCACTACTTTGGACACACTGTGCACCAAAAGGTCCTGTTTCGCGGACGCCAGATTAATTGTCACACCTGTCCCTTTTATTAGGGAGGCAATCGCCGGGCTAATTCCAAGAGCCGAAGTATCGGCCCCCCGAACCGCACCACGAAAGCGTGGACAATTTTGAAGTGGTCCTTTTTGGCGCGCCAGCGGACGCCGGCTGTGGCCCAAAGAACAAGTCAGAGCCGAGAGTTGATAAACAAACAAATTATATTCTCAATAATGGCAGATCGAAAACAAAACACAGAAATGCACACTCCACAATAGTTGCATACAATATGTCACCAATCAAACCAATCAATCAACGTACTACACAACACAATCGGCCACACTCAAAACAACGGACACAGACAACGATACGCACTATAATGCAGTCGCATGCATTGAACAACCAAGACACTTAAGGACTAAAGAGATAGAAAACCTATTCAGTCCAAAGTCCTTGGAACAAAAGTCCGAATGATACTCTTCCGAGAATCACTCACTCAAAGTCCAGCGTTGTTGTCGTTCCGCAGCTCTCGAAGTTTCTCTTCCAGGAAACCTCGCCGGAGTTTCTCTTCCAGGAAAACTCCCGTCTTCAATAGGCCACTCTCCAAGCTTCAAACTTCTTCGCCGGAAATCCGTCGGCTTCACACACGCAGCTGTTGCCCGCGTCTTCGCTCGATAGCGGTAAACCCACGCTCTTGCCTGTAGCTCGAGCCGTCCCTACGGACCAAAACTTCGCCGACTCCACGGCGGAATTCCTACGCGCTCCGGCGTTAACTTCCGTCACCTCCTGTTCTGTCACTACGGGCAGAACCTTCGCCGACTCCACGGCGGAATTCCTACGCGCTCCGGCGTTAACTTCCGTCACCTCCTGTTCTGTCACTACGGGCAGAACCTTCGCCGACTCCACGGCGGAATTCCTACGCGCTCCGGCGTTAACTTCCGTCACCTCCTGCTTTCTCGTCTCGGCTGCTCGATTAAATACGTTCCGCGCCGCCTTCGAGAATTTTCTCGTCCTTTCGTCGGCGCGATACGCAGCGAAAGCTGGGAAGAGGGCGAGACGGTTGGAATGCCCTCTCCGGAGAATGAGTCACTCGGTCTGACCCCGTTTCCTTCGTTCTAGAAAGATCGCGGCCTTACTGGGCCGCCGATGTGGGGTGAGGAGGTTCGTCTGCGAAGCCGTGCTTCTGCGGGGAGAGCGCGCGCCCGGGAGCCTTGGATGTTTGCTTTCTTTTTTTTTTCTTTTTACCTCGCGGCGTTTCCACCGCCCGTTGTCGCAAGGATTTGGCGGCGCGCTCTTTTTTAGCGCTCGTTTTGTGACAACCTTGTTGGGCTCTTCCTTGAATATTGCTGTTATTTGTAATTAACAATGATAAATCTCTAAAATGTCTACATTGGACAAAGGGCAGGTCTACCCTTGAGTCTAATTCGTCATTTCAGCACTTGACTTTCGTTTATATTACAACACTAATAAAACAGAAATACCATCCTCCTAACTTTTCTCCCTGCATATCGGTGCTTACATCGCAGTATTAGGAGGATCAAATGTGACGCAGTAAGCGTATATATACACAAAAAAGTAACCATGCGTGTTGACGCCATTTTGAAAGGAGCACATAGACACAACAGGGAAGCATAAAAGCATCGGCGGAAGACTTCCTGCAGCTGAAAGATACTAGACATGCTTTCTCTCTTTTGGACGTCCGTGACTTTGACCACACTGCAGTTGTTTATTACTGTCTCGGCGTGGCTGCTTTCATTGAATGTCTCAGGGGGAATGCATCACATAGATATCATCTCATTTTTTTGCATTTGCTCACCCGCCTTCTCGAGTCGATTCGACGTGCGCCCTTTGTTCCCAGGCAACGGCTCTATAGTTGCTTTGCACTGTGCAATGTGAATTCAACTTTTTCTAGGCTTATCACGTTGCTGTAAGGGTGCGTTCTCTAGAGATAACTTTCAATGAGCCACCATACTGCCGCTACCTTGTTTCGCAAGCCTTGATCTCTTGGGAATGCGCGTTCATGTCTCAGAGGAACCAGCCACGACGTGGTACCATTTTCTAGAGGCTCCTCTGCAGATTTTTGTGACAATACATACGGTTCAACAAATGTATTTATTGAAAAAATCTATTTATTGAAACCAAACTGTTTAAGTTAGTTCAGTTCGGTGAAGTTCCGTTAAAGTGGATGCTTGGGCAAGTTGATACAACATCTCGGAAAACAAAATAGCTTGAAAGACAGAGCCCTCTAGAAACAGGCGGACACAAACAACAGCGCTGACTTTCAGCAATATGCTGACGAAAAAAGTTTGTTGTAATTCAGCGGTGCTCTTTGTACCTCCGCTTCCCTAGTGCTTCGTCTTTCGCACTGATTTGTTTTCCGAGACAGTTTAGTTTAGTGCAGTTTTCTTTCCTTGAAAGCCCCTATTCAGTGTGTGTGTCATAAAGAGTGGAATTACAAGTGAAATATTACCAGCGATGATTCTATTAAAATTGCAGATGACAAGATATGCATTCTTAAAATGTGTAGGTAATGAAGTAATGATGACGATTCTATAGAGCAGGCCGTTCCACCCTAAAACTTTTCTGATAAACAATGAAGCAGAAAACGTAGTGGTCTGCGATGGTGGTAAGTCGTTTGGTTCCTTCGTATTCCTACGGAGTAAAACAAATTCCAGGCTAGGCACTCTGGTGAACGCTAACGCTCTACGTCACGCGGATCGAGTCATCACGATATAAAAGAAGCATGTTCAGGCCGAAATAGAACACTGGCAAAAACATACTTGAAGGACGACATATTGAGCAAGATTGCAGTGAAGGTCGACGTGGTCTATACTATAATAGATTGAAAAGAACGTTTTTTTACCTTTAGTATACATAGCCTAAGATGTAATAAGGTTATACTAGCAATTTGACATTCCAGAGATATAACAGCCGCGTGATCGCTCATTCTACAGACTGAATGCCCTGGTCGCCTCCGATGTCAAACACCACTCGTGTACTCACTATATAAGATTTCTAGCACAGTTTTTTTTTTAACATTGCAATAATATGCATTCCGATATGTTCGCTCGTCAACCGAATACGGCTCCTTGCTAACACGTCATGAACATTTTTCAAATTTGGAGGACAACTACATTGCGGGTGACATACACCTATATGACCACTAATGGCTCTGGATTCGTTACAGTTGTGCTATTTTAGCCTTTACCTGAAAGAGTAAATGCGTTCAACCAACTAGCCAATAAGTTCACTTTATGAGACGTAAGATCGAGCATCGCTAAACCATCTCTGTCCTGGCGCCTCCTCATCGCTGTTTGTCATACGGCACCCTTTTTGAATTTCCTGCAAGGCATCCGAATGGCGACGTTGCGTTTGGCCGTGATTCCCTGTTCCAGAATGTTACCATCACTTGTCCACACTGTTGACACGACGATGGCGATGCTTGTCATAATAATGTGACCTTGCACCTAGCATCAGCTGAATATCACGCCACTTTTTCCAGGGCCACTGGATCACCTGGGACACAGGCTAAAGTTAACCCCAAGAAAGCGCTTCTGGCGCTACAAATTGGTGACTTTACCAGTCGCTTTGAATTGTGCTAGTTGCATATGATATTATTCAATAAATCATATATACGTGTTCGTCCCTCAGTCGCATTTTGAGTCGTAAATCACTGCTGGGCACGTCAATGACTACTCGGCGATGTAAAATTTTGAAATGCGTGAATTTGGTATGAGTGCTGTTTTAAAAGTAAAATATAGTAAAGTAAGTGTTGTTTGTTTGCTGTTTTAAAAGGAATATAGTAAAGGAAGGAAGTGTGTAGTAAAGGAAGTAAAGGAAGTATAGTAAAGGAATATAGTAAAGGAAGCCCCCATGAACATTCTGGTAAAGTAACAGTGGTGTACTATTAATCTCGTGGCGGGTCTTCAATAAGAGCCATCATTGGGTCGAAGCGAAAGGGCACCAGATACCAAGCCAAGTGTAGCCACAGTTGCCATCTTATTTATTAGTATTACCAAATTGGTAGCCGAATTGAACAGAAGTGGTAATATGAATAGCGTATTTACTACTGATGAATACATAAAACCAATTTGAATAAGTAAAACGGGTAATTTGAAAGTAGCCAGTAAACAGCCGTAGTCCACCAGTAAAGATTATTTGCCAATTACATCGAAAGCTGTGATGAGATGAGAAGAAGAGTCGCGTGCTGTGTACACTTGTTCGGTGCCGCCGCCACCATCGCCGTTGTTTGTTACTACCACCACACAACATAAAAAAAGAAGAAGTTAACAAAAAGACCAAAAACACCATGTGATTTGAACAAGGTTCCCCTGCCTGGCAACTAACTACTGTATACCACAGAGCCACGCCGGGGATTTAAAGGCTTTGCAAACTGATCTTAGGAACGCTTGATATTGGGAAATGAATCGTGCTAATATGGCAATTAAAGCGTTTTAGAACAGCACAGAAGCAACCAGGCATCCAAATGCGAATCACCTAACAACTGAGTCGCCAAATGCTTCAACCCATTACAAAAGTCTCCGACACGAGTCTTTATCGTCGTCAGCCAGGGCATCACAATTTTCGCAGCACTTGCATGAATGTAGCGAGTAGCATATATATATATATATATATATATATATATATATATATATATATATATATATATATATATATATATATATATATATATATATATATGAGCTCTAGCAGACAGTAATGCCAAGGAATGTACAGGGGAAGTTATTAAAACCAATAGAATGTAAACAAGAAAGAAAAGCGGATGAAAAAATTACCAACTGTGAGCAGGAATCGAACCTACGACATTCGAATTACGCGTTCGATGCTCTGGTTAGAGCATCGTGGTTAGAGCATCGAACGCTCAGTAGTTAGAGCATCGAACGCGTAATTCGAAGGTCGTAGGTTCGATTCCTGCTCGCAGTTGGTAATTTTTTCATCCACTTTTCTTTCTTATTTACATTCTATTGGTTTTAATAACTTCCCCTGTACATTCATTGGCATTACTGTCTGTTAGATCTCATTATTATTGTGTTAAAACACGGAAAAACGAGCCCTTAGGTATTCACTTCTTTCCCTTATTTCATTGAACGAGGGTCTCGTACTGGCAGACTTGGTGTGTTTGGGTTGTGTAAGAGGGACAATTATTCAGCTGCGCGCTCATAATAAGTTCACGTGCTACGTGACGCCAAACATGCGCATAAGAGTGTTTTCACACTCGTCGTTTGGCTTATAGATGGCGCTGACTGTTGCTCCTACTTCTAAATTCACAGATAAACCCAAAAAGGTGGATGGAGGGAGGGCCGCTGTGATAGCTCAGTGGTTAGAGCATCGAACGCGTAATTCGAAGGTCGTAGGTTCGATTCCTGCTCACAGTCGGTAATTTTTTCATCCACTTTCCTTTCTTATTTACATTCTATTGGTTTTAATAACTTCCCCTGTACATTCCTTGGCATTACTGCCTGTTAGATCTCATTATTATTGTGTTAAAACACGGAAAAACGAGCCCTTAGGTATTCACTTTTTTCCCTTATTTCATTGAACTAGGGTCTCGTACTGGCAGACTTGGTGTGTTTGGGTTGTATAAGAGGGACAATCAATCAGCTGCCCGCTCATAATAAGTTCACGTGCTACGTGACGCCTAACATGCGCATAAGAGTGTTTTCACACTCGTCGTTTGGCTTATAGATGGCGCTGACTGTCGCTCCTACTTCTAAATTCACAGATAAACCCAAAAAAGTGGATGGAGGGAGGGCCGCTGTGTTAGCTCAGTGGTTAGAGCATCGAACGCGTAATTTGAAGGTCGTAGGTTCGATTCCTGCTCACAGTTGGTAATTTTTTCCATCCACTTTTCTTTCTTATTTACATTCTATTGGTTTTAATAACTTCCCCTGTACATTCATTGGCATTACTGTCTGTTAGATCTCATTATTATTGTGTTAAAACACGGAAAAACGAGCCCTTAGGTATACACTTCTTTCCCTTATTTCATTGAACGAGGGTCTCGTACTGGCAGACTTGGTGTGTTTGGGTTGTATAAGAGGGACAATTAATCAGCTACCCGCTCATAATAAGTTCACGTGCTACGTGACGCCAAACATGCGCATTAGGAGTGTTTTCACACTCGTCGTTTGGCTTATAGATGGCGCTGATTGTCGCTCCTACTTCTAAATGCATAGATAAATCCAAAAAGTGGATGGAGGGAGGGCCGCTGTGATAGCTCAGAGGTTAGAGCATCGAACGCGTAATTCGAAAGTCGTAGGTTCGATTCCTGCTCACAGTAGGTAAATTTTTCATCCACTTTTCTTTCTTATTTACATTCTATTGGTTTTAATAACTTTACCTGTACATTCATTGGCATTACTGTCTGTTGGATCTCATTAATATTGTGTTAAAACACGGAAAAACGAGCCCTTAGGTATACACTTCATGTCCTTATTTCATTGATCGAGGGTCTCGTACTGGCAGAGTTGGTGTGTTTGGGTTGTATAAGAGGGACAATCAATCAGCTGCCCGCTCATAATAAGTTCACGTGCTACGTGACGCCAAACATGCGCATAGGAGTGTTTTCACACTCGTCGTTTGGCTTATATATGGCGCTGACTGTCGCTTTTACTTCTAAATTCACAGATAAACCCAAAAAAGTGGATGGAGGGAGGGCCGCTGTGATAGCTCAGTGGTTAAAGCATCGAACGCGTATTTTGAAAGTCGTAGGTTCGATTCCTGCTCACAGTTGGTAATCTTTTCATCCACTTTTCTTTCTTATTTACATTCTATTGGTTTTAATAACTTCCCCTGTACATTCCTTGGCATTACTGTCTGTTAGATCTCATGAATATTGTGTTAAAACACGAAAAAACGAGCCCTTAGGTATACACTTCTTGTCCTTATTTCATTGAACGAGGGTCTCGTACTGGCAGACTTGGTGTGTTTGGGTTGTATAAGAGGGACAATCAATCAGCTGCCCGCTCATAATAAGTTCACGTGCTACGTGACGCCAAACATGCGCATAAGAGTGTTTTCACACTTGTCGTTTGGCTTATAGATGGCGCTGACTGTCGCTCCTACTTCTAAATTCACAGATAAACCCAAAAAAGTGGATGGAGGGAGGGTCACTGTGATAGCTCAGTGGTTAGACATCGAACGCGTAATTCGAAGGTCGTAGGTTCGATACCTGCTCACAGTTGGTAATTTTATCATCTACTTTTCTTTCTTATTTACATTCTATTGGTTTTAATAACTTCCGCTGTACATTCCTTGGCATTACTGTCTGTTAGATCTCATTATTATTGTGTTAAAACACGGAAAAACGGGCCCTTAGGTATACACTTCTTTCCCATATATATATATATATATATATATATATTTAAGAATAAAGGAGCACACTTACGAAAGTTTGATGATTGTTTACTCTACGTTTCGTTTCAGCCGTGGCACGGCCTTCGTCAGGATTAACAAAAATACGAGTATGTGGCCGCTTTTATGGGCAGGCATGAATACGTCACTACAAAACACGTGCGATCAGCATGTGAGTGTCAGAAAAATTTTTTGAAACAGCCGTGACTACACTAAAAACCATTAAAATCTAATACAATAGACAAGATTGTGGGCATGTAAAATGCATTTGTAACACTCACCATTGACGACGAGGATCACGCATGAAAAAAATAAATATGTGATAACCTTTAGGAAGTATATTATACGTCAGGGATGCTTCTTTAAATAGTTTTCAAAACTTAGGACGTCAGGGCATCGTAGAAAAGCATGACATTTTGCCTACGCATTCGTTAATGCCGGATAACAGACTGTTGAACTTGTGAATCAAGAACGATTCTCGCATTTCGCGATCATGGTGCGATTTAAAGCCCGATTCTAATAGTGTCACCATAATCTATAATAGTAAATTATACTTCCTAGTATAATATACTTCCTAGTATACTTCTAGTATAATATACTTCCTAAAGGTTATGACTTATTTATTTTTTTCATGCGTGATCCTCGTCGTCAAAGGTGAATGTTACAAATGCCTTTTACATGCCCACAATCTCGTCTATTGTATTAGATTTTATTGGTTTGTAGTGTAGTCACGGCTGTTTCAAAGAATTTTTGTGACACTCACATGCTGATCGCACGTGTTTTGTACTGACGTGTTCATGCCTGCCCATAAAAGCGGCCACATACTCGTATTTCTGTTAATCCTGACGAAGGCCGTGCCACGGCCGAAACGTAGAGTAAACAATCATCAAATTTTCGTAAGTGTGCTCCTTTATTCTTAATTATATTTGCACCGCAGCCACAGAATTTCTTTTTTGAATCATATATATATATATATATATATATATATATATATATATATATATATATATATATATATATATATATATATATATATATATATATATATATATATATATATATATATATACTTCTCTAAAAAATGATGAAGCATGGCATAATGAGCGCCTTCCTACTACACAAAAATTATGATTTTTAATGAAGATTGGCGTAGTGGGTACACTGCAAGTGATCTTCCAGAGGTTACCCAAAGAGTGTATAAAAAGGCTCTGAAAGGCTGCTCTTCTAGCTTTTGCTGCGACTATGCTCAGCGTTCCGCGAGGGCACGGCATTTTTTCTCACATCATATTAGTTTGAATACTTCCTGTTAAGCTCTGGTAGGTTGCTGTTACCGAGAGGTGTCACCACGCGCAGATGTCCTGATATCCTGGGAATGACTGCAACTCATTTTGTTGCCTTTCAGACTACTCTTGGCTATAGTGAAATCACGCCTATGAACTTGGTCACCCCGTATTCGCCACGTTTGTATACTACCTCGCTTCGTGTAGCTGAGTCACGACGCAAACGCAAACAGTCACATTTTTCACATTGAAATATTGAACACAAGATATTTTGACTTTGGGACGTAAGACACCCATAATAACAATGTATATAAGGTTTTGCGCGTCGAAACCATGATAAGAGTATAAGCTGCCGTGCTGAAGGTTTCCGAAAATTTTGACCAGCTGGGGTTCTTCAACGTAGCCTGATTCTAAGCATATGGGCCTCGAGTATTTTTGCCTCCAACAGAAATGCTGCAGCCACGACCAGAGTTTGACCAGCGACCTTAGAGTAAGTTGTCGAGCACCAGACTTACTAAACCAGTTATGCAGATAGATTGTTAAGGCCCTAAACTCAGTTAGATAGATTTAAAAGGTTACCTCTCGGTAACATTCACACTTGCGTTTTCAGGCAAAATACATTTATATAATTATAGAGCGCGCTTAAACCATGACAGGGCAGCGGCAATGCTATTGGCTTTCCAAGAAAGGTAAATGAAATCTCTAGTAAACTGCAATTAAGTTGGAATCGGCTCTAAGGAGATTGTTGGTGGTTCGTACCCATGCTTGCTTGGGCGTTGGTTTGAATTCAACGTCAGCCAAATGAACGAAAATACTACGGGACAGCTTTGCATCATTTTATTGCAAGGACTAACCACGTTTAGTACCACTGCATAATATTAATGTTTGGTTTTAGTCCCAAAATCACCATTTGAGATTGATCACGTCGGAGTTGCAGGGCTCCGAAAGCTTTTACCCTTTCTACTTTTTCTTCTTTCTTTACGTGCACTAAAACCTTCAAGTAGACGGGTTTCCGACGTTTGGGCTAAAATTACCTGTGGCAGCCATGACCAGGACTCGATCCTGGGTCCTTCTGGCCAGCACTCACCCACCGCGGTGGTTCAGTGGCTAAGGCACTCGGCTGCTGACCCGCAGGTCGCGGGATTGATAATCTGCCGCGACGGCCGCACTTTCAATGGAGGAAAAACTGCTGTAAGCGCAGACTTAGGTGCAATATAAAGAAGCGCAGGAGGTATAAATTTCTGGTATCCTCCACTACGGCGTCTCTCATAATCATATGATGGTTTTGGAACACTAAGCCCCAGATATTGTTAATATTGTCACGCACCAAGAGCCGTAGAGACAAGACAGGAACAGCGGGGCAGAAAGACACGAGCGCTATCTTCAGAACAAGGCGCTAACTACACTTCTTCTTCGTTCTCTTTGCCCATTTGGGCTCGCTAGGGCTTGCCGACTCACAACTCTAGGTGGCAATATTATTATTATTATTAATATTGTTGGCTGTATTGATAATATTGGTCTGCACTCGAGCAACACAGGCAGTAGGGTACCGCAGCGGGTTGTTCAGCCAGTGGAGTGATCAGCCAGTGGAGATTCGCCACGCCCGTCACTACCGAGACACAGAACTACGTGAAAAATATCAATATGGCCCCAGCTGACGGCTACATATGATGAGCGCATACCGCATATGTGAATACAAGATTCGCGGCTCACATTTTGGCGCTAATAAAAAACACACTCAAAAGAAAGACATGAACACCATGACGTGGGCGCAATGCCGACTACGCCAAAAAAATTCCTTAAGATGCGCGCTATTCGGCGAGAAGTCTTCTCTTTATTATCTTTTCACCACCATAGTTATTTAAATTAAATACACAAGCACACAACGACACTGAGAAAATAAGGATCCACGAGGGAGGCAACTACCACCCATTGAGGGGCACACCACGCACCTTCTTTTTCGCAAAGAGGGTACGTATGCTACATAGACAAGAAATGCTTATACCACGAATAAGTGTCGTGCTGGGCCACACATCTAGCAACCGGGCATTCATGAAACGTCAGCTTTGCAACATGAATATAGTAGATAGAAAGGCACGGCGTCGAGCGCGTGCGTATGAATTTCTTTCAATAACTTATTTGGTCATTTCGCATGAGTGAGCAGCACGATTCCGTAAGAATTTATTTTGCTTCTGTTTAGGTGCACAAACACGCAGTGGTACTTGCCGTCACACCTCGCCATCAACGTACGTCGCTCACTAACTTCCCCCGTCATAGGTAGAATTAAGTAGGGAAAGTACTTCTGTGCCTCGATCAATAGCTGTGTCCCTATCACGTTCTGGCTTGCTGAGCGTTGGATGAGCCTCTCATATTTATCGTCGCGATAGCTGCGCCGCGATGAGGCGTAATTGATGCAGGCGCCTACATCAATTAAGCCACATTTCATTGAAATAATGATATTACTTAAAAGGAGACGAAACAATTTCCTAATTTCTTGAGTTACCATGGAAATATATTATTGAGAAGGCATATTGACTCACAAATTCAATGTCGCAAAAAATTTAGAATTGATCCAGTACGAGTGAAGTTACGAATATTTGTCCAATGCTGATATCGCATTCCCTCTTCCCTCATCCGACAGTGGGCGGGTATCCATATCAGCTGTTTCCATTCACTAGAGACAATGTTAGAGGCAATGAGCTCGCCCATGCCTCGGCCCGAGAATTACTCTTCCGGACCTCCGACCCCGGCATATAACACCCACCCTCGGCTATGCGTATTGACCCGTTCCTAACATACACAGATATTCTAGAACATCAAAGACTTGAAAGACGAAAACTTCTGCCCCCGGGGCCAAAGCTCAGTAAAGAATCTCAGGTAAGGCGTCAGCTGCAGACCTTGTCTTACCCCATTTAATACGTACGGTCCAAGATAGATCCCGACACATGCGCACCACAGTGCAGCTTCTTCGTCACTAAAACAAACACCCAGTACTACATGGTATGGGAATTCCCACACAATTCACCTCTACAATCCAGAGCACAGCAAAACACTGTAGGGTGGGAGGCAGCTCTGTCCAGCTCGGATCAGAAGACCGAAGAGGCCCTCATGAGACGAGAGAGGACAGCGGTCCGTGCCAATGTGAACCCGGACTAAGGAGCCCATTCACCAACAATCTTTCCTCGGTCGCAAATCAATGTTTTATTCTCTCTCTCTCTCGTCCCGATGAAAGCGCTGGAAGTTAAGCAGGGCGGGATGCGAGGGGCAAACAAAAAACGTGACATGCGCCTCGTGACCTTGATCACTTTTTTCGAATACGCGTCTTTTCTAGTGCAATCACTTTCGCACGTGTGGACAAGTGACGGCGCCTCACGGCGATCTCTGTACCAAGCAAGCGCAACATGTTCAGGTCAGCCAATGGCTAGTAGATGGGTAATCTAAGTGTGATTTTTGAGCGTTTTTCGTCATTCATCAAAAGAAGAGAAAGCAATTTTTAGCTGACTTTGATAATTTATTGTGAATTCCAGGCCACGTGCTGCGCTATAACGATTGGCTTGCATGTTGTCGAGAGCCTCTACTACTACCGATCACCAGCGTTTTCAGACCATGCTCAAAAATTGTTTCAGGGCCCCTTCAAATACCCTATTAGAGGTACTGCATAATGGGTGGACGACATATTTGTACAACGAAAGCAGGTATGTTGGTTCGATACGGATTTGCGCTGCAAGATGTTTGGAATGGCTTGTTTCTGCCGCATCATTTACATATCTCCTTCAATATATAAATAATGTGAGCAGGCATGTCTTCATGGTTCGTATATACAAAAACGTATCGATGAAAACCACCCGAAATTCGGCAAAAATTGTGCTCGTATTCGCAACCTTCATAACTATTTGTGTAGAAAAAAATAATTCAGTATATCTAGAGAATCAAGTACTGCTAAATATAAAAGATGGTTCACTTCAATTTTTAATTACTCAATACAAGCGATCTCTCTACTCACCAACGTAATCAGTTTTTTTTCTGAGAACCAGAAGATAACTCGCAGGCACGTAATTGATTTGCCTCAAAACTCGAAGGTAAAAGCGATCTTTACTTGCTCTACTCTTTATTTGAAAATGTCTTTACTCGCCCGTTTCTAAAAGCGATGTACTTCTAACGTGGTCCTTTTTTATTGCTTATACTACTGGATGCATTGCACCTGGTTTTTTTTGCCTACGTGTCTTGCACACTTCTCGTCAAGCAGCAATGGCACGAAAGGTCATCAGGGCGTTAAACTATTGGGTGATTAGTGTTGTGGAGATGTTTTTTTCATGGTTCGTATCAGCGCCAATGCCACCGACAACACAGACGGGGATGGTAGAATTTCGTGTTTGTTTCGATGGTACGACATCTAAGACTTAGGTTTTTGCCTAAACTTTTATCATCGCACTTGAGAAGTACATACATCTGTCGTAATGGTCAACATTCGCGTATAGGCTACAGTGTAAAAATATATGGAGGACGCTTGAACCTCTCCTTGAAGAGTAAAACGTGGTAGCGTAAACGTGGCCTGCGCGCACCGCCTTCTCAATTCACCTTCGGTTCTCAGTGCATGCGCCTCAGTCGTGCCTCAAAGAAATGAAGCGATTTGTGTCAAACATTGCCCTTTTCAAACTGTCCTAAAATGCCTACTGCAAGTACAGTTGTTAAACACCGAATACGCCGTATATACTCCTTGCTTTGCGCATCAGCGAAGTGACAACGTACTACTCTTCGGCTAGGCAACACGCGATCATACGAAGCTGCTCAATTTGTTCACACTTTTGCAGCTTATGATGATTAAATACGTCCGAGCACTTTGTAATCTGTGGGCTTTTAAGAAAGCCCCTCCACGCGAACTTCACATGTTTTGACTCCCAGCGCGATTCTATGCTTCGAGTGCACAGTTTTGCATGCGTTCATGAAAGCCGTCCCACTACATGGCATTCACACGTTTTCTTTTTTTTGAAGCAGTTTCAGGTATTTGCGGGGCTTAGTTAAAAACACATCCTAGCCAGGCAAACGGCCTCACTTCAATTCTAACTTATAATGAATATTTTTATTGTTTATTGTAATTGTATAATTCTCAATTGTCGGCCACGAACGGTTGATTTTTTGCTCAGAAGCAGCGACGCCAACACCAGCACTAGAATATCTGTGAAAGAAGCTCTTCAACGCTATCAAGTTAACATCAAATGTCTGCTATTCTATTCCCGAAACAAGCGCATTCAGCTTTGTGTAGGACAGCTGCTCCCGCAGAAGGAACAAAAAAATTGCTTGTTTGTAACAAGTTGACTATTATTTTTTGTGACAATAAAAGAAACACTGGCACTTGTGTCGCCATGCTAGAAAACAAGCATTTTGTATGTCTTTTATTAACGCCTTCGTTCAAATCTAATATTCATTACAGGAGACGAGTTTAAATAAACATTTCTCATGTGGAAATCGCACCCGATCTAATGTGTTCCTTCAACTTGGCCACAAGCGATAAAAAGTGAGCAAAGCAACGACGAAGTCTATACACTGTTCGTACATAGTTCTTTCCCGCCTTTCACTTCCTCTTCTTTGCTCATTCAGAAACCACGGCGCAGGGGCGATAGAAAATCGATAGATGAAAAGCCAGGGCACGTTGACAAGTAAACGAATATTTAGAGTCTTCGCTCTCTCTTTTTTGTATTGTTGCTTTTTTTACCCAAGGCACTTTTTATTCTTTAGTTTGTTGATCGGTCGCGTTTTAGGTTCTCTGATTTATAATGGAGTCGAAGCCGGTATATTGATGATGGAAGTAATGAAACTGAAAAATTGGCGCCTGGAAACTGATAGACTGACTCTATGTTTGTAAACGGCAGTAGGTGCCGTAGAGGCGCTTGCAGCTGCGAAGGGGCGCGTTGGCTCCACCCTGTACAAAGCTGGTCAACTCCGCTTTATGACGACGCACAGCAGCTGCCAACTCCTCGACGATGTTTAACATCACTTTGCGCAAATCGCAACAGTTGTCAATATCTCTTTTGAGCTACATTCCTATAGCCAGCATTTCAATAATCAACGGGTGTACTTCGTCGAGTAAATCAGTGAGAGGGAGAAAAAAAGACATTTATCCCTATTGAAACGTTCCGTATGCGATGTCCAATAATTCCGTATTTTTTCGTAAGAATACATGTTTCCTATATATTTTCCATATACTTCCGTAGGATTCTTACGGCAACATACGGAAATATTGGACATCGCATATGAATCGTTTCAATAGAAATTTGGTCCGGAGGGGAGAGTATGAGTTGCTGACACATTCGATTTCGGGCGAGTCCCCTCGCTCGTCACGACGGGGAGGCCGAGCCTCTCCACCTTCACGCGGACCTTCTGGATAACAAGTAACTGCACGTCGTAGCTGGTGACAGTGATGGCAGTGGTCCGCAAGACTTCTTCTCAGCAGTTCCGCAATGAAAGACATCACCACAGCATGTGCTGCAATAAACTAACCTGTCCGCAGCGTGGGCATGTGGGGTGCATTAATGCGCGTATCACACTTGTGAAGCTCCCCGAGGACTACGATTTTGTTCAGAGCATTCTCAATGTGACAGATTGCGCTGTGTGCAATGTATGGTGAGGGGATGAAGACACCCCTGTAATTCATAGTTTTCTGTAAATACACTAGATGGAACTTTAACGCTAATGTCTATCGCTCCTGAAACTTAAGCCAGCATGAGATTGACGAGTGGTACGCGGCTTTGTGTAAAATTTGTTCTTTGGACTTCATTTGGCTTCGCTTTGCCTACATGCATTGGGTTAGCTGCTTCATCGCGAAAAGAAAATTAAAAAAATTTGAGCAGCTCCAATTCGTCAGCATAACCCTTTGGGCTCAGATTTCGAATCTGTTCGGGAAACTCCAAGTTATCTAGTCTTTTAACAAAAACAAACATAACAACACCACAATAAACAAAGTCCCGAGTGTATTTGAAGCGGGCCAGTAGAAAAATTCCACACTTTGCGTGCTAACAATCAATTCCATGGTTGCTTAACGATGGCAGTGCCAGAGTTCCCTGGAGTCGTTTTTCGAAGGCTCTATGGTTTATTATCCCTGTAGTGCGGTATATTCTCGTCAAAGGTGACAAGCAGATCGCCAAACTCGAGCTGTTTCGCACCAGTGGAGGGCCCCACATCGTCTCGGCATGTGAATCTTGGCGCATCAAGAGCGATCTTATTGGGGTATTGCAGACTTGGTTTTACGTCTTGTTCCAAGTGAGCTAGGAACCAGATAGTGTGGTGAATTATGTCCGGAACGATTCTGCATCTAAGTGTTGCGCGTGAGAGGAGATCACCTTTGTGGTCAAATACAGCGACCCAAATTCAGATACATATTTCGTGATGGGCTGCGTCTACGAACGATTTTGTACCCATTAGGTTGTAGTCCTCAACAGGCTTCAACCCTTGTTCAATTGTGGGTTTTTGGTTTTTTGAACACGTCAAAAACGAATGATGTTCTAAATTGATTTACCAGTTAAATAGTCTCGGCTTTTTCAATGCCAGCTTGGAGGCCTGCGGCGCTTAACAAGTACTTCCCGCTCGGGTTCCGGATAATGTGCTAACTTGTGCCGTCCGTTTTCGCTTCTGGTAGCTTATCCATGTCATTCGGACCCCTAACTTTATGAGCGCCTCCCTCACCTTTCTTTGTGAATATCGAGGCACGTTTGGGAGAAGGTGACCACTTAGGCGTCACGTACCATTTTATTGCAACGTACACTTCGCTATGCTTCGATAAACAAAGTGTTCGCGTTTAGCGTAACTGATCTACTCTCTTCAGCATCCTATGCAAAAATACATGCACTACACAGACGCAGCGCGTGCATTGTTGTCTGAAAGTTCGCGCGCCTTGTTTAGGCCAACCGAAGGCTTTTATCTGTTTTTCTGCCGGCTTAACATGCAAATAACTCTGGGCTGAATTTTGTAATTCGTGTTATGGCGCAAGCTTTTGCTCACTCGTACTACTCTCTATATGGCTTTGTGTTTGACTTTATACTTTCAGCAGGGCGCAATACAAGTAAGCGTGCCATAACAAACTTGAAGAAAGAAAGCCACAGAATTTATTGGGACTGTGTTCTTTTTCTTATATATCAATACGCACAGGCGTACCCGTACGCGCTTTTGCATGTCGGATAATGGGCCCATAAAGTGTGGAGACATATGAGTGACGCGCATTGGAATGGCTTGGTACATTTTCCAAGCCAACGCTGATGCTATTACCTGCAGTGAAAACATATGTCTGTACACTACCGGCAAAATCTTCTTTCATAACTTCTTCCTTTCTTTCTTTTATCTCTTTCTTTCTTTTTATTTATTATTTATTTTCTCGTCCGCTCACATGCACGAATTACAGCTGGTTAGACTCTGTCACGTAGATGTTGGAGTCGTGTAAATTGGAATCACTTGAGGCACGAAGACAAAAGAACCGATTGAAAGCTCTTTTTGCTATACTGCAAGGACAACTAAAAATTAACAAAAGTTTGTACTTAAAAGTGCCAGGGAAACGAAGGAGCTGGGTTAATCACGACTGTGTTTTAGTATCGTACTCTTGTCGGAGTGATGTGTTTTGTTATTTTTTTCCAGCAATAATTGAGCTTTGGACTGCGTTGCCAGGCATTGTAGTAAATGCACGCAACCTTTGCCAATTCGAAAAATTGTTGGACATGTATTTGAGTGATGGAGCAACCAGATAAATAGCCTGCATGTTTTCTTGGTTTGAGTTTCTTTGTTTCCTTTCTCGCAGCTGTGTTTATAATGCGTAGCCAGGCATTGCTGTAAATGCAGGCAGTGTTTGCCTATTGAAATGTGTTACACATGTAATAATTGATTGCGCTACTACCTACATAGCTGTATATTGGTTGGTTTGTATTTGGTTGTACCCTCCCTGTAAGAGCCCTCAAGAGAGAGCTGATAGTATATGAAATAAATAAATAAATGAACATTAAAGAACTGAGACAGCCAGAACTGTTATTTGAGACCAGACAGGAGCGTAGGCCTACCCAGCGAAAGCAGCGGCAACGTCCGGGCCCAGCGTCTCGTGCTTAGCACTGACGATGTGTTTGCCGAGCTTTGCACGACCCACTACTTCTTCATTAGATGTACACATTTGTTCAAAATTTCATTCGATCTTGTACAGAGTGGGAGCGTCGCAAGCACAATCTTAGCCGTCCTACTGCACCAATGCAGCTATTACCGTGAAAATGCGACAATTTGATTGGGTTGGAATAGACATTTATGGTCTTCTGCGACATACATCAGCTGGGAATCGCTCAATTATTGTAGTATTTGACAATCTCATGAGATATGCAGTAACGGCTGCTCTACCAGCCTCGACGGCACATAACTTTCGTATTTCCTGCTGCAAAGTTTTGTTCTGTGTCAAGGCACTCCCCGTGAACTTTTGAGCAACCGAGGCCGCGTCTTTCTCGCGGATGTTATTCAAGAACTTCTTGCTGAATGCCATATGATTAACAACTGTACTACTGCATACCGGCCAAAAACAAACGGCTCTACCGAACGTTTTTAGCGCTCTCTTGGTGACAAAAAATGTCCGATTATCAAACTTGTTTGCCTATTGAACACAGCATCACTGAAAGCTACTGTTTGACAAGATCAGGGTTGCAACAGCCGAAATACATCTTGGAGCAATTATAGGAGCAGCAAAATATTACTGTTGGAGCACTAAAATGTAAACTTCGAGCAGAAAACAGGGAAAAAAATATGCAATTTTCATCACTAGATACCAAATTTTGAGCAGTATAAAAAGACGGCTTACATTTAGAAACAAACTATGTATGAACCATTCGACATCACCTAAATTATGCAGTGTAAATATGAGCACTGCTCTTTGAATGCAAGTGGTATTCTGAACCACCCCACTTAGCCACCAATGATAAAGTCCATATTAGCATCTGCTGTGCCTTTGCAGCCACTTGACAGACTCTGCGAATTTAAATGTGGATCTGCCAAGCTTGCGACCATGAAATTTGGGAGATTTCTGGAACCGAAGAGCACAGGTGGTGGAAAAAAACAAAAAAAGTGGTGCACAATTTAGTTTTTTTAGGAAAGCAGAAATGTCATACTTTGCTCCAAAATATTTCCAGTAGCATACTTAGGCATCAGTGATTACACAGATGCTCATAATTAGGCAGCGTACGCATGCATGAGTAAGTGAAAATTATGTGCAGTGTCTCGTAACTAGGGATAACAGCCCCTTCCATATCTCAATACGCTTTTCCGCAGAGCACTAGTGTAAAATGACAAAGGTGGCCTATTCAGGATTCCCTGCATGGGTTAGAATTCCCAGCCGAAAAATTTTCTAACCACTACACCTCCCCTTCCCAAACTTCCTACCTTGTTTTTTTCCACCGTGGGGCATTTTCCACCGTAGGGTTAGATATCGTTTCGGCTCTCCCTTGAAGGCGCGTTCGACCAGGTAAAGTAGCAACAGTGTGCACCCGTTGACCTAGCGGCAGTACCGCAGATGTCCATCGCCAGGACCATGGCCGGAACAACGCAACTTCAAGACAAAAAAAAGGGGGGAGGGCTTTTTAATGAAATAGGTGTTGTCCAGTTTTTTAAGCATTATTCACAAACTGTGTGATATTTCACGGCAGCTTTTACAGATGGATCAGTTTTCAAAGCTTACCAAGTTTTCGCCTGTAGATCAAAACAGCTTTGAGAGGACTTGACAGTGGCTATGAGCCCATCCTACAGACGTAATCTATAATCAAAAACCCTGTGAGCTGAGGTCGCAGATGGCAGAGGCGTTGGCAGAAGTTTTTTTCGAAAGAGGCGCCACTTTGATTAGAATGGGTCCCAGCTAGGCAAGTAGATGTGGTAGACCGTTATTTTCTGCGCCCCTATATACCATAGTAAAATATTGGGAGGGCAGAGGCACGGGCCTTGTGTGCCACCCCCTGGCTGCGCTACCGTTGGACGGAAACCAGTGTGGCCGAGTACACACATAGAGAAGAAGAGCCGGTTAGGAGGGTGGGAGTGGCACAGGCTACTGTTAGGTTACCTTGGCGAGAAAAGTAGCTCTAACCGGAGCGGCACATGTATGATGTAAGGAAGAAGGTTTCGTCCAACGTGCTGGCCGAACACACAGAAGCAACTGACAACAAAATAGACTGGAATAAGGTGAAATTGAAATTACCAAAATAAAGGGAAAAGAACTAAACTTCTGGACTATATCTAGACTCTGCCAATTCGGACAACGGGACACATTCTTGAGTGTAATGACAATAACAGCAACTTCCCCCAGATATACACACCTACATCCTATTTTGAAATATACATAATTGGACTGTTCGCACGTTCAATTTTAGTTGTGAGCGTGGCTCCCGTGCAGAAACTTGAATGTACCGCTCTTATGCGAGCATTCATGGTCGGTGCTTATGTTAACGACATAGTTGAATAACAACCAAAACACAAAAAGAGAGAGAAGACAGTGGCACTGCAAGCCGCCGTGAGAGTACCCTCATGTATGTAGCGCACTGTGGCGTGCCGCCGGTAACTTTTGCGGTCTTTCCGGATTGTGTTGTCTGCAGAAGTCCGCACACATGAAGCCAGAGCAAAACAACGCTGTTGGAAATTGAAGACACCGCAAAGTAACGGTAAAATTACACATGCAACTTCCAGCTTTCCTTTGCCAGTGCAAGGCGAGATCACGTGATCCAACCCTGCACGTCACAGCGATTGCAGCACTCGCACCTCCGGTGGTGGGCCTTACCCTCAATATGTTAGGGAAACTGCGTGACCAACCCTTGGTAC
The DNA here is from genome assembly GCA_013436015.1 of Rhipicephalus annulatus. Classification (NCBI taxonomy): domain Eukaryota; kingdom Metazoa; phylum Arthropoda; class Arachnida; order Ixodida; family Ixodidae; genus Rhipicephalus; species Rhipicephalus annulatus. The sequence continues at coordinate 714,540 of WOVY01009764.1, read as the reverse complement.
ACTGGACGGTGCAGCAAGCAATAGAGGAAGACAAGAGTGGTCGGTGCAGGGTGAATCAGTGATCGAAAAGACAGTGACAAGAGACTTTTTGAAAACAATCTACTATAGATTCTTGGCTCTTTAACGCATTAGTAAGTAGTGTATATAAACATCTTGTATATAATGAAAACCAAATGTCAGTGAATTGCTCAATCAAAAATCCGTTTTATAACACACTCCATCCTGTCATGAAGTTTTTGTTCATGTCAAACAACAGTTGGCAAAAAAATAGAGCACACTCAAACTAACTATACATACTTCGCGCCTGGGGCTCATTCTGACCCACCAAAATTTTCTTAAACCAGACTCGCTCGGCTTCAAGCTCGCTAAAATATTACTCACTCTTACTCACTCAAGCACATGGCCTAATTTGAGTATGAGCGAGTCTCGACTAAGTCAACTCATAAGTGAGCTGCTGACCTAAGGTGTCAAGTTAAGGAGACGATCACAGAGCGCCCAAACTTAATAGACTAGATTAAATCGATCGGTCAGATAGATAATACACAGATTGACTGACAGACAGATATGGTTAAGGTGTTTTTAGTTCGCTAAAAAATGCGCTGCTTTAAAGAGCAGGTGACTACCAGGAGCAGGTGACTACCAGGGCAGCAGTGCCAAAAAATTTTCGTGTGCTATATTGCTCAGACTGAGGAAACTAGGATGCTAAAACATATTTGCAGGAAATTAACCTCTATGTTATTTGACTTCCTCGTTGAAGACGCGAAGGGCCAGATATGTTGCTCATTTTGCTGCGTACAATTAAATGTTTGTTTATGTTTTCCGTTCTCTCCAGATGTGGGGCAGCATTGGCACTCATCACAGCACGCTGTTTCATGCTATGCCAGAATGAAACACTTTTTGCACCGTGTGAATGCAGGCAAAGACAAACCGGCCTTGTGCACGAGCTTCAAAGCTGCATCATGGCTACTCATGCTTGCCTCTGCTTCTGTTTACAGCATTACTTTGTCGATTACATTGCGATAACATTTACATATTAGCCACGTAGCTTCTGCATGTCATCGATTTTCATCTAATGCACTGGTTGCGCTCGAACATGTTGCTTATTGTTACTTGTTTATTGTGGAGTTTAATAAGGTAACATTTGGTGGTGTGGTTTGCACACGTGTTGCTTCAATATGTGTACTTTTTAAGCATTTCATGTGCTCTTTCAGAGGGGGCGGCCAATTTCATCAAGGCAAACAGAATGCTGTGACCCTCCCCCAGTTATTATTATTTTTTATAACACAAGAAGAGCAAATATGTTATTCCAAATGGTGATCCTCCTTCATAAAAAATCTTGAATGCACCTTTGTGTGCCGCAAAATGTTAATGAATGTCTCAAGTGTGTCAACACAGTTCAAAATCGAAAAAATGTTGGCTAAACCGGCAAATCTGTTACCCTTAATTGTGGGAGTGCTCCCACTGCTTACGCACAAAGGTGGTTTCGCAAATGTTCAGTAGGCGATACGCAACTGCCCTACGGCAAAAGGCGTGAAATTGTAAGGTGCAAATAAGCCCCGAAAGTGATGACGTGAACCCAAACATTTTGCACCTACTGTGCTGTTTACGAGCACATGTCCCCCCAAAAGAGTATTCAATGAAATACCAGCTAATCAGCAAGTACTATATCAATACGCTTTTCAATTTTTTTTTCACGCACAGAAGACTGAAAGTTTGAAAAAATTCACGTGTGTGTTAATGCTATATATAGCGTACGTTGATGACAACAGCAGCATATCATTATTTATTTGAAATATAAAGAGTACAATGTTTCATTTCAAGTTAGATGTGCGATAAATCGGAGGAGCTGTTTTGTAAGTATTCTTTCTAGAACAGGGCAGACATGAAACAAAAGAATGAAATGGAGCCACACAAGATTGGTCAAGGCTATTCTCATGGTCAAGACATGAGAATATCCATGGAAGGTGAATAGAACGGGTGGAGGCTGCATTGCGTCAACAAAATGAGACAAAATGGCATCCGAACAATATGGATTCGATTGAAATAAAACGCTTAAGCCCAGAGAATCAAATTAGCGTGTTTTGCACCTCACTTACAATAGTCCTGCTACGAGCGCAACAACAATTTAAGTCCTCCGAATCGCTACACCACCGAGCATTTGCTCAAGACACGAGTAAATGGCTGAAGTCATCCGAGTCTGCAATCTCAAGCTTTGAAAAACAACACGTGACAATATTGATGATGTGCTGTATTCATTATATATTTTTACATGTGTTGAAAGTATTTCCAAATTCTCTTAGCTTGCCTACAAGCTTTTTGATCCCTCTTGTTCTTTCAATTTATCTCCTCCAATTCTAAATAAAACACTTACAAGTTAACCCCCACGTCGACATAGGCCATTTCGTGTAAATTACGCTTTGCAATGGTGTAACAGACCTTCCTACGCCCCCAACGGCGTCTCGCTATAGCCTCTTCTCGGCCGCCCTGCATTGTTCCTCATGAATCGCAAATAACTAAACCAATCCTAATTTTGAAATCCGGTGACCACTCCGGTTCATTTAAAGGGCTCCTAAACTACCTCCAATATTTATTTTTCAAACACTTGAAGTGAACACGTGCATCATAAGCAGAATGCTGCATGATCAATTATTCTCCACATGGCAGCGCAACAAGCCGAGAGCGCTCCACAAATTCCAAGAAACCATCCCCCCATGCCTTCCGGGCTGGCACGTGACATCAAAAAGTTGAACCTGACGTGCTGAATAAATATGCTGCAATTGTTCAAGCAAGCACCTATGACTTCCTGTTAGCCTGCAAGAAGCTGTTCAAGCCACTCGTCGATCGTCGTGATGCCCGCATGCATGCACGTGCTTGCAAATCAGGTACTGTGGATCGTAGGACAGGGCTCTTACTGACACTATTCGTATAAGCACCGGCTGGCACAGCAACAGCGATTCGCCAACAAGCACACAGTAGACAGAGGGCGAAGTTGCGGCAACCGTAACAAGACAGTGTTGGGAGTAATATGTCATCAATGATGTTCCCTGTAACATCGGGAGAGGTGCTCGGCAAGAGGGCAAAGCGGCGTCGGGAGAGGTACCAACGGAAGGTAGTGAAAAAAAGAATGAAAGGACTGATTACTCTGCTTAGATAATCCAACGCATTTAACTCCCCTATTACAGCACCGTTCCAATAATTTTAACGGCTTAATGGTCGTTGTGCACTTGCGTACAACTTCTTCACCACAACTGGATTTCCACCTCTGGGTGGTTAAATATTGCATCTGGTTTCCGGCTGTATGCAGTATAGCACATATTGCGTGCCAGCACTGTTCAGGTAATAAAATATTCCTTGTGTATGGCTGTGAGATTGGTGGCCTGAAAATGAAGTGGTAAATGTTCAGACAAGCAATGCTATTTTCACTGATACACACTGTCAAACGTGAGACTCTGGTGCAGCATGGCATATTCTACATTGATCTTATTAGGATGGTGCAGGGAACTTAGTTTGGAACATTTGTGCGCAGAAGCAGCATCGCTCAATGAGGAATGGGGGCGTTTACATTATTCAAACCACACGAGGCTAACAGACAAGGCAAACATAGAAATTCAGATGATTTATTACTTGAAATTTCATATTTTGTTTCTGACTCGCCACGAGTGAATTTTCAAAACTAACAGAAAGATATTGTTGGGCTTGCAAAGCAAGAAATAACGAAATAGTAACTCAGACCTCCTATTGTTGTCTGGCAAGATAAACCCACTAGTAGGAACATAATCACCACCACAACATTCTTTGCTGCGAAATAACTACCATAAATGTTGATGCCACTTTTATTTACTCGTATTGATGTCACGAAGCTTTTACACGTCGCTGCTCATTATATCTGATGTATCTAGCAAGTTACACAAGCCTTGTCTAGCGTACTAACCTCCGACACAGAGAACTGCCTCTAGTTGTAAATTGCCACGCTCCACATAATCGCCACGCTGAACCCACGGCAGACTGCAGTAGTTGGCTTTGTTTTGGGTGCATCGTAAAGACGCGCATACGCAAAATGGTGCGACATGTGGTACGTGTATGCACCATTTAGCTCAGACTGCCGATACACTGCCACGTTTTACACCCAGGCACACACAATTAGCATTAGTGACAGGCAGGCACTTTTCTAAACGATACCCGAGACATAAGCAGACGACACAGGCTCCAGTCATGCTGCGGTAAGCCTACAGAAGTTGCACATTAAAAGATTACCTGTACTCTACCTTTTACCCACGAATCGAAAGAAAAAAGATTGATCACTGCGGCCGCACGTATGCGACTAGCCGAAACTGTTCGTCCTACTTACTCGCCGAATACTCGCACACTACGGCGAGCGGCTGATTAAGGTGCACATGACAGGTATGAACAAAAAGGCACTCGCACAGAAGAACAGCAACTTATCCTCACAAATGTAATCTGGGTCGTCACTGCCGTTGCTGAGGCGGCTGAAAATCTCTTTTCTCTGCCCATAACCTGGATGACAAAATCAGTGTTGCCAGGTCTTTGTAAGGAAGCATCGACGAAATCGGACAAAATCGCACGAAACGTGGCCAGGGAAGTTCACAACAAAACTAAAAATGCTTTCAAGCCTTCCTAACAAGGTGATATTTAGCCCTCAGAAAGGCAGCGATGGCGTAGTGAACTAGCCAATGTCAAAATCTACTGTCGCTTAGCTTGGCGAGCTGGTATCACAACCGAGGTCGTGGTTGGAGCAAAAGACTGTAAAACGAATTTTTTTTTTAATGAAGTAGCATGGAATTGATATCTTTTATACAGAACCAGCTGTCTGTATAACCAACAAAACAAGCATACCGCTTCTTACGACTGTGCTAAGCTTGCGTTGCGTGTCACACGGACACCTATCATAGTGAAGACAATAAGACGGTCGCGATCTGCGCATCGCAATTTCCGACTCTCAGGCCATGATTTAGCTGACGTCTGCGCCAAAGGTTTGCGCGATTCTGCGCCAAACACAACCTGAGGGGTCTGATCAGGACCAAAAGATACCGTTTTTGCTAGCTCCAAATATACCAAATTTGGTGTTACATGACGTCAATGGATGGCGAAGTATATGACTGGTGCAAACATGATAATCCTGACACGCATGTCATGTAAGAACATGACAACATATCATGCTACATTACGTCATCTACCTTAGTATTGTGTAGCGCGACCTCTGAAGAGAGGTTTCTGCTGCAGAAGTCATATTGCAAAGCACCCGTCCGTGGCCTTTAGAGACAAGGGCACTGAGAGGCAGTCGTGCCGTATCATCATTTTATGTAATCATTACCAGAACCGTCAGGCGCTCATCTTTGATGAACACATTTCTTATCACTGTCTTGATCTTAATACTTTATTGTTTTACCTGCCGTTAGCACGAGAAATTTCATCCCTTTATACAGTCAGTCATCACACCCATTGCCCACACATTTTGTATCATGTACTGGCGCTGTTCTGCCATCACATGACCCTTGGGTCAATAAACATCACATATCATAAACAAAAACGTGAGGTTCCGATCTAGGCGATTTGGAAACTATGCTCGACAGGCACGCAGAAAATACAACCGCAGGATAAATACGTCAAAATAAATACTCATGTGATGCACTTAATTACTTTTCACTGCTTTGCCACGAAGACGAAGCAATGAACACGATAGCAACAAATTGCAATGTCACGCGAAAAATGGCAAGCAGATTGGAACGTTCCCAACGTTGCTCACGCGCAAATGAAGCACGAAACTTACTCACAGATACAGATGAACGCGAATAAGTGTTCCAGTTGTTACTTTGCTCTGGTGGAAAAGCGCGCCATTTTCGCATTTGGAGAATGCAACGAGTGCAGTGACATTTGTGCGCTTCGTCATTACAACAGAATCGTTCCAGTGGAGGTCCAAGGCACATGATTTTTCCATCCGCAAGATAAGCGCGCGCACGCGTGTGCGTCTATACTACCCCCCCCCCCCCTCTCTGCGGGGCAAAGTACGCGTGGAATATGAGCGTGTGTGCCGCGTCGCGACGATCTGACCACGCGCGCTCTCGCCCCATCTCTCTTGCAATGCTGAAAACACAGTTGTTCGCTAGAGATCGGCATCACCAGCTGTAAAGGTAGATGAAAATAGCTTGTCGTTTCAACGTAGGGGGAGGTGCATGCTTGTTGCTCAAAGGCTAACGCCACGCATTCACAAGCAAAAGGTCGGACGCTCGATTCCACACGCTAGAGTCTTTTTCTGCATTTTCGCGTTTTAATATATATAGATGCGCATACATATAATGTGAATGACGGTGGTCAGCAACGCAAACGTCGACGCCGGCCACAAAATCCAATCCAGGGTGACCATATAAATGATATCACAATAAAAAGCATCCCAGCGGAATATGATCTGGAAAAAAATTGCCCGCAGCTTCCCTCGGGCGAACACTGAGGAGGATGCGGAGCATATAATTGGTTAACGGGGTGTTAAAGTGCGACTTACTTGGGTCGATGGCTAAATTGGTTAACTTGGTTGTGAAATGGGGTGTTAAATTGCGACTTACTTGGGTAGATGGCTAAATTGGTTAACGTGGTTGTAGGAGGGGGTGTTAAATGAGTGAACACGTACACACGTATGCGAAAGGGCGGCGCTGGTCAAAGGGACGTCGATCATTGTGTTTGTGGATTCGTTGGAATTCATTTCACCGCGACCTTGGACGTCGACGCGCCGTACAAACCAAGCGACGAGCGGCAACTGAGCGAGCGAGCGCCGACCTTGAGTATATATTCAGCGCGACGGCGCATGCACTGTCAGCTGTCGAATGTTCGAGAAGGGGGAGAAGCGCAACGGCGCATGCGCGCGCGTCAGCTGCCGATGTTCTCGAAGCGCGACGGCGCATGCGCGTGCGTCAGCTGCCGATGTTCTCGAAGCGTGACGGCGCATGCGCGCTACATTATACAGCTAGCGAATGTTCGTGAAGAGGAGAAGCGCACGCGGTGTGTAGAGGAGGAAGGGCGCACAGATGGTGGAGGAGTGAAGCGCGCGCGGTGTGTAGAGGAGGAAGGGATGCACAGATGGTGGAAGAAGGAGGAGGAAGCTTGTGGACGGCGCCGCACTACAAGCCTCGAGTATTAGATGCTCCACATCTAAAAGATTAGGGGCTTTCACAATGTGTGTGCCGACCCTGAAGGAAGTGCACAGCGTAGCAGACTCTGTTTTTTATTTTTTCCTTTTTCTGTCATTTTGCTTCTATTACTTGGTATTGATGATTTTTTTACTTTCTATTACCGTTTTATTTCTAGCTAGCATAATCTTTTCCTTTCTATTTTCATACGTGGTTCTCCTTGCCATGCGCCAAGCCACGACGGCCGCATACGACAATCCAGACCTCTAAACCTATCCGCACTCAAAGAAAAAAATGGCAAGTCATAGAACATACGTAATTGTACTACTTAGCGCATTTGGTGCGTATAGTGCTTATCTGCTCTTCATGCTGCACTGAATAAAACCGCAAATTTTTATATTTTTTTTCAATGTCCTACCTAGGTGAAGGTACGAAACTGCTGCGCTACTTCTCGCAGGACAAGTGAAAAAGTTGTTTACGCTTTTTAAATAATAATAAAGAAACAGATCAAGCATTACATAAGGCTGCAGATAAAAATCCGAACGTTTATCGTCCAGCGTTATTGATAAAATCGGTATCAAGTATCACACTAGATCTACAGAGAAAGCTCAGCTCGCACATCAAATGACAGCTACGCAGGCAGTTTATTAGGCCATCCTTATCTTACCACCGTCTCGTTTCCTTCACTGAATAATTTCTTGTCACCACCAAAGTAGCGCCGTACTATCACCTAGAGCCACCTGGTCTGGTCAATTCATGACTTTTTTTTCTAGATACAAATGATTTTTAATCTGTATACAGTTGGACTCAGAAAGTAAACCTGTAAAGCTGCTTCCTCACCCAAATGCTTTGTTTTTCATTCGCAAACCATTTTTCCCTGGTCTTCACACCATCACCAAGATTACATTTACTTTTTCGAGGCCATTATTGTCATTCCGAGAAGTTTTCTTTTTCTTTCTTTCAGACTAATGAAAGGTAAGACAACTCCCGAGCAGAGTTAATTACGTGTCTTTTTTCGGGGGGTTTCGATCCGCGCAGTCGTTTAGCATGTCGTTTATCAGCCAGGAACCTAATTACTATGTATAAGTTTAGTTTTAGGCCGATTTGTGCTTTCTCTTTGCTGTCTTCGTCTCATTTGTTTGTCTGTCTCGCTTGAGAGTACCAGGAGGCAGCTTCTGATTGGTTTTCAGTAATTACTACACGAAAAGTTTATGAGGGCTGATCACTGAATACGCGAAATTTCATACACCGCCGCTTCGTTTCATTTTTAGAGCTTTTTACTTTTCCTCGTTTGCTTAATGCGACGTCTCGGGGGTTGTACACATTTACATGGAGCACAAGATAAATGTACCTGCAGAACCGAGCATTTCGTTCGCATAAAAACAGGAAGAAAAGACAGTTAACCAGAGAAAGAAGGACACAGACGACCGCGACTTGGGTTGTGTGCTTCCTTCTCTAGCCGTTTTTATCTCAATTATGTCTTACCAACTCGCCCAAGGAACCACCATAGAACATTTAGTTTACATGTAAATGTACGGATGGGAGTATATTTGGCGAATATGACACTCTGGTCATCACATAAAAAGTATTCAGTAGATCCCACATACCATCGGAATAGATGTTATGCGCAACATGCGTATGGAAGGCAACTGTGTTGTATTTTTTTATTGAGCGATACGTTACCCTGTGGCTTTATATATATGTACACATCCACACACAGAGATATGTTGAACAGCCGCATAAGCTCTATATTATCATTTTACAGTTGCGCATTGATGCCAGCACCAAAATGGATATTAACAGCACCAGAAGCGGTAAGTGTATATGTAGTGCTGGTGTTTGTTCAAGGACACGGGATGGTGGTGGCCCTGGACACTGCTACCTAAATAACCTTCAGTAGATGACGCCTACCTACAATTGATGTTAACCCATGAAGGCTGTATCATAGAAGTGTATATACAAAGTTCCTGAAGTAGACTTGACAAGTACAGCAACCACAGTAGACGTTTCACGAACATTAGAATTTATTTAAAAGTTACTTCTGCGATCTGGCGTGGCTCTGGGGTAGAGGACGCAATTGCCACGCAGAATGCTGGGGTTCAATTTTCACTGAGGCCATGGATTTTTTCCATTACGCTCATTGTGCCAACGCAGCTGGTGGCAGCTTTATCTTAAAACTCTCCCGTTAATGTTAGCCATGCGTGTGGTCGCCGTTCGTGGGTAGATATCAAGCGTCAATCGCCTGGGGCAGATACCTGCTCGCGGGTATGTGCCACCGTCTGGCGGAAAGTGTTTGACGACGTACGTGACGGGGTTGTGACATTACTTGTTTCATAACTAGCATGTCATATTCGTCAAACTATCTTACACTCCCATACTAACTTTGGTTTACCCCAGGTTAAGGGGGTGATCACGAAAGCACCCTGACGTAAGTGGCTAGATAGATAGATAGATAGATAGATAGATAGATAGATAGACAGATAGATAGATAGATAGATAGATAGATAGATCCGTTGAAACATACGTAGTTATACGCTAAAGGTGCCTGCAGAATGCTAAGAAATGCTTCGCAGATATTAACATGAATACCCTGTCGCCCACGTCCTCGAACTCTTTTCTGACGGCAAGTGTGGCACTTACTTGTTAACAGCGGGTCACGAGTTACTGGCATGCGTCACAGCTCTTTGACAGTTTCTAACAACAAAGGAACGGCGGGGACAGACATTGGGTTTTTAATTTCCCGAGCGTTCAGGAAAAACAACTTTGGCAGCCAGGACCTGATAACTGCGAAGATTGAAATTGAGAATCCCAGCAGAAATGAAACACACACACTCTGCGAGGCTTTCAAGTATTCTACCAGAGGGCCTTGCAAGGTGTTCAAACTGCCTTGGAAAAATACATAATGCAGACGTAACATTGGTAAGACGTCAATTGTTGTTACAGGGCCAGCTATCTAATCTCTTGCGCAAAGCAATGAGCATTACATCTGTACTTTTATAATACAAGTGTCCTGTCGTCTTAACGTCAATCACCTTCAGTGTTGGTCCGGATTTTAGAGCGATGTAATATACCTTACATTTGTATTCCTATGATTGAGGAAGCTGTATTCGAGCGATTATAGACACCCGAGGAATGCACTAAAGAAATTTGCGTAAGATATTCAAATCATCTAACCTTAATGTGCACATTGTTGTGCTAATACGTTCTGCTGACGATTGCGGCCGGGTGGCAAGAATGACATACAAGAAAAGAAAAAAAGAGGAAGTTAAGCATGAACAGTGGAATAAAAGAGAGTGCCTGGCGTAGGGCTCTTGTCTTCATCACGTGACCATACAAACGTATGAGTTCTAACGTGAGTGTTTACGGTATGGCAGGAAAATCCATTTTGGTAGGAAGGGCACAACTTTTACACATCAACATGAGACAGAAGCGGTTAACTTCAACTAAACGTTTATTGCAAACGTCAGAGTATATAAAGGGGCGAAAGAAGAAAAAGTAGAAGGCAGGAGAATAAGCGCACGTGCAGCGCCGTACATCACTCGCTTATTATAAATTACACCCCTAAAAAACAAAGTTCTTTCCACGTGAGCGACCTAAAAGGTGCACTAACACACTGAAAGTTATCAGACTCAAAGTCAGGAAAAGGTTAACTTTAAAACAGAAATATTATCGATGCATCTGATAAAGGCACAATGTGCACAATACTACTGCACTTGCAGAAATAAATTCATCCGACTCGTATTGCTTGACTTAAAGCCAAACAAAATTCAGTATAGACAATTACGAACTTCTTATCATGAGACCTACACAGAAACGACGTGAAATTTGTTTTCTGAATCAGTTTCAAGAAATAGCGCGGCATTGCTGTACAGCACCTTGCCGCGGAGACGGCCTAGATTCAATTTTCGCTCAGACCCAAAGAATTTCAATATTTACATAACTTGTATAGTTTTTGCTTTTCAGGTCATGGACCAAATGGTGATTTTTTTCTCACAAATAACGATGCCGTCACCAATACCGACGGTCTTACTCGAATTTCCGCACAACGTGCTTTTCAACGCTATAAGCATTAACCGCGAATACTAAGCTTTAGCCGTGAATAAGCATTAGCCGTGAATGATAATGCAAGCATTAAGAGTCGGGTGGTGGCATTCTCACTAACTCTGGTGGTAAACTTGATGTTAAGAACAAGTCATTTCTGCCTTTTTTGTCTCTGCAGATGTACATATTCGCGTCCTCTAGCTCCGAAAAGCTTTCTGTGCTTAACGCAGATAAGATTGCCTCCTGGATGTTCCACATTGCAAACTTCATGCGGCTCACCTGGTCCTGCGCTGCAATTAATTAGAAAACACTCTTAGAGCGGAATCACAATTCAAAACTAGGTAGAAATTTCCTTAACATGCTTCTTTGTGCGGTGGCCAGTATAGTATACAACATCAACCGCTGCTGTTGTGCACGTGACCCATAAGTTAGTTTATCCAACTAACATGGCTTAAAAAACTTGGTTTCTTCAGCGCATACTTTTCACTTTTAAACTTCCAGTTTCCATTACTATTTTAATAGTGTCCGTAACAGGCAAAAACTGGAGGCGCACTCACAATGTAGCGCCTGAAACTTGTATGGGCAATATGCGTATAAGTGTCTGTGAACGCGATCATTCAATGCACTGAAGACAAAACAGGCTTAAAACTGCCGCGACCCTTCCTCCCTGCTTCCACACTTCATTACACTATAGCAAGCCTGACATTCTTATTCTACGCGAAATGAAAGCCATGAGGGAGAGTGGTTTATGTGAATGCTATCTGGTGTGAGCTACAGAAGCTTAGCTTCGGGTTAGAAGAGAAACATGCGCATCTTTTCTCATATAGTCCAGCAGGCTTATTTACTGTCACTGACCGTGGCCCTTTTTGCTAATTTTGAGACAGTGATAGCAGTGACAAATGCTATTGATCGGTTTCCGTTTCGTTTGCTTCATGCGTATACAAAGAACCTGGTGTTTGCTCTCAATTGGGGAAAAAAATCCCCAATTGAGAGCGGTAGCCTGCTGTTGCTATATTACCTTGGTAATAAGGGCTGGCTGCTTGGCTTCACAGAGGAAACAACATTCATGCAGGCCGCTTGTCCCTGCCTCGATGAGTAAATATTTGCCTCAGTTATTTAACACATCCGTCTAGCTCTGAAAACTGGGCATGCGACATTTGTACTGTAAGTTACTAGTCAAACTGCGAACACTTAAACTTACACAGCAAAATTTACTGATGCTACTATGCTTCCTATATAGTTGCATTTATTGAAATATATCCGGGTATCTAGATGGTACACATATATCAACGTGCCTTGTACTTCAGCTTCTATATGAGGTCCCATTACAACATCTCGTCACCACTATAGAGGGGATGTCTGTTTTCTTCTAATCATGTGATAACGCCACTCCCCAGTTGAAGGCCAGATTTTTCTATTCACGTGCATAACATGCAGGTACCATAAAGAGCTATTTAGCTGCAATACCTAATGACAACCTAATAATAAACGCACTATGCATATGGTTGACATTGAGGCAACGCTATCTATTTGAAACGAACAAGGCACTCGAGTAAACTGAACTGCCATCGCTCTACAAGTTGATTGAATAAACCAACGGCAGTGAAGGATTTCGACTTTTTACTAAATAAATGACGAAGCTGGTACTAAAGTCACGCAAGAGTTGAAAAACTGAAGCTGGGCGGTTCGGAAATTCTAATCTGGTTGCTCTTAGGTCGTCGCAAGAATACACTTGTACATAAGGTGCAAATCTCACGTGTACATACACACAAAGTGAAGTGTTTACGCTCCTCTACCACTTAACGGCCATTGAGGGGAAGCGGGCGAAGATCAAAGGTAAAGACCCGACTGACCCATTAGGGGAAACTCTTCCCTTACGCGCGCCATCGTGGGCCCCTTCCACCACCACGGCAACAATATTGGGTGGCCTGACACACGTTGAGAACCGGCCAGCACAAGATGAGAACCAGATGTGGACTTACATCGACATTTGGATGTGCACTTTGTGCTTTTGACCACAACGTTCACAGTTTTTTTTTCTCACTCTTTCAAACATCTTTCAAGGCTTTCACGGTGAGAGGGACGCGGCAGCAACGAAGTTTTAACGTCTATGTTAGTCTAACGCATCCCCTGACGAAGATAGGACCCCTCCCGAATCTTTCTGGAAATAAATATATTGATCCTTGTTGACAACGCTCCCATTGTGCTATAACCCATATAAAAACTGACCCTTTATGTATATATATATATATAAATATATATATATATATATTATTGAGATCTAACAAACAGCAATGCCATGGAATGTACAGGTGATGTTACTAGAACCAATGGAATGTAGATAAGAAGAATGAAAAGTGGACGAAAAAATAACCAGCCGTGAACAGGAATTGAACCTACGACCCTCGAATAACGCGTTCTATGACTACGCGTTCCAGAGCATCGAACGCGTTATTCGAGGGTCATAAGTTCGATTTCTGATCATGGCCGGTTATTTTTTCGTCCACTTTTCTTTCTTCTTATCTACATTCCATTGGTTCTAGTAACTTCCCCTGTATATTTCTTGGCATTACTGTCTGTTATATCTCATTAATATTGTGTTAAAACACCGAAAAACGAGCCCTTAGAAGTACACTTCTTTCCCTTATATATTGTCACGGGGTCGTGACGTGGCTGAAGACAGGAGACTTCGTGTTGGAATTTAACTGTTTATTTGGGCGAACCTGTGCCCGGTAAACTGAAAGTCCAATTACAGCAACAGTCTCGCACAGATAGCAGTCTCGGACTGATAGCGGCGAACGGAGCGTCGGCCTTCGATCAACAACTGACAAGCGGCAAAGCGCGTCGGCATTTATACTCTTGCCGTCGAATGTTCTAGCGTTATCGCTGGCGGTGGCGTAGCTTCCAGAACAATCTGTACCGTTCGCACAGTGGGCGTGATCTTATCGAAATGATCTGCTACAGTCCGGAACCTTCTAGAAAACTGCAGGCGAGGTTTGTGCTGAGAATCGTGTGGTGTTTTGGGACGATAACAAACACTTGGAAATGGAACGTGGCATTGCCCCCCTCTGAAAAAAAAGGCATCGTCCCGATGCTTTAACTAAAGATGAAAGTACAATAATAATGCAAGAAAGTACAATGAATAAATTCCGATACAACAATAATACAAAAAAAAACACTGGTTCAGTTTGTTAACGCGCATGAAACGGCTTGAGGCGCGCGACATGGACGACTTCAGGTCGCGATCGGCGTCGTTGAGAGTTCGTGATGCCGTCGGGGACAACCTCGTAATCAAGTGGGCCGAGACGTCGAACCACCCTGTACGGTCCGAAGTACCGTCGCAGAAGCTTTTCACTTAGTCCACGTCGGCGTATCGGCGTCCACACCCAAACAAGTTCACCGGGCTGGTATTCCACGAAGCGTCGTCGAAGGTTGTAACGGTGGCTGTCGGTCATCTGTTGATTCTTGATACGGAGACGCGCAAGTTGTCGGGCTTCTTCGGCGCGTTGAAGGTACTCGCTCACATCGAGGTTTTCTTCGTCGGTGACGTCGGGTAACATGGCATCGAGCGTCGTTGCCGGGCTCCTTCCGTAGACCAATTTGTATGGAGATATCTGCGTCGTCTCCTGCACCGCCGTGTGGTATGCGAAGGTCACATACGGAAGAATGGCGTCCCACGTCTTGTGTTCGACATCGACGTACATTGACAGCATGTCGGCGATCGTCTTGTTAAGCCGCTCGGTGAGGCCGTTGGTCTGTGGGTGGTACGCTGTCGTCCGGCGGTGGTTTGTTTGGCTGTATGCCAAGATTGCTTGAGTTAATTTGGCAGTGAATGCCGTTCCTCTGTCGGTGATAAGGACCTCCGGGGCGCCATGACGTAGGACAATATTTTCGACGAAGAATTTAGCTACCTCAGATGCACTGCCTTTTGGCAGAGCTTTTGTCTCGGCGTAGCGGGTGAGGTAGTCGGTAGCTACCACGATCCACTTGTTTCCGAAAGCCGACGTCGGGAACGGCCCCAGTAGGTCCATACCAATCTGCTGGAAAGGTCGGCAAGGTGGATCAATTGGCTGCAGAAGTCCCGCTGGCTTTGTCGGCGGTGTCTTGCGTCGCTGACAGTCCCGGCATGTTCTCACATAACGAGTGACGTCGGTGGTAAGACGTGGCCAGTAGTACCTTTCTTGTATCCTCGCGAGCGTGCGAGAAACACCGAGGTGCCCTGCCGTCGGATCGTCGTGAAGGGCCTGCAGGAGTTCTGGTCGCAGAGCTGAAGGCACCACAAGGAGGTACTTAGCTCGAAGCGGTGAAAAGTTTTTCTTTTGTAGAAGACCGTTTCGTAGAAAGAACGACGCAAGTGCGCGCTTGAATACCTTCGGGACTTCGGCGGTCCTGCCTTCGAGGTATTCTATTAGGGCCTTAAGTTCCGGGTCGGCCCTCTGTCGTTCAGCGAAGTCGTTGGTAGTTATCGTTCCTAAAAAGTAGTCGTCATCCGGGTCGTCGGGTAGCGGTTGGTCTACAGGCGCACGAGAGAGACAGTCGGCGTCGGAGTGTTTTTTTGGCGGACTTGTAAATGACAGTAATGTCATATTCTTGAAGTCTCAGGCTCCATCGTGCGAGGCGACCTGAAGGGTCCTTCAAGGTGGCTAGCCAACACAATGCGTGGTGATCGCTCACAACTTTGAAGGGCCTGCCGTAGAGGTAGGGGCGAAATTTCGACGTAGCCCAGATGATGGCGAGGCACTCCTTTTTTGTTGTGGAATAATTTGCTTCTGCTTTGGATAGCGATCGGCTGGCGTAACTAATAACCCTTTCAAGTCCGTCAGCCCTCTGCACAAGTACGGCGCCAAGACCTACGCTGCTTGCGTCAGTATGTATTTCTGTCTCGGCGAATTCGTCGAAATGGGCAAGTAACGGAGGCGTCTGGAGGCGATGTTTAAGCTCCTGGAAAGCGTGTTCCTGCGGCTTTTCCCACTTAAACTTCACGTCGGCCTTGGTAAGGTTAGTGAGAGGATCGGCGATGCGGGCAAAGTTTTTCACGAACCGCCTATAATAGGCACACAGGCCCAGAAATCGGCGCACGGCTTTCTTGTCAGTGGGCAGCGGGAAGTCGGCGATGGCGGCTGTTTTCCGTGGATCGGGACGAACTCCAGACTTGCTGATAACGTGCCCCAGAAACAAGAGCTCCTCATACGCAAATCTGCACTTTTCTGGCTTCAGTGTGAGTCCGGAAGTCTTGATGGCTTGAAGTACAGCTTCGAGGCGCCGAAGATGCTCGTCGAAACTCGAGGAAAACACGACGACGTCGTCCAAGTACACAAGGCAAGTCTGCCACTTCAATCCTGCCAGTACTGTATCCATAACGCGTTGAAACGTTGCAGGCGCTGAGCAAAGGCCGAAGGGCATCACCTTAAACTCGAAGAGGCCGTCCGGTGTTATAAACGCCGTCTTCTCTCGGTCTCTTTCGTCGACTTCGATTTGCCAATAGCCAGTCTTGAGGTCCATTGACGAAAAGTACTTGGCGTTATGGAGCCGATCAAGTGCGTCGTCTATTCGTGGGAGAGGATACACGTCCTTTCTTGTGATTTTGTTCAGGCGGCGATAATCGACGCAGAAACGTAGGGTCCCATCTTTTTTCTTCACTAACACCACGGGGGATGCCCATGGACTCTTGGACGGCTGGATAATGTCATCCCGCAGCATTTCATCAATTTGTCTCTTCATGGCCTCACGTTCTCGCGTCGAAACCCTGTACGGACTCTGACGGAGTGGTCTGGCATTTTCTTCGGTTATTATGCGATGTTTCGTGATTGGGGTCTGCCGAATTTTCGATGACGACGAAAAGCAATCTTCGTATTGCAGGAGCAGAGCCTTGATCTGTTCTTGCTTATCGTTCGGAAGTCTGGGATTGACGTCGAAAGCTATGGGAGGGGGGCTTGGTTCCTCTGAGCAGGTTCCGCAGAATCGGCGAGGGCGTAGCACTGGTGGCTTCGACAATTTTTTCGATGTATGCGACCGTTGTTCCTTTGTTCACATGTTTGTACTCATTGCTGAAATTCGTGAGCATAACCGTTGCTTTGCCTCCCCGCAGCTCTGCAATTCCTCTTGCGACGCAAATATTTCGGGTGACCAACAGATGCTGACTGCCTTCAACAACGCCTTCCAAGTCAGGTGATTTAGGAGCGCCGACTGAAATAATGACGCTTGAGCGAGGCGGAATGGTGACTTGTTCTTCCAGCACATTCAAGGCATGGTGTCCTGACGGCGTGCGCGGCGGTAGTGCTTCTTCTGTGGATAACGTTATCGACTTTGTTTTTAGGTTGATGATAGCACCATGGAGGCATAAGAAGTCCATGCCAAGGATGACATCTCTCGAGCAACGCTGTAGGATTACGAAGTCTGTAAGATAAATGCGGCCGTTAATGGTGACTCTCGCTGTGCAGATTCCTGCAGGCGTTACGAGATGACCTCCGGCTGTGCGGATTTCAGAGCCTTTCCAAGCTGTCCTAACTTTCTTTAACTTCGCGGCGAACGACCCACTGATGACAGAATAGTCGGCTCCAGTATCGACGAGAGCGGTCACACTGTGGCCGTCGATAAGAACGTCGAGGTCGCTAGTTCGCCGTCTCGCATTACAGTTAGGGCGTGGCGTCGGGTCACGGCTGCGTCGGCTTGTTCCGCTGCTTCCATGTTGCGTCGTCCGGCCACCTTCGGTAAGTGAGCTTTTGCCTTCAGGGCTTTGCCTGGTTGGTGTTGTATTCAAAAAGCTCCGTCGCGTCGGCGTCGTCGTCGGAGGATCTTCGGTAGTTCGTCGCACAGCAACCGCACCTCCACCGGTTGCTGCCCTTAGTTTCCCGGATACGGGCTAGGAGACCGGCCCCGCGTTGGGCCAGAGTACTGCCGGTGGTGCGGTGACGTGCGGTGGCTGGGCGACGGGGAACGCGAAGGGCTTCGTGGTGTCCACCGAGTTCCTGTCAGGTAGTCGGCGATGTCACGTGGTCGTTCTCCTGGCTGTGGACGCGGTGCATTGACGGCGAAGCCACGCAGTCCCATCTGTCGGTACTGGCAACGGCGGTATGTGTGTCCGGCCTCGCCGCAGTGGTAGCAGAGCGGGCGATGGTCAGGGGTGCGCCAGACGTCAGTCTTCCTCGGTGCACTGC
This sequence comes from Rhipicephalus annulatus, assembly GCA_013436015.1. Lineage (NCBI taxonomy): Eukaryota > Metazoa > Arthropoda > Arachnida > Ixodida > Ixodidae > Rhipicephalus > Rhipicephalus annulatus. The sequence goes on along the minus strand of WOVY01009764.1, from coordinate 696,203 downwards.
GCTGGGCTGCTGGCGAACGGTACGACGTCGGTGGGGGTGGTGGCGGCGGTGCCGTCTGTCGACGGAAGTGCGACGGGGCGGCGTTTTGGCGTGGATGGGGAGGAGCGTTGTGGCGCAGTGCAGCGGCGTAGCTCATAGCTTCCGGCTCGGGCAGCGGTGCGTGGGGAAGTTGAAGCGATTGCCGAACTTCTTCTCGCACAATGTCGGCGATTGAATCCACTTGAGGCTGCGCCGAAGGCAACAGCTTGCGCAGCTCTTCCCGCACGATCGCTCGGATCGTTTCACGCAGGTCTCCGGAGTTACTGGCTTGAGCAGCAGCGCAGTCTGCAGTCAGGCGACGATTATACTGTCTAGTGCGCATGTCCAGTGTCTTTTCGATCGTGGTCGCTTCGGCTACAAATTCTTGGACGGTTTTCGGCGGATTTCTCATCAGTCCCGCGAAGAGCTCCTGTTTGATCCCTCGCATAAGGAAACGAACTTTTTTCTCCTCAGGCATGTCTGGGTCAGCGTGACGGAATAGTCGGGTCATTTCTTCTGTGAAAATGGTGACATTTTCATTTGGTAGTTGAACCCGAGTCTCTAATAAAGCAGCGGCCCTCTCTTTGCGAGCGACGCTCGCGAACGTTTGCAGGAATGCGCCGCAGAAACATCCCACGTTCGGAGCGTGGACTCCCGATTTTCAAGCCAAGTCCTTGCGGTGTCTTCCAAATAGAAGAACACACGACGCAGCTTTTCCTCATGGTCCCAGTGGTTGAGGGCGGCCACACGGTCGTATGTCTCCAGCCAGGACTCCGGGTGTTCGAACGATGACCCATGGAAAATTGGTGGTTCCCGGGGTTGATGCATGACCATCGTGGGCTGGGACGCTGCGGTTGTCATTGTCGCTGCAGTCGTGGTCATGGCCTTCGTCTTCCGCGCCTTGTCTGGTAGAAGCCCGTACTCCGGTGGTAGCCCTTGCTGTCGGCGGCTTGTTCGCTGCTCCTGGTTGGCGTCGGTGTCTTCTCCGCGACGTGGGCTGGGTTCACGGCTTGACGGGGGCGTCCGGTACATGAACGAAGCAGCACCTCCACCAGATGTCACGGGGTCGTGACGTGGCTGAAGACAGGAGACTTCGTGTTGGAATTTAACTGTTTATTTGGGCGAACCTGTGCCCGGTAAACTGAAAGTCCAATTACAGCAGCAGTCTCGCACAGATAGCAGTCTCGGACTGATAGCGGCGAACGGAGCGTCGGCCTTCGATCAACAACTGACAAGCGGCGAAGCGCGTCGGCATTTATACTCTTGCCGTCGAATGTTCTAGCGTTATCGCTGGCGGTGGCGTAGCTTCCAGAACAATCTGTACCGTTCGCACAGTGGGCGTGATCTTATCGAAATGATCTACTACAGTCCGGAACCTTCTAGAAAACTGCAGGCGAGGTTTGTGCTGAGAATCGTGTGGTGTTTTGGGACGATAACAAAAACTTGGAAATGAAACGTGGCAATATATATATATATATATATATATATATATATATTTTTTCTTGAAAGTCTTTCTGTATTCGGGTCGAGTTATAAGTCACCAGAAGAACCGAACGAGCAAACGAAAAACGATGCTTTATTGCAATAAAGCATCGTTTTCCGTTTTTTCGTTCGGTTCTTCTGGTGACTTATATATATATGAGATGTAACAGGCAATAATGCCAAGGAATGTATAGGGGAAGTTATTAGAGCAAATGTAATGTAAATAGGAAGAAAGAAAAGCGGGTGAAAATAACCAGCCGCGAGCAGGAATCGATCCTACGACCTTCGAAAAACGCGTTCGATGCTCGAACGCGGTATTTGGAATTATTTTAATTATTATTATTACATGCGGTTGCAACTGGTGGATACAGCAGAGGTGAGGGCGTGGAGTATTATGTATATTGTGTGACAACAATTACACAACAGTCACAAACGCAACAACTACAATACTTGGAGGACGCTTGAACTTGGGCTTCAAGAGAAGACTGCAATAACTGGGCCCTGCGCGAATCACCTTTTAAATTACTAGCGTAGCTTCGGTCTCGATGCATGTGTCAGCCATGTCGTGAGGGAACGAACGACTGTGCGTGCAACACAGGCCGTTTGAAAGTATTGTAAAGTGACTACTAGAAGTAAAGTTGCGAAGTGCCCACTGCGCCATATTTCTTCCTTTTGTGAATCAGAAAAAGGGCTTTTACGCGAGCGTAAAGCAACACGTTAACATAAATAAGCGCTGTGTAATAGCTGGGCCTATATAACACCTACTCGTTGTGCATTTAACATGTTTAGATACCTCACTCGATTCTGCGCTTGTACCACTTATATTGCGTGGATCGAAAAAATTCCTTCTACTACATGAACAAAAGAAGTGTAAACTTATGGTGTCGCTTTTTTGGGCTGCACACAAAAGTATTGAGAACCTATACATGAAATTCATATTGTTTTGTTTTTGGTATCAGCTGCCACCATTGGCGTGCCTCTCTGGTACCCCACTCCATTCATTGACCCTGGGATCGCTTCTCACCCGAGATGAAGTTCTTTTTTTTCAGCAGGTTGCTTGATTTTTTTCTTTTTCATAGACAAGATCAAGTTTTCTCACAACCGAAGACGCTGGCAGTGACGCCAACACCGAAATTTCTGTGAAACGAACTTGTTTAATCTATCACGCTCAAATATTTACAACGGATAAGGATTATAAACATAAGTATTGTGAACACAAAGTCATCTATACCACAACCTTTTTTGAGAGCATAATGCAAGCACGCACTTCAAGGTACTTCTAACAGCCGACAAAAAAATGCCAGCATATCCACAGAGTGAATGATGGATATTGGGGTGAAGCATCTGTCCGTTCATTTGTTCTTGCTCCTGTCCATCCATGCGTGCGTCTGTGTGGCCGCCCGTGCGTCCATCCGCCCGTCCACGCGTGCGTCTGTTCATGCGTCCGCACGTTCATCTGTGCGTCCGTCCCTGCGTTCGTCCGTGCATCCCCTCTTGCATCCGTTCATGCGTCTATCCGTCCGTGCAGCCATCCATGTGTCCGTCCATGCATATGTCTGTGTGTCCGCTCGTCCACCTATTCAACACTCCAAGTACCACCATCTCGCATATTTTCAACATATATTCTTCATATAGAAGCACCGCCATCCCATGGACATTCCAAGGACTGAACGAGAGGAGGCACACGCACACTTTCTTACGGCTTGCGCTTCGTGTCTACTTCCCACCTTTAAACACCTCGAGTTCTTGGTATATACTAGTTGATTGTATTCATGGCCCTGCGGCCCAACGCTCACTAAACCTTTCCAAAACCTAGGAGGTTACGCCCAGCGAGTATAACGCAGTGACCCTTTCTTGTCTTCTGTGCGTTGTTGAACAATAAAAAATTCGCAGCGTGCGCGTTAACTAAAAGCCGAATTCTCCTGTCGCTCATTCCCCCTTAGCAGCCATTGGCATGTACATCGAGCACTATCATTTATTGTTCAACAACGCACAGAAGAAATCTCTTACCGGCACCACCTTGGACGTCAAAATGTTATACTTGTTACGCACTACTACAACGGCTACGAGGGACGCACGGGTGCCGTTATAGGAAGCTTCGCCCCTAAAATAACCCGACCGATTTACCGGACGATCGAAAGAATTTATAACCATGTTTCTATAGTAGAACTTTGAAATCACTCGTAGTAAAGTGAATGAATTACATGCCATCATTTGGTCTTGATTGGAGTATAAACCATTTATGTTGACCTTCACGAAATTCAAGGACATCTGGCATAATTCAAAAGGTGGTACCAAGTTTTGCATCGCGACGATAAAAAGCTCACTGCCAAATGCTAATTTCATGACGTTCAATGTAACAATGACGGCATCGTAACGCACCACCATCATGTCTTGCTGGACTACAAGTCTTGATTTCACGTGGAAAGTGAGAGCTCGCACCAGGTACTCATCTATGGTTGTTTCCAGCTATTCCACCCCATATATTGTAGCCAAAATATTCATTACCAAGGCACATTTCCCCTCGCCCCTACACGCATGGCACCCCTCGAATGCTGAGTGCCTAATTTGAAGAAGCCGCCATAAATAGAACAGCAAGACAAACGGCAGCAAGACACAAACATATGCATGGTAGTGTTTTGCCAGTGACCAGGTTTTGTTACAGTTCTTTCATATTACACCAATAGATATTTTTCTCAATCGCAGTGTTCTCATTTCTGAGCCTAGAGCTGGCAACAGCGGCACACGTCAGTGTTTCTTCTCGGAGCAGCGAAGTTCACTAGAAGTAGCTCATCATGAGTGTACACCATCTGTGGGTGCCTTCATAAAAAGTCGAATAAGTGACAACGCGCAAGGAGGGCTTCTGGCATCTTGAAAAAGTACCCCTGGAGCTGGGCACCCAAACCAAACGAAAGTGCACTCATTCAGAAGAGGTGTTTTCAAGAAGGCTGCTTAGATCATCGCTTACATAGGCCTTCTTTCTACATTAAAGCACCTGAGAAAACCGTCGAGAGGCTTTTAATGAAAACCCCCTGTTGGATGACCTCTTTTGAATTGTGCTTGAAAATTTGGAATGACTGCCACAGCATCTTTTGAGTTATACCACTCATCATGAGAGCGTGAAGGTAATGTTCGTGAATATTCGTTTTTTTTTCTCTTTTTTTTGCCAGAACACCGATCAGGAGTTTTCAGAAAAGGTGAAAAATGCGAGAAAGGAAGTGAAGTTGCTCTAACCCATCGTACTCTGCTCTCGATTGGTAGCCGTCGCGAAGACTTGTCTGTCAAACAGTGTGAAGCACGCGTTTTGCTTTTTGAAGAAAGTATTTTATTTTTTTAATTGGTAAAAAACGTGAGTACTGTTTTTATAGCGACTTTTTGTGTTTCTGTAAGTGAACTTGTTTGAGGCTTTTACAGAAGTTTTGGACCGTTTTTCGTCTAAGTTAGATGACAGTGGTCAAAATGCTAGCAGTCGTCATAAAACGTTTGCGCTGAAAATCCTCAATCATGTAGAATTTCGCGTACTTGTAGGTTAAATCGAATACAGACAGCCCAATTGTAGGCAAGATATTGCTTTTTAGCCAACTTGCAATGAGCAACACATCCGGGCCAATCTTTACAGGACACTTTGTCCAGTCCACAAATACGACGCGAGTATGTCAACTGGAAGGGCATGATAAATGGTTAGGTTCGATAACATTAGAGGAGAAAAGCCAGTGCGAGGGACAGTGGAGCGAGCCGCCGGGGTACGCCGCCGTAGCCAACGATGAGTCTAGAGTAGCGGCCCGCCGCGGTGATCTAGTGGCTAAGGTACTCGGCTGCTGACCCGCAGGTTGCGGGATCAAATCCCGGCTGCGGCGGCTGCATTTCCGATGGAGGCGGAAATGTTGTACGCCCGTGTGCTCAGATTTGGGTGTACGTTAAAGAACCCCAGGTGGTCGAAATTTCCGGAGCCCTCCACTACGGCGTATCTCATAATCACATGGTGGTTTTGGGACGTTAAACCCTACAAATCAATCAGCAATCTAGAGTAGCGCAAAATCAGACTGTAGCGCCGCAAGTTCTCGTGACCACCGTTCGGCCCATCCTCTTTCGCTGGCGGAAATACGGAGCTTTGAAACTGAGTTTTTCTAGTAACGTTGGGCGGTACATTGGGAGGTGACTCAAGCGAAGCGCACGCTCTCTGCACGAGAACGTAAGTGAGCGACAGTGCTTATGTCGTGCATAGTACACGCCCACTAACTAATTATTATCTGTTGTATGAAACTAAACGTAGTCTCTCGTTGTATTGGTTCTCATCTAGAAGTTTGGTCAAAAAGTGTGCTTCCAAAAATAAAGAAAAACAAGAAAGAGTCACTTCTTCACATTTAAGATTGATAACCTGCTCCATGTCATCCTACTGCGTAGTCACACCACGTGCTTGGGCACTCAACATTTTGTCCATTTTTTTCCCCTTGGTTTCACGGTGGTTCTCGATGCTAGGTCACGGTGGTTGCTGCATACTAAAAGAACACATTGAGCTATGTACAGGAAGTAAAAAAAAACTGCAGGCACCTGATAAAGTCAGTGCCAGCAATTTATAATATAGGCAAGCCCTTTCAGATGCATTTCTTCGGCAACATGAAGTATCAACGCTTGTAGAAGCATCGGGAAAACACCCAAGTCTGAAGAATACATGTAAATATTCTATGCTTCGCGGCATACGCGCTGGTTTGTGCGAAAAAACGCACAGATCTTTTGCCGAGACAGTTTCGAAGGAAAGACACACTCCCTAGAGAGACAACCTTCCAGACAGCCCGCAATCTTTTGTTATACGAGAAGTTGACCAAATTTCGGCGTTCGCTTTTCTATGTTTCTGACTTCTATGTTAAGGTGCTGCACAGGATCTTTGCAAAGCAATCAAATGAATGCAGATTTATGGCAAATACTCCTTTAACCTAGAGTTATATTTTTTCCCATATTTCGCGTATATATAACTGTGTACAGTTATTTCGCTTCATGCAACATATCCGCGATCGATTAATCCAAAAATTTGTCGAGAAAGTGGAAGATACAATGAGCGTATTTAGGTAAGCTAGAACAAATAATATGGCAGGCATGAAAAATTTGTTCTAAAGAAGTGTTCCCAATAACGGTCATAATGATGTCAGTATATAAAACAGAAGAAACAGAAATACAGTAAGAAGCTTAAACAAAAGGCAAGGTGGTGATTGAGTGAAATTTGGAGCAAAACGACTGAATATGGCTAGAATACATGTATGGCTCCACTCGTGTGAATATTCTAAAAAGTAAAAAAAAAACATTTAGACCATCTCCTGCTAAAAATAACCATGTGTAGATCAGAAGTGGCGGGTGCTACCGCTTACAATGGCAGCGACGTAGACGCCGGTGTTCATCGTGGCGTTGCGCAGGAGAGAAGCCGGAGTAGGCGCAAAGCAGGCAGTAATGAACAGGTGTTTAATACTATAACATGCCAACCGCTGCTAACGGGTAATGAGAGACAGAAGAGTTCGATGGGTCACATGAACCCGCAGTTCACTTCTATTTGCGCGTACGCTGCAAATATTTTATTTTTATGTTTTGTTTAACAACGCGGAGGACAAATTTCCCACCAGTACTACCTTGCAACCAAGATTCAGTGCCCATACACCTTGTCAACGAAGGCTCCCTTGGCAATTGGTAAGCCCCTCTTGGCTGTTACTAATATGCACCATCCCGCAGAAATGCAGGGCCGAAGCTGTGACGTCATTTTTGTACTCCCATATAACAACCCTGAAATTGAATGGCTGTGCAGTGCGAGCACTCGGTTTTGTCGATCAAGAAACGGCTAGCAGACGCTGCACGCGTTGGCATTTCGAAAAACGGTGAGCGTAGGAAAGGATAGAGAGGAGGAGGAAACATGCATGCGCAGGAGGGGTGGTGAAAATGCCACGGGGAGGAATGTCTAGAGGAGAGACAAGAGGGAGCAAGCGTAGGTTAGCAGGTGCTCTCTTTGTCGGCATTGCGAAGCGAGAGAGGGGGAGTGGATGCGCCTGCGCGGTAGGAGTGCTGACGCCACAGATCAGTTTGAGATCGACTGTAAGCTGCTTCACATCAAAAAAAGAAAGAAATTGACCTCGTATCTGCATATTACACTGAAAATATCGTCGAAAGACAAAGAGGGAACAAAACGTTTATTTGATGTTCCACGCAAGAAAAACTGTAAATGGTATTCTGGAGGCGCTGCCTTAGGGTGCCTCGAGTGTCGAGCGGAGACGAACGAGTGCATCACGTGACGTCACACGTGATACATGAGCGCTATCTGGCACTTATCTTGGAAAACGAAATGCGCGGCGTGCGCGCCCGTCTTGGAAGCAGTAAGGTGTAAAACGCAGGGCGATGTGTAGGTGTCACCATCGTTTCATCTTAGCAAAGCGTTAGAAAAACTTGCTTTTTTGTGCAAGCGTTGTATTGTAAGCGCATCGTGATAAGCAGTACGATCCTCAGAATTGCTTATGTATGCATGGCTTTTCTGGTAAAAAGACGCATGCAGAATAATAACGTGTTATTATGGTGCCTCAGATATGCGCAATAATTGCTTTCAAAAACGATAGCCTTTCTTGGGGGCCTTCGACAGAAAAATACTGGTTGGTTTGTCTGTCTGTACATTTGTCTGTTTGTCCGCTTTTAGCGATACCTCAAATGGCACAAAACGGCCGACCCCATCCGCAGCGCCCACCAAGATTGCTCAAGATTCAGCGTTCATAGTTGACCGATTGTCATCTATAAAGCAATTATTGCGCATATCTGAGGCACCATAACAACACGGTGATATTTTGTGTGTGTGCCTTTATGCTAGAAGAGGCATACACAAGTTTCTCTAAGGACTGTAGCATTTATCACGCTGCGCTGACAGTGCAACGCGACGCTCAAAAAGGTGAGTGTTTCCTACGCTTTGCTACAACGATATGGTGGTGGCACCTGCCCGTCGCTTTGCGTTCTACTCTTTATAACCTGCGAGAGAGGCACGCATCTTTTTCCGCAGGCGCGCACCCCTTCGCTTTCGAAGATACCAGCCAGATGGCGCTCATGTCTAACGTGACTCGATATGCTCGTTCGCCTCCGCTACATGCTCGACGCACCCTAACGCAGCGCCTCGAGAATACCATTCACCAATTTTCTTGTGCAGAGCGACAAATTAACGTTTTGTTCGCTCTCTCCAGACGCAAGACTATCGTCTTTCGATGACATGTGCAGTGTAACATGCAGACTCTAGGCCAATTATTTTTTTGATAATAGCACAAGTATGAACGCTGGCGCTGAATGAGGTCTGTCGTTTAGGCTATCGTTAAGAATGGACAAACAGACAAGAGTACAGACAGACAGACCAAAATGTTTGCTTTGAAGGTCCCCAAGAAACATGAAAATCCACGCATCTCCACGAAGAGAAGGATGATGAGTGGGCGAGGTAGGTCGTAAGGTCAGTAAGGTTTACGCTATGCCCGTTGCAAGGAAATTCTTTTGGGGAGGGGAAAGGGCGTTTGTTCCCCTGTGGCTACTGGCCTAGTCTGTGGCGAAATTGCCGGTTATATGGATGGACGTGCGCATGGACGCACGCATGCATGCACAGATAGATTTGCCGGTGGACGGATGGAGAGATAATCAGGTGTACGGGCAGACATACGGCACAGAGGGTTTTTCACAGCTGTTCAGTACGTGATGTCATGCGACTATGGGAACCTTCATATAGCTGAACGCCGGACAAGGCTAACCACTAAGGAGCTTCACCATAAAAACGAAGAGAAAGCAGAACCCTTCTAATACTGTAAATGTAGAATCCAGCGAAGGTGTGACTTTGGTGTATGTGGCATAGTAAACATACACCATAAATATATATATATATATCGATGTCATACCATCATTGTCCATATTACCGTCTCAAAGCCATATGGTGATTTCGGCACGTTAAACCCCACATATCAATCAATTAATTATTTATTTTCGACTGCACTGTGTGCTTTTCATAATTTCATGCTCTCTAAACGTTTCAGATATGCCTCCCGTTATTGCGCAAGTGCACATGCCCATGCAAAGAAAAAGAAAATACTGGAATATTCATTTTATCGGCTGTGGAGAGCTAAGCGCGCTTCATTTTCGGGGCACTACAAATAAAGCACCAATATTTGTAGGCTGGAAAATGTTCACTGACATATTAAAATACCAAACTTCATTGCACAGATCAGAGTTGAGGCACTGTACAGCATGGCTCTTGGATTGTAATGATTTTCGTCGATAACGTACGTTGAAAACTCTGAAATGTTTAGTTCTGTATTTTGCGAAGACTAATACAGTTATACGGGTATCTCTCTGACGGCCTTAAGCGATGACTAAGCCAGAGATGCAAAAAAATTATTGAGTTGGTGATGCATAGTGTCGGCTAATTAAAATCGTGAACCCAATTGATTCAAATCTAATACCAGGCACATTCGTTGCCCAGTTACACTTAATGTTATTTTGAGCTGATGATGAGGTGCGCATCAGTTAAGTATTTTAAGAAAGTTGCACATGCCCCCTCTTCTCCCTGCCCAAAACAGGGAGAAACTTTTGCAAACAACACTGTTCGTTATGTTTGCCAGCCTCGAGTGGTCAACAGGCAGGCATTCCCTTGTACCACAGCGTGTTCTCCTAGACATAAGATGTAACTACTTCGTGTTTTTTCGCAGCACTTTTTAAAAACGAAAGTATTACTCTTCTACTAGGGATGGAAGGAAATAAACTTCGCGATTGGTCTCCGAATGTATGAACCAGTCATTTTTTCGTTGGTGTCTTCGCCGTATGATGCATTCTGATCTTAATGCGTTAGAAATTATGAACTTCAGAAGACGCACACAGCTATTCGACTTAGCAGCTGACTCAACCGTAAGTTCATGCAGGCCCGAGTATACTTCATGAAGCTTTACTGTAAGATATCTCATAACTGCGGCCATCGAAATCCCAGAAACATTTCCCCTTCTTTCGAAGCCTGGTTCCACGAAGCTCATCCTCCAGCCGGATCACCTTCTCTGTAGTATGGCATACGTATATTGCTGACGATGATGAGAACTGAAGTTCCCCGTGGCTTTTGCGCTTGAAGAAGGCCGATAGACTGTACTGTTGGCCGACATTGTCATCAGCTAACATGGGATATGCCTTCACGCCATCGGACAAACAAACCGTGCAATATAGCCACTTGCATTCTCAACACAAGGTGAAAGCGAAGGAATACGCTCAGCCTTCATTTCAGGTTAATCTGTTTGGGAGCGTTTATTACGTGGCGTGGAATCTCCGGTACCATTGTGCTTTGACACGGTCACGTCCGTCTCGTCGAAAGCACTTGCCGCACTGCTTACATGCAAAATTCGGGCTTGATCAAGAGCCGTACGAAATCCTCCCCTGGTTTCATTCGATTGTTCACGATGAGGCGTTTGTACGCTGCCATGAACTGCACGACTGTCGGGTTGTCATTCCATCCTCCCTTGGAGCGTATGGGGCAAAAGAGGAGCTCTATGTGGTCTTGCGAGAACTTGTACCCCAGTAAATACCGTAATGTGGGAGCTTCTCCAAACAGCAGTCAAGATGCCGCACGTATTGTGCTCTCAATAGTAATCAAGAAACCAAGAAAGGTTGTCTATCTCCAAGTCCTAAAAGTTGGTATGCATGTTGTGCCTATGAGGCCTCTGATATACGCTTTGGCCCCCTCTAGAAATGTCATCCATATACAATTGGCTGCCAGGCCTGACAGGTGCATTGAATCCCTTTGCCAAAGAGTTGCTGGAATTTAAACGGTCAAATAGCAGGTCGATGAGTCTAATGAAGTTAATGATTACCTCGGATCCCTTAAGCTGAGGAAGCTCTAGGTCTTCGCGGCAGAAGTCAATGGCATAGCTACGCTGGAGCTGAATGTTTCGGCAGCCAAATTAACTTTTATTTTTTTCTTTTGCCATTCAGTGTGTGAAATCTGCAGCCTATTCGCCGAATTCAAGCTTTCATTTCCTTGGATGCGATATAATTCTTGAATATACTGCCACTCTATAAATGACCCAGACGCACCTTCGAGACAGCCAAGAGAAACAAGGGTATTTCGCACAAGCTTAATCTTGTGACATGCGTCGAAAAAGCTGTGCAACTTTTTTGTAACGGGGTTTGCAAACGATGTCACAAGCGCAGCATCATGCACTAAAGAAACCCATAGTTCATTAAACATGGCAACATTGTCGCGAAGCCCATCATATTTAAGTCATACAACACGAACTCCTGTGTCATGCAATTTCGCTTAACATAGAACAACAAAGTTCGCTGAATCTTTTCTATTCATGCCATTGATGAGAAAAGAACCGCATATGATCTTTCATTGAGAATCTAGCGACACAAGCACAAAACCGTTGCTTCAATTGCAACATCATTGCTGTCACCGTGCATATCATTTCCGATAGTCTCATGCTTTCTAATGGCCATCTCATCTTCAGTGAGACTGCACCGAGCTCTTTTTTCTAACTTCTGTGGCCATCGCGTGAATGGAATTCATAGCTTCACCTTTAAAACCGGCTTCCCTGTTTACAGAGATGTGCCACTTCCTTATTGTGGATGGGTGCAGCAGACCACAGTCAAAAGTTTCTTTTACGTAAATGAATGTCTTCGTCTAATGAAACTGCAATGTGCGGTTGAAGGGTGCACTGGGGGCCGAATTTCACTATCGCGTTCAACTCCAGAAGTTGAAGCTTAAGGGTCGCCCAATTTTTATTCAGTGGCTGTTGTACTTATCATATAAATTGTTTGAATAAATGCATTATGCAGTTTGATTGAGCTACAAAGAAATAAACTATATCGGCTGGCAAGGTGAACTTCGCAAAGTCCGAAAAATGTGTGTTTTGTTGTTTTTCTAGTGCGATCATATCCCTGCTGCATAATTCATATAAATAACAGACTTAAACGCCATGTGTTGAACTCATATTTGTACATTGACAACAAGAGAAAGCTGGTGAATACAACAATATATTGACATATTCACAAGTAAAATTTGAAAGCAACAGGGTCAGTGTAATACTCGATATCAAGCACATGTTAACAGCACGAAGACAGCTGCAAAACATTTGTTGCTACAGTGTGAGTATTTTATCAATCTCCGAAAATTTGAACAAAATATGTTGGCAGGCAAACAAACCTATATACTAAATAAATAACAGCATGTTTGTTGCACTATGTGTACAAGCATGCACCCCACATGAAACTGAACAACCATCTTGTCATTGCAAGTCGAAGTTAAAATGCAGGAATAGAACTGAAACATCAAGAAAGACCATTAGCAGCAACAAAAGTTGCACAATTGAGAGCAAAGCTAGAAAAATTTTAAAAATACGCAAATGTTAAGAAGTTTCGTCAAACGTTTACCACTGCAACGTAAAACCAAAAACAAACGCCGTACACCGTTCTGTGCCTTAATGATGCCTCCTACAAAGTAAAAATTTGACGAGAGAGTTATATTTTGTAGAAACAATACAAAAGCAAACAATCACTTTGAACGTCAATTTGTGAAGAAGCATTTAATAACAAATCACACATTCATATCAAAAATATAATTGGGAAGCAACAAATAATCACTTTTTAGTCAAACTCTCATCAAATATTTGCAGGTGCTTAATTATAGATAGGGACTGCACAACAATATTTCCTTGGGTCTGTCTTGACAACCAATTTTTACAAGGATTATCTTCAACTGCATTGACCTGGTAACCGATGTTTATGCATGAAGTAGTTCGGTAATATAAAAGCTAAAAAAAGATTCAAGAATAGACATAGGCTGTGTAAGAAACTCTTCATCTCGCTTTACACAATCAAAATGCTTTGCACAGACAAGCATGCAATGACAAAAGCATCGGCTTGTAGTTGTCACAAACATTGCGACATAAACTTGGATATAATACTGGGGATGTTTCTTCAGTCTACACTCACGGCCTTTATAAAGGTTATAGTTAACAAAGTTGCTTTAATTGTCACCATTCATAAGCATGTTGAGCTTTCTAGAGAAAGAACACTTTATCTCAAGAGTACAGTTTTGTCACCACTCTTAAACCGTCCGCCAAGGCCGGCGCACAGACACGGCTGCTTCAGGCTTACTATTACAGCGAAAGCTGTTAGCAGATTACTTTTTGAGTCACACGCTGTTGCGTGTTGTCCACCGCCGCCACCGCCACCGCCGGGGTCCGTAACGACATCGCACGAAATTAGAAAAAAAACCTTGCACCATTAACACAGTGGGACCTAAACCCGGGTCCGCTAGGTACCAGCGCAATATTCTACCACTGAGTTACGCCGGTGCTTGTAGCTTCCCAAACTTGTTTTAAGCAGGCATGACCTAGCACAAATGGCACAGTGGGGCTTGGACCCGGGTCCGCTGGGTGCCAGCCCAGCATTCTACCACTGAGCTACATTGGTGCTTGTGAGTGGTTGTTAAACTTGCCTTAGGCAGGCTTTATGTCGGGGAAGCAATGTAGGTAATACGACTACTTATAAAGCGTTTTACAACAGCGAAAGAAGAACCAGTCATCGCACAATGCTAATAGCGTAACGAGTGGGCCGTCCAATGCTCCAACTCATTACAAAATCTTGTTCTTGTTTGTGTATTAGCTGTGACACATACCCACTTCAGCCTTCTTTCCTCATCATCGTCAGTCACGGCATAGGCAATTCGCGCGAAATTCTCTGCAATTATTATTAATTATTATTATATTTGCATACACAGATACACAAAAACACAGAGGACAGAGGGAGAGATCAAGCTGGCAACTGTCACCTGAAAGGGCACAACGCCTGCTCACCTTTCGGGAGGAGCGCAGAAATAGAGTAAACAAAGATTAGAAAGAGAGAAGAAAGAAGATGAAGAAGAAAACAAAATGACGAAGACTTCGATGAGTATGAGCAAAAACACATCTATAAAAAATAAAAAAAGTGTATAAACTAGTGAATAGGTCCGTTAGGTCCATGAATGTAAGGAGAGCTTGGTGAACCAAGTGCTTAGCGGATACCATGCTTCTCAACCGAATGGCGAAATATAGCGTAGCGAATGCCAGCCTACTACCCAAATTCCTATTAATAATGCGCTACTGGGCACTAAACAAGTGTGCTAGCAATAGCTGCCGAATGAGTGTTTTGAAAATGCTCTGAAGGGCAACTTTTCTTGTTTCGCTGTGACTGTGCTGCGTCTACCGCGCAGGCCTGATGTTTTTTTTTTGTTTGACATGCACGTAGATCTCATACCGTAATGCAACTTTCCATACACACTCGTATTTCATCCTCAGTGAAAAAGCAATATGCAAAATGGGGTAGAAAAGTTTATGCACAGTGGTCGCGTGACTATCACTACTCTAAGTCAAAATTACAAAATAAAATAAGAAACAAATGAAGGAACGCTGTATTATATACTTTGGAAAGGCATGAGCTCCGTTAAGCTTGGCATTTTACTGCAAGCGAACAAATATGGCACCTACTTGTTTAATTGAGCCCTGTGAAATGAGAGTACTTTCTATAATACCTTCATGGCAAAAGTGTCCTGGTTTAAAGCATCTTGTGACGAAAACTGCTTGGGGAAGCAGTAATGAAGCTTAAAGTTAGGACAATTCAATGTATTAAGAAAAGTATATCTATGTTATGAGCATGTTGAAATGTAAATACGGCACCCTTACTTGGACTGCTCTCTAGAGAAACGAAATTGATCAAAATGATTTATTAGCATGCTAGCTAGAAAGTTGACTTGAACCAGTGCGCTCTAATTTTTCCCATCAGTAGACCGCAGAGAGAGATAGTGAACGACGAAATCAGGAAGAAAAGAGTAAGTATCATGATTTAACCCTCTCTCACACACCGACGTTGGCCAACTTCCTCATGAGTCGACACACTTGTACTCACTCAGACTCAAATTGAGTCGTAAGTATGAGTTTGAGTGAGTAGGGATGAGTAGTATTTTGCTGAGCTTGAACCTGAGTGGTGCGAGGTATATTTTTTGAGTAAGTCATAGAGAGCTCCACCTGTTTTTTGCCAACGTATGCTTGCAGAACATGCGTGCAAGCGCACAGTTATTGCTGGAGCCAAGATTTCTCGGGTTAAAATGAACTGATACAGCTGTTTATGTCAACATGTCGTGAAGAACTAATGTCCCCGAGTGTGGCATCTACTGAATAAGTGTGTAGCGTGATAACAAGAGAAAAAGTTCATGTACTATATGCGATTCGAAACACGGTTCTTTATATACATAACTGCAGGTTAAAATTACTTATGATAGACAACATATTTTCCGTTAGGTACTTGTGGTTTATGAAACATTCGAAGACATAGAATAATGAAATATTGCTAGTTTGCTAGTATATATTTCTTAAATATTTATTAGCTAGGGCTGGAAGGAAACCTCCACATGCATAACTTACCTCAACAACTGACATATTAGCTCTCTTACCTTACCTTGTCGCACCTTCTGTGCTGATACCTAAAGTATGAAAAGCAATCAGGAGCAATAACGATGTTAAGCAACAATCTTTGTAAGCGTAAGGTTGTGCAAACAATAGTGAGCATGCTGACAATTTGTGCCACCACGCAAAACTGCCTTCCCATTAAAAGGCCTTCTGCATAGAAGTTCTCCAACAGTCTCAAGTGGCAGCCTCCAAACCACAACACTCTGGGTAATTGAGCTCGAGAAACGTATTCTCCATTTCTTCTGCCACTTGCGTAAATGTAGAGGCCTTGAGTCAAAACTTTCTTTTTTGCACGCTGTTCCACACAGTCGCTGATTGAAACAAAGTTCAATTATTTTTACTACAATTTGTTCAGAGAAGAACCTCAGGAGGTACACCTTTTCATCTTGCCTGTTTCACAGTGCTGAGATCAATTTCTTCAGCACCTTCCGGACTGCCCATCAAAATAAAAAAGAGGAAGCCTTGCTCTGCAACCGACATGTGATCAACTTATTTCAGCGTGAAGTGCTGATTGTGGTTTCAGCGTGAAGTGCTGATTGTGGATGCACCACTTTGTCACCTGGTTGAAAAAGGTGATGCATAAATTAGCTCAACAAAGGGAGAAAGATCGACCTAGTGAGCATAAAATATTACACAAGGTACGTACGGCCAAATAGTTCCTCAACAGACTTCTTGGAATCACTGTCCGGCTTTGACGGACAGCCCCATTCCTGTGGCTGCTCTGTTCGTGTAGTCGGCCGTACTTCATTTATGCACACTGCTACAACGGCTGTGTGCTTGCTTGTGCCAGGACACCCAGCCTTGTAGGTGCAATTTTCAGTTGCAATAGAACGATCAAAGGTCAGCTGCAAAGTAGGCAGATTAATAAGGAGTGTAACATGCAAGACACAACTCATTCCATTCAGGCACACAATAGCTCACGTCGGTCAAGTACTCTAGTAATCTTTGTGTTTTAATAGTATTGATAAATGTAACGCAAGAGTGCTATCATATTGGTGCGTCATTTACGAACTAAGTTTAGAGTTGACGCAATATTGCTTGGATGGTTTTAGCCATACACGCATTATTTTTCATGTTTAAAACGCCCACATTGTTCGATATTTCTCTTTCTTGGCATGAGGTGCCTTGCCCGTGATTACGTGGAGATTTTCTTTTCATGTTGCGATGTCTCTTCGATACTGTTCTCTATGTTTTCAAATCGGCTTGGTGGCTTTTGTTGGCGCATCCGTACGCGCGCGCGCTGTGCGGCTGGTTTCGGTTTCGTCCTTAAGGCGCTTATCGCTTCTCAAGCTGATGGCTCGCTGTGTACGTCTCAAAGGGTGACTGCATCCGACTCTCTCGTTTATTGCTCCTCGGGGAGCGATCGCATCTGTTTCCGTGCTGCACTAATTTAGACAAACGACGCCGCCATGCTTGCATTTCCTATTATGGGGACTCAGAAAAAGTAATATCATCCTGCGATAAGACGAAGAATGATTATACCTTTCTCACTCGTTTTTCCTTCATGACGGGCACATAACCACACAGTTTTTTTGCGTGCGCTCACCAACGTAGTTCGATTACGCTACGAACGAACATGCCTTGTCGCTTCCGATTCCGATGAGAACTATGTATTGCCCAAATGCCGGGTCTGATCAAATAGATTTAAGTTTGTCTATAGAGGATTTACTTACACGAGTTCAGACTCTGACAATAACAAATTAGCGAGATCTGAAAAGTGTGTGCGGCGACACGAATCGGATCAAAGGTGATATTCCGCAGTGGGCGAAAGAAAAACATTTTTTTAACTGAAAAAGTAGTCTGTTGCGCTTGTTTCTATATGTGAGCTATGTTTAACACAATACATATTTTAATTTTATAAAAACTATAAAAGTGATTTATTAAGGATATTTCCGAAGAATAAATCATGTCTATGTAATAACAAAATGAGTTTTTTTTTCACTTTACGGTCACGCAAAAAAATTACACAGGTTTTTCTTCAACAGAATTGGAAGAGGAATTTATTTTACAATAAAAATGACACACTTTTGGATTCATTTCGTAAAAGAATTTGACCCTAAGAGGTGTAAAGTCATGCTGTGGGGAATAACTAAAGATTATTTATTTACTCTTTGAAGGCTCTTCGCAAGCGGCTTTCTCCTGCTTTTGTGTATCGGCTGCTTACAAAGGTTTAAACTGTCTGCCACGAAATAACTGTGGTTGTTTTTTATTTGGCACGCACTTCGCGTTCGAAGCTATTCGTCTCTCTTGAACAGTCCCCTGCAGTTTCAATACCCGCTTCACAGGGTTTAATTCAATTTATTCTGGGCCGTTTCGAGCTACACACAATCCCACGGGCTATGAAGGTCAACATGTCTTTGACCACGACACTCTTCGTGTGAGTGAGCACCTAGCGGTAAATAATACGCGCGATAAACGTCGCGCACACTGCGCCCTTCCAGTAATAACATTTTAGACACCACACGGCTTCACACGCGTATACTTTCATGGATCCAAGTTGTAGCAAATAATGCTAACACACGCGACATAGAGAAATAATGTTAGCGATAACCTTAAGATTTTCAATGCTCTCGATTGGTTGTGCCCCGTGTAAGCGCACGTGAACGCAGGTATAGCTATTTACGGTAAATGCTTACGAAAACAGCCGTAAATTGAATATTCCCACACTCGTCGAATAAAACAGTCGACCGCACGGGGCGCGAGAGCTGAAGCGAAGACGCTATATAAAATGCAAAAGATCACTGGGGCCATTCGCCTCTTATAAAACAAGCTCTGAACAATTGATCGTCAGCTACACAAATAGCCGAAAATGCCATGTATGCACTCCCTTCATCACTTTAGCATTGTGTACATACCGAAGTTTAACACAATTGGCGCTATAATAATAAAAACCTTGCAGTGCTTACTTCAAATTCAATGTCATACGATTACCGTTGTATTTGCGAGTGGCTGAAATACCCATCGAAACTTCTTTTACGTCGTATACGAGTAGTTCACTTTTCAGAGCTTCCTCCCATTTAGAAGCGTAGATGAGTTGAAGAAGATTTCTTGGTTGTTGAGTTTAAGAGAGCCGTGCATCAGCACAATCGTAAGTGGAGGATTCTTCGCAGAATATGCGCCTTCGATGCGTAGCACCATTAAATTACGATCCCGTCTGAGATGGGGGCGCTGACGGCCAGTCTTCCAGTGCCACCTAGGCAGAATTTGACGTCTTTTGCCGAGCACTACGAAGTGTTAGCGAAAATCTCCGCAAGATGCGTTCATTAACCTTCCCCGGCCCCTTTGCTAGAGGTAGGTATTGCTGATAATTATCTCTGTAATAGGTTGTAATATCTTTGAATGTGAGCAAAGAGCCACCTTCGGGTCGCAGGTACTCAAGTTATAAGCAGAACACCCGGTGAAGGAGTGTTCGGGCTGCTTTTTTCGCGGCTTCATTCCTCATTGGGCTTGTATGTCCTCAGTCCAGAGGTTTACATCTTAATCAAGTGGTGTCAACATTGGTACGAAAGAATCGGTATCAAAATATCGTGTATGCGAAGTCATATTGTTCGGATGTGGGACAGATGGCGGCGCTGCGAACTGCGCTTTATAGGAATGATGAGCCGAAACATTCTACCGTTGCTACCACTGTTAGGAATGAGGTGTTGGCACATGCTACCACGTCCGTGACTGTGGCGACGTTAAATTGCGTGGTCCTGGGTAGGGCCTTCCGAATCTCAGGGGAAGACGGTTGGTTGGTGGAGCCGGAGTCGATGAAAAAAAGCGTTTATGTACAGTATTTACAAGTTATGACTAACGTCAACATTATGAAACAGATGAAACACACCCGAGCGTCTCTGCACTCGCGTTTCATACGCTCCGTCTTCCCACAATTCTCTGCGAGAGAAGACAATCGAGTCCGGGTTTCTTCAACAGAATTGTCCTCCTCCACTCCACCCCTGAAGAGGCAGTCAAACCTTCTTCTAGGAAAGTACAAGGGCACGCATTCCTTGTGGCACAGGGAGGAGCAATACGGCACCACTGCCTCAGTTCGATGACCTGGAACACCTCGCGTAGAGGACACTCCTCCGGGTGGCATGATTCTAGGTTGACTCATTCAGTGCTTCTAGCTTCTAGCCGGCCCCGGGGAGCAGAACACACCAAGGCACGGCCACTGATCCAGGAATGTGGAAAGCGTTCCGGCGGATCAAGTCCACGTGCGAGGAACAATGTTCGGTGGGACTCGAGATCCCGAGCAACGCAGAAGAGGTTGCAGCTCAGGCTATAATCGTCACTCAGGGTAGTCAGGTGCGTATAAAAGGTTTTTGGTCGGCAAGTGGATGGCCCAGCCAAATTCGCTACTCTGCCACTCTAGTTGAAGCTGCCTTGGAATCTCGCTTCACACAGAACTACAATTTTCAGTAGAGACCGGTAAGGCTACGGAACAAGAGCCTGTAGGTCGTCTGAGCAGGAATTCGCGTGCTTTGGTCGAATACGTGGGCCCGGCGCCATTTGGAATCCACTGTTGTGTTAAAACTAAAACAATAAGCAGTTTGGTTTGTTACCTTGTGTATGGTGGCTACTGACACTGTTTTATTAACCATGGGTATTCGCTGTTGGCGTTCATTTTAAAAGCAAATCTGTTTATTTTTTAAAACTGCGGCCGCTTGTCTGCGTGGCGAGCGGTACGCCATGGTGAACTGTACTAAGTCCAGTCGTCAGAAGAGCGTTGGCTTTCAAAACTATTCTAAGGACCCAAAGCTGAATAAGAAAGCAATAGTGAAACTCAGTGCGGGAAAGCAGCCCATGCTTCATATACCGTGTGCAGCAAGCACTTCACTGACTGTGTCTTCCGGCCCCATCGCACGCACCACTATTACGCATGATTGTAAAATTCTCTTAGTGCCTCGCCAATACTTTAGTCATTTATTGGAGCCTATATACATAGGCGACTTACACGAGGTGTGGTGAATTACCAGAACCTGCCGCGAAAGCCCCTAGACTGTGGACTGATGACGCTACCACCGAATCATGTCGTTGGTAAAGTGTGCCTCGTTAGCGCAGCCGAGCAGGGTAGAATGCCTGAAACAATGGGTATTTCAACAATGTTCGTTATGTACATACTCATATAAGTCATCAAATCAAGAGCGCACCTAGTGGAGGGCTAATAATGAATTAATACAAGATATCTGTTGGCGCTGTTTAGTGCACGTTCTCTCAAGGTTTTCAACTGAGGCATTCCAAATAATAAAAGAGCGCAGTTATTTTGACTTTTTGGTGTGTAAAGTGCGTGAAGAAGACCAGCTTGTCTTCGCCATGGTGTGTTCTAAGTACATTACGAGTAAAACACATAGCCTCATACTGCTTAGCGCAAACATCGAGCTTTCGCTTTTTCACTGCCATCGATCACCACAAATACGTTGTGCGATGGGCTTGCAAGAACACTTGTGTGCAGGACGACAGCCGCAACAGCCAAGTGGTCTCCGTTGACAGCCTCAACTGCGCATTCAACAACGTGGTCTGCGTAGTACACCACCTCATCCTGGATGAGACGAGCGAGCTTTCACAAGCTTCAACTCTATACTTCTAGAAGATAGAGAAAGGCTCACTAAGTGAAATATCAAAACAAACACCCCACTAGTTTAGTATATTATGACGAAAAGTGTGAATAACTTGAGAGAATGCTCCCACGGAGGTTCAATTTCTTATCAGCGTTGTGGTTGGTGGCATCGGCGCACTTGTCGGCTACACGGGGCATTTCCGGGCCATGTTTTTGGGCAGTAGCTAAAAAAAGTTCACAAATGCACTCAAAAACATTTGGCGTTCATGGACCCTCACGCGAATGTACGTTAAAGAACGTTCCTATAAGTGCAGTACACAATCCGCGTATAGAACCCCGCGGCAGCTGCAAAGCGGTAGGAACCAGAGATTCCGCACTGACGTCACACGACGTAAGATGGCGCCACTGCAACACCTCGAGCTGAATACCTTCATCTTAATTTACAGCCTGTCAATTTTATTGAAGCAAAAATGCTAGAAGGGCAGAGTTAAGACGTTCAGCGAAAATTAGTCTCGTCTGCATACACAGACTATATTGTCACTGGTACTGCCTTACCAGCTGATTATAAACCAATCCTTGTGAATTAAAATTTTTGAGTTAATTAATGGCTAAGCATGCACTGAGCTGCATAAGGGTAAAAAAGCGAAGCTGGAGGATTCCGAAGTTTTCATTTGGATATTTCGAGGTTGTTGCTAGGCTTTAACAAAGTGATGCATTGATGTTTCTAGGCTGCTTCTATGTTTTTCGCAGGCTTTTGATGGGCGATGCTCTACGTTGCTTGTATATATAGGCTAGGCTTTAAGAAGGTGGCACTAGGCTGTTTCTCGGTTCATTGCTCAGGTCACTTGCAAAGGCTACGAAAAGAAGTTACAAACAATCGATTGGAATACGTGAAATTGCAGGATGAAAAAAAAATAGTTCAAGCAGGGCAATTGTAGCAGAAACCGCAATACGAAGCCAGCAACTGTAGCGCAATGGTCCAATGATTCAGATGTTCAATGAATGAAAAGCGCGCATTTATATATTCTGGAAATAAATGTTGAATCACGGCTGTCCCCTCAAGCCGAACATAAACACATCAGCAATACATAATTCAAGTAAGCGCTAAATGCACGTGCGTAACATCAGTGAACGACGTATGACAAGCACTACTTTTAACAGAAATTTTATTGGAAGCGAGCACCAAATATATAGGTGTAGCCACCAGAAAGAAAAAACCATGAAAACATGACAAGAATAAAAGAACAATTGAAGAAAACGATGCTGTCACTAAGGAGAGTTAATTAGCGCAAACATGTGTTCAGGGCGTATGAGCCGGCACTGGTGTAGGTGAAGAAGTTATGGATCAGTATCAACTAGCCAAAATCCAGCGCCTTCTAAGACATGAGCAATACTTACGCATACATGGTGTGATATGGTTATTCAAAACTCCACATGCACAAAAAGTAGTGATGCTTGCACGAAGTACTAAGCCACGCAAGTCTGGAAACAGTGAAGGAGGACAGCCTTCTAGATTATTCTGGGTACTTGGCTGTTTCTAGGCTTTAGCTAGAATATGAAAGTTGTTCTAGGATGCTTCTAGAACATTGGTAGGCTTTATATAAGTGACTATAGGTTTTTTAAACTGTGAATATCGGCGCAGAAAGGTTCCTGATGATGTCTCATATACGCTGTCCTTGAATGCGACCGACAGCGTCCTGTGTTTCTTCAGGCATGTGTACTGCTCAGGGTTTTCGGCATTTATTGTTTCCGCAATTGGGTGAGCTCATGGTCAGCTAAATTAGCAAACCATACGCCCGTTTTGCTAACGATATTCTTGAAAGCGAGTCGGACGCCGTGGACGTCAGGAATCACATCAATTTTCTGGCAGCGCTCTTCTTTGCGTTTCGCAGTTAGCTTGAAAATCCCACTCAGTACCATCTTTTTCAAGGCAAACAGAAGTTCCATGAAATAGGAGGCGCAATACAACTCCTTATTCGGAGCTCCGAAGTCTTTTCGCGCTTCACAAAAACACGGTCTGCATAGTGCAATTTTCCGGACTCCTGTGGCAATTGCACGCTTCACCAGTTTTGTATGCGCCCAGATGAACAAATGAAGGCCCCCTTTATGACCTCAAGAGTATACTCCCAGCTTTTGCGCTGCCCACCAACGATTTACTCAGGGTCCACATTTATTAGGTGTCCATTACCGGGCAAAGAATTGTGATCTGTTAAATCGGGATGGACATGCATTTTATCAATGTTTTCCCGAGGTAGAGGATGCTTTTTTCGTATATCTATACATATTTTTATAGCAATGAACGTTACCATAGTTTTTCATCTGCACTTATGTCGCCTGTACGTTTTAGTCTCGTTTTTGTACTGTTTACTCGTAGCCTCCGAAAAAACGTATATCTTTTTCTTGCTCATTCAAGAATTAGTTTTATTGAAACGCCAAAACATGACTGAATGCTTAGGTAACGCAGACCCTCATTTGAGAACTACAGTTCTAACCACTCAAACAACGTAGCGGTACTCACCCCTTCTCAACCTGACATGCGGAGTGTTGGGATCGGTAACACAATTTCGCAGGAAATTGACAGAAGACCACATAGAGATATTGTACGAGAGATGTTACATTCATTGAGAAATGGGTGTTTTCTAGTTGGTGCCTGCCGCTTCACGACAAATACCAATTACGTTTTACGGTAGCATGATTGCTCTGTAATTTCTTTTTTCAGGCAAACAACACAAATTACGCTGTCGCAAGATATAATAAAAGCTTTGGATGACCTTTGTCACAACGGGCCGCTGTAGAGAGCATGAGCCGAAGAACTACTGTGTAATAATTTACACGACGGTATGCATGAACATAAAATACGAAATGTGTCAGAAGAGCTCGTCAGCTTTATCTAGATAACTAACATGTATGGTCCTTTTTGCTAGTACTTAATCATAACGCCCACCTCTTAGTTACACCGGACTGGGCCGATGTAAGAATAAGACTAAACACAAAAACTCTTCGCTTTCTTTGTGCAAATGCTACGTGCTCTAGGTGCACCTTTCTTTTCATCAGTGCTGCTCTAATGAACGTGTGTTGCATGCAAAAATATTGCTGTGAGATGTGCGTTGATAAAAGCACAGGGAAAATGTTCTCGCTATGTTCCCGCTAAGTACATCTATATACACTGCAGGGAGGGAAAGAATAGAACGAGTTCAAAGACGGAGAAATAAAAGTTAAAAGCTCGGCAAGGCTGATTGAACTCGTCTCGGAGTAGACGTTCATCGCCATGTGGCGATTTAAAATTATAATTTTTCTGTTATCAATGGCTCTGGGAGTACGCCTCAAATACAGCTTGAGGAAGTAGCCAAATGCACAGAGAGTAAAATAAATCTAGCGAGCATAATGGCGGGACACAAAAGACAAGTAGCCGAAATGGGTGGTCAGTACCTTTTGATTTTAAGTGCGAACCTTTCCTTCGCGAACTGCAGGCACCATTTCAGGATCTATCTATCTGTCTATCTATCTATTTATCTATCTATCTATCTATCTATCTATCTTTCTATCTATATTTTTATCTATCTATCTATCTATCTATCCGCCTACCTCTGGGCGCCCTCCTCATCACCACGTTAACTAGGGGTAAACGATTTCAATATGGGAAGGTAGACCTGTTTTTTGTGAATACGACTCGCCAGTCATCACATGAATAATGCCACAATTTTGTCGCGCACGGCACCAGACTATTTCCGCCAGACGTGTGGCACATACCCGTGGGTGGGTATGTGCCGCAGGTGATTGAGGGTTTATATCGACCCAAGCACGACGAGAACAGATATAGGTACTTTTGACGCGTGAGCGTTAGAAAATAGCTGACATTAGCAGCCATGACCCGCCTCATGAAAAGAATAAATGTCAGGATCCCAGCAGGAATCGAACATCATAATTCTGCGTGGCAATCAAGTATTCCACTACAGAGCCTCGCCAAGTTTCTGAACTACTTTTCAAATAGACACTAATGTTCGTGAAACGCCAATGGCGGTTGCTGTGCTGGCTATATATATTTATATACATCAAATACGTACTCCTATGATGCAGCCGTCACGTCTGGTTAACGTCAGATGTGGTTAGATGCCATCCGCTAAAGTTGACTTATGTAGCAGCGCCAAGGACTAGCATTCTCGTAAGCACCAGTGCTTCATATCGCTTCGGTTGTTGCTAATGTTTATGTTGATGTTGGCATCGTAACACAACTGTACACAGCTTGCTGTATAAAACATATGCGGCTGTTTTTCGTATGTCTTAGCGTGCACTTGCAAGCATGTATAGCACTACTTTATAACGACACGCTCAAGAAAAAAAATTTCAACACAGTAACCTTCCATCCGCATGTTTTTCTTACCATCGAATTCCAAGGTACGTGCGAACTGCTAAATGTTTGATTATGTAACAATTCTGGAAGCAGAGAGATCGTACGTTACATACGCTGCTATGCACACATCGTGAAGGTAATCCTGTCAAAAACTAATGCGTATTGCGAAAAAGCATTTGAAAATCACACTCCAGCATATACACTGACGTCTGGCTGACGTAATCCACGGCCTTATTTTTCATGTAGAACCTGAATCAATTTCGCTGCTTCACTCCAGCAACTTCAATCCAGCAAACAAAGGTACAGAGCAATGCACTGCAGAGTACGCTGAAAATTGCGTGCCCATATCTTGAAAAAATTGGTTCCTAATCTTCATGTTACACCGCAAATGTCCTCGAAAGAGGATAGTCTTGCGTCTGGAGAGAGTTAACAAAACGTTTATCTGATGTTCTAGGCAAGAAAATCAGCGAATGGTATTCTGGAGGCGATACATTAGAGTGCCCCGATTAGTTGAGTTCGGGCTGTCATGGTGGATGGACGTGTTTTTTGAGTGCTCCGGATCGGCTGCGCAGATAAGTGTGTTTGCATGTTTTGAGCTTGTCTTTATAATTATAAGGAAGCGGTTGATATCTTCGTAGCACTTATTTTATGGTACGGCTTTTTCGGTTGTTTCGATTGTTTGACGGGTTCAACCAGATAGTTGACTGCAGATGTGTGCTCGATGACACGCTATGGATCTTCGTATTTAAGAAGTAGTTTGAAAGAGATGCCAGCTACAGAGGTAGGGATCGAGAGCCATACAAGCGCACCAGGAAGAAACGTGTGCTCAAAGTTGGTGGAGCCATCACAAATACTCTTCTGCCGATCTTGCTCATGCGTCCATAAAGTCTTGGCAAGCTCGCGAAACTCTTCAGCAAGCCTGGCTGTCTCGAAAATAGGTGAAAACTGAGATGGATCCGGCGTCTACGGGAGTATTGTGTCCATGGTATGCGACGGACGCCTTCCGTACAGCGAGAAAAAAGATGAAAAACCGGTCATGCTCTGAGGAGCAGTGTTGTAGGCGTAGGTGACGAAGGGCAGTATATTCTCCCTATTCGTGTGGTTGGTGATGACGTATATCGAAAGCATGTCGCCGGTGTTGCGGTTAAAACGTTCGGTGAGGTCATTTGTCTGCGGGTGGTAAGCAGTACGTTTTGCGGTGGACAGAAAAGAACTCCGTCAGAATGGCTTCTACAACTTCCGACAAAAACACATGGCCTCGATCACTGAGAAGCTTCTGGGGTGGTCTGTTGCGCAGTATAAATTGACACAACAGGAAGAACGCAACATCGCGCGAAGTAGCTGCAGGGAGAGCGGCGGTTTCGGCGTATCGCGTTAAATGGTCTACGGCAACGATGGCCCGGCGGTTACCAGCAGACGTATGAGGAAGTGGTCCGTACGAATCGTTACCCACGCGCCCAAACGGAGGGTCAGGGGAAAGTAATGGTTGCAGACCAGCGTACGACATATGTTCTGACGGTTGGTGGCATTGGGGAGCGAGGCAAGAACGAAGAAACTGCTGCAAGTAGCGTAACATCCGGCGCCAGAAGTAGCGTTGTCGAATGCGGTGGTAAGTTTTGGATACCCTAGACTGCACGCATTGCGGATCTCGCACCAGAAGTAGCGTTGTCGAATGCAGTGTAAGTTTTGGATACCCTTGAGTGCACGCATTGCAGATCAGAATGAAAATATTCACATACCTCTGACCGCAGAGTGCGGGATTTCACGATTAACCACTGCCGGCTATCGGCGTCGTAATTGCGTCGGTGTAGAAGGCTGTCACGGATGGCGAAATGGTGAGCACGACAACGTAAAGCACGCGTGGATGGTGTTACGGACGGATCAGAGAGCAAGTCGATCAGAGGGGTGACCCAATTATTCCTTCGATGTTCGGTAGCGAGGATGTCAACATTGATGGCATAAACAGCAATTGAGGTTACTGAGCAGGGCAAGTCGTCTTCAGGCCGAGATGACCTGCCCTGCTGTGAGAGGGCACTGGTGTCAGCTTCCTGGCGTCTGTTGCGGAACAGCACGTGGATGTCACAGTCTTGTAAGCGAAGAGCCCAACGGGCGAGATGGCCTGAGGAACCCTTCAATGAGGACAGCTAGCATAGTGCATGATAGTCGGTGAGGACATCGAATGAGCGACCACACAAATAAGGCCGAAAATTTGTAAGGGCCCAGGTGACCGCCAGGCACTCTTTCTCCATGACGTTGTAGTTTGTCTCGGTTCTTGTGTGTGTATGGCTTGCATATGCTACGACATATTCAGGGGATCCAGTTTGCGCTGCACCAGGACAGCGCCGATGCCTACACCACTGGCATGTGAGTGGACATCCGTTCGCGCCGTAGGGTCGTATTGGCGTACAATGCGAGGAGACGTCAACAAACGGCGGAGCTTTGCAAATGCGTCATTGCACTCGGATGACCATGAATTTAGGGGCATATTACTGGCAAGGAGCTTCGTCAGCGGTGATATGATGGTAACGAAGTTTCGTATGAAGTGTTGGAGGTATGAGCACAGGCCCACGAAACAACGCAGTTCTTTGATAAACCCATGTTTGGGGATTTCGGTCACGCCCCGAAGCTTGGCCGGATCAGGAAGAATGCCATCCTTGGACACGATGTACCCTAGGATGGTGAGTTGCCGTACTGCAAAGCGGAACTTCTTCAGATTTAGGTGCAAGCCGGCATTGCTTACACGTGCGAAAACTTCTTTCAGACGTTGGAGATCCGTAGAGAAATCCGGAGCGAAGACAACGACATCGTCGAGGTAACAAAATCACGTGTACCATTTAAAGTTTCACAGAACGGGTTCTATTATGCGCTAAAAGTCGCAGGTGCATTACATAGACCAAACGGCATGATTTTGAACTCGTACAAGCCGTCGCGTTTGACGAAGGCGGTCTTCGGTCGACCATCGTCAGCCATGGGTACTTTCCAGTACCCCCAGCGCAGATCGAGAGAACAAAAAAATTCGGCTCCGTGAAGGCTGTCAACCGCGTCATCAATGCGTGGCAGTGGATAAACATCCTTACGAGTGATTTTATTGAGCCCTCTGTAGTCCACACAGAACCGCACAGAATCATCGTTCTTCGCAACAAGAATAACAGGGGGCGCCAATAGACTAATTAACGGCCGAAGAACGTCGCCTCAGAGTGTATCGTCAACCTCCTCGTTAATTACACGGCATTCAGCAGGCGACACGTGATATGGACGTTGCCGTAAAGGTGAAGGGGTACCAGTGTCGATGCGATGCGTAACAGCGGACGTGGGACCAAGATAACTTCATCTGACATCACAAGAAGAACAATATTCTTGCAACAGGTCCAGAAGCTGCGAACGCTGTACCGCCGTAAGGTTGTCAGCAATGAAGGGGCCAAATACATAAGCAGATGACAGATCAGAAGTAAAAACAGCATTCATGGTACGCTATTTCGGACAACGCGAGTCATCGGGTATGTCCAGGACTTGTGTGTCGTCGACTGGTTTCACTCTGCCAAGACATTCCCCTCGAAGCAAAGTAACAGTGTACCAGAATGGGTTGGTTACAAAAAAAATTGACGGCAGATTCACGAGGTGAATGATGAGGAGATTGGGCGAAGCTCCTGGAAGAAATACAGTGAAATTTTCTTTCGTTAATTCGCCTGTCGATATGCATGCTTCCTCGCCTCTTCCCATTGTCGAACGTTTAAAGATCTGCTTCGCAACGTTACGTGCTGCCTCGGCCTCTCGTACCCGTACGGAAGGATCTTGGTGACTCAGACGTGCCGCTGCAGCTTCTTGTTCACGTACGACGGGATCTTGCCGACGCTTCCTTGCTGATCTGGCTTCTTGTTCCCGTACAGCAAGATCTTGCCGATGCTGCCTTGCTGAGCTGGCCTCTCGTTCCCGTACGGAAGGATCTTGCCGACGCTGACGTGCCGCTGCAGCTTTTTCACGTACGGCGGGATCTTGCCGATGCTGCCTTGCTGATGTGGCTTCTTGTTCCCGTAGAGCAGAAACTTGGCCGCGACGTCGCGCAGCTTCCCGGCGCGCTTCTGCTTCACGTGTTCTTACTTCAGGGTCCTTTCTGCGAGCGCGCGTTGCCGCTGCCCTGCGCACCCGACTTTCGGCATCTTTATCTATACGAGCACACACCAACGGCAACGAGAATCGGCAACTACAAACCTGTATCAAGATGGTTTTGATAAAAAGCCATTGCTTTAGAAAACACCTGGTGTCATTCGTTAAGCAGCTGGCGTCTACTCTTTGTTTTGATTTAGAAACATCCGGCGTCTTTTTGTTTTTTTTATTACACATTTGGCGTCCTTCGTTGGTTTATTTCATCAATCAATGGCGTTTCGAACAAATTTTTTATTGTTTAATCACACACAGGAGAACTCTCACCAGGCACTACCTTCGAGGTAAACAATGGCTGCTACTGGGAGTTAGAGACAACAGAAGTCGGCTTTTAACACTTCTACTTCTACCAACGTTTCCTACTGGAACATGCCAATGGCTGCTGATGGGTAATGAGAGACAGAAGAATTCGGCTTTTAGTTAAAGCGCACTCTGCGAATTTTTTTTTATTGTCCAACAACGCACAGGAAAAAACCTCCCACCGGCACCACCTTTGAGGTCAAAGCGTAAGATTGGTTACACACTACGACTATGACAAGGAGGGACGAACGGGTGCTGCTATAAGGAGCTTCACTTCTAAAATAGCGGCGTTGCTCTGGGTCACTTGCATGGTCCCGAAAGGTACTAGCAACCCTTTCCTCCTACAAGCATGGTCGGATGGTAAAACGAGTGCAATTGTGTCTGAAAGACCAGCGCAGTAGACCGACACAGCCGTCGTCGCGTTTGGAGGCACTGTTAAATTGTCTTTCATGAGAATCTTGCTGAGTGTCGAGGGACTTTGTCTTGGCATCAAATGCGCGAAGGGTGACAGTTCAATTTCGGCGAAGGCACATTGGATGACGGCATCGTGACGGGAGAGAAAATCATATCCCAGGATGGAGTCATGAGAGCATGCCGGAATGATGTTGAACTGAGTGACATACAGAACGTCCTGAATGACAACGGGAGCTGTGCACCCTGCTGAAGGATGAATACGATGTGAACTAGCAGAACAGAGGGACAACGCAGAAAGTGGCGTCATCAGTCCACAACACCGTCCACAAGTAGGTCAATGACATTCGACAGGCTGCTCTGAGTGCACTTACATTGAGATAGCGTCGCAGTCCTTGCCTCGGGGACAGCAACGACTAATTTTCCAGCTCATAAGCAGCCAAACTTGGCCGCATGGGGGACTGGGAACGACGTCGTGGAGACGGTGGCCTTTGAGGAGTTGGACCGGGTTTACCCGGCGGTGGCATAAACAGTGGTTCGTCGTAATAGGGATGGCTGAATTGACCAGCAACAGGCGAATAAATGGGAGCTGGCTGTACGCGAGGGCAATAACGTGCAACGTGACCAGCGTAACCGCAGGCAAAGCAGGTGGGCCGTTTGTCGGGTGCGCGGATTCGGTTAGCCGGGGTTGGTCTCGCCCATGTCGCAAGAGCCGATGGACAGAACGGTGGCTGGAAAGGCTGCATTATGGGCTGAAACTGAGGCTGAGGGATTGTGCCAACATACGTAGCAGGCATACCCGTTGCAAAGGATGGAGGTCGAGAGGCAGCTTCGGCGTAAGTCAGACGGGCCGATGCTGGAACGACTTGAGGCGGCCTGGCGACCACTTTGACGTAACTGAGGGGCGCAGGAGCTGGATGTTATTGCGGGTGATACGCAGGCATGACCTCCACTATTTCCGGCTCAATCCGCCAACAGATCGGAGGGAGAAGATTAGTGGCCGACTGTTGAATAGCTGGAGGCTGGGCAAAGGGCAGGATAGAGAACTGGCGCTCGATTTTCTCATGCATGAAGGACTTGAGGTCTGCCATCAACGCCACTTGTTCGCAACTGCCCTTCAAACCAGCAAGCGTCGCAGCTGATGGTGAGGAGCGACGGGTCATTGAACTCTGCCGGCGGAGATCCTCATAGCTCTGGCACAGTGTGATGACCTCACCCACTGTGCCGGAATTTTTGGTGAGCAGCATCGTGAGGGCATCATCATCAATGTCTCTCATTATGTTTCGCATCTTGTCAGATTTGGACGTGGTGTGTTTGTATTTGTTGCATAAGTCCAGGACATCTTCAATACAGCTGATGAATGACTCACCAGCCTGCTGAGTGTGTTCACGTAAGCGCTGCTCGGCTGGCAGCTTATGAACGGTAGGGCGGCCGAAAGCGTTGATTACAGCAGTCTTAAAATCGGACCAGGTTGCAAAATCATATGCTTGGTTGTTCTACCGTAAACTAGCTATGCCCGCAAGGTAGAACACTAAGTTCGTTACCTTGCCGTCCTCGTCCCATTTTGGGGACGCTCACGCGCTCGTAAATGGCGAGCCACTCCTCTACGTCAGTGCCATCGGCTCCAGTGAAGAAGGGTGGATCGCGGACCCGGGGGACACCGGGACAAGAGGGTGGCATGCGAAGAGGCGTTTGCTGAGAGGTGTCGTGAAGCGTGGCAGATGACAGGGCGCGTGATCGAAGCTTCAAGGGCATCGAAAGGGAACGCAGCACCTCCACAATTTGTCAAAGCGTTTATTAGCTGGCAACCACCTATCATACACAGTGGCGACAATCAAGGCCAAGCACGGACTCACAGTGCGAGCAGCGTCCTTGTTGGGTAGCCCCACTAGAAGGTACTCAAGATTTCGACTCATTTCAAAGTTTGGAGGCTTCGTTAAAATATTTACAACGTATGTACAGAACATGGAAGAGTAAGCCACCTGACGCTAGATGCACCGGCCTTTCATAGGCACCGAGACGCTCGAGGAGAAGGGCACCACCTGCTGTAAGACAGCGTCTCTGAGAGACGCATCCAGCGTCTCTGACGGACGTCTCCAATGTCCTTGAAGGACGCGTCACTGTCTCTGGGAGGAAGAACGGCAAGGGGGTAAGAAAGCAGTGCTCAGTGCGGAGCGAGTTCATAACACTGGGTACCGTATCAGGCGATCGACAGCAGTCACAGTTCAACGATGACCGTCTGGCATGATGTGGAAATGCCCGGGTAGGCCTAAACCAACAATGGCGAAGGGTCTCTCGGGACAATAGACTGGTTGCAGAAGGCCCACAGGACACAAAGTTGGTCGCTTCAACCGTTGATACAGAGGGCAATATGCAACGTACTTGGTCACAAGAGGTGCCAGGCCAGAAAAAACGTTTCCTGATGTGGTTTTGGGTTTTGTGAAACCCCAAGTGGCCTGCACAAAGGTCGTCGTGAAATGCTTTGAAGACTTGGTAACGTAGAGAACGTGGAAGTACTAGAACCCAGTGATGTTCATCAGTACGATGGGGCACATTATTATTGACCTTACAATGCCGTAGTTTTCGACGCAATCTAGCAATAGGAGTAGATGATCTACCATTTAAGCCCTCGGATATTGCAATTGCAATACCAAATATCACGCTGGCATGCGGCGAACTCAATGTATCGATTGGAAGCCAGCGTGTCAATAAGCGCAAGGTGCGATATTGTGAGGGGTGTTACAGTGTCCTGCACACAAGACGAGCCGTCAGCAGACGTACTCAATGATGACAGAGGTAGAGGTCAGTGAGAAAGAGCGTCTGCCTCTTTGTGTCTTTTGCCAGACCTTAAATGGCGTCAAACTCGTACTTTTGTAGGTGGAGCACCCAGCGACTGGGCTACCAGTCAAGTGTTTCAGCGACGATAGCTAGCATAAGGTGTGATGGTTTCTGATAAGTGTGAAGTGGCGTCAGTAAACATACGGTGTAAATTTTTGTATCGCCCAAGCGACAGTGAGGCGCTCCTGCTACGTTATCAAGTAGTTCAGTTCAGCAGCCGTTAGACACGACTAGCATACAGCAAGAACTTTCTCTCGTGAAGTGACATCCCACTGTAGAAGGACTGGACCAACTCCATGGCCACTGCTGTCAGTCTGAAGGCATGTAAGTGAGTTGTCGTCGAAAGGACACACAAAAGGGTTGCATGTTAAAACACTCTTGAGGGCTTGAAAGGCACGCTCACCGTCGTCGTTCCAAGGAAGCTAGATCCTTAAGTAAGCATCTTGTGCAATGGCGACGCGATGGCAACAAAATAACTGAGGAAGCAGGGAAAGTAGGGTGCCAGGCCCAGGAAACTTGTAGGTGTTTCTGATTTTTTTTTTGCTGAGAGAAGCGTATCAGGGCATCAAGTTTGTCAGGATTTGGCCAAACGCCATCTTTGCTGACAAAGTGGCCGAACACCTTAGGGTTTTTATTTTTGGAGAAGAGTGATGGCCCTTCCCTTTGCTCTGCCCATGCGGGTTTTCTTCGGCCCTTTGGTGTAAGCACAGCACGGATTTTTATTGAGGGCTTCCTTCACTACATACAGTTTCTCGTTCTGTCATCGTGTGCTAATGCGCTCATTTTAGAATGGGCCTTTTTCTCCAAAGCTTCAGCCGAGATATTTTCCATCTGAGCGTAATTTGCAAGGCAGATACTGTGCTTTTGACAATAACGATATTCATAGCCAGCTCTTCGTCACGGCTGATGACTGTTTTATTCCTCCAGGTAATGAGCGTATTCTGACCCTGGCATAAGAAAAGATCCGTGTTGAATATGTTTTCTTAGCACCGTGTGCACGCTACATATCTGGTAGGCTTACCATTGCTTCTAGCCTGGTTCGCTTTCATAATGGCACAACAATAGCTACTGCAGTTACACCTACTTCTTTACCTTTTGCACTGCCCCAGGGCACCAGTGTGGTTTCCTTCATAGATACCAAATCACTTTCTCTGGTGCCTCTTCACGCAGGCTTGCCATCTCTCTCCATGAGTACTGATGACCATGCCACAACAGCTGCTTTAACGACCACAAAAATTGCCGATCTCACTTCAGCGCAAAAGCAAAAACTTTTTGGTATAGGTCAAAAACACAGCGCCGAGCATAGAATTGAAACGAAACGCAATACTATTGTACGCCGCCACCTACATCGAGTGCCTTTCGCGGGGCAGAAAATCTTGGAAGACAACGTTGCTGATACGCTAAAACGAGGTGCAATCCCGGCTTCGTCCAGCGCCTGCTCAACCTGCAGTGATAACCTGAAACAAGGATGGTTCTGTGTGATTATGCGTCAATTATCGAGTACTTAATAAGATCACGCACAAAGATAAGTACCCGACGTGACAAATCGACGACGCAGTTGACTTTCTGAGAGACCCCTCTTTTACTCGCCTAGAGGCTGCCCCACAACACTGGTCGGACTGATCATGATGAGTATAGGGTCCACTCTAATATGGTTCACTCTAGAAGAGAACACGCCAACGCGTGGCTGGCGGCCTTCGTAGCGCAAACTGGTGGCGAAACTCGTAAACGCAGCGCATGCGCATAGACGCGCAAGGATGGGGCTTGTCGTGGTTCGTCTGCTACTTTCCCCTTCGGTGTTTGCCTTGCGCTGGATAGCGCGTTTGGCTTTTCGCGATGTGATTCATGTTTCCGCCACACTCCCTGCACATCCCTGGGTACTCAACACGCAGAAGAAAAGTGCCGTTTGTTTGTTATTGTGCGTTTTCGGCAGCTTTGCTGCCATTTCATACATGACCACAGCAGCAGAATTGAAATTACGGGCGAAGTGAGAAGAAAAGCCATGTACCGATAGTATTTTTTGGAAAAATGTTAGAGAAACTTGAGTTTGAAGATACTTCAAAGTGTCCCACTACAGCGTGATACCGCATTATATAATTATTGTGGTTTGCAATAACCAACCATTGTTAGTTCCAAGTCGTGTTACGTTTTTTTTCTTCGTTAAATTGAAAACACCAGAAGCTCCACTTCAAATATGCGAGGTCGTTCACTTTTGCGAAACTCAATACATTTCACTAACACGCTCGCTGAGAAATGTTGCACGTAGAACGATGCGAAGTAAACAAGGAAACGTTTATTCGCGAACTATTAGTGACAGACAGGTTGAGTGAGGCTGGGTTTGTAGCCTAGAGGTCTTTCTATAGTGCAAAGGTAAAGAAACAATTCATTGTCTTGTTAATCACAAAATAAAATGCAGACCTGTGCGTGCAAACTAGGACCACGCTTGACTGAATTAGGCGCTGAAAAAATTACATTCGTAATGCTGATGACTACGCTGGCAATCAGAAAAGAACGTCGACTGTCTATACCCAGGCTTTTAGTTCAATTGTCTTAGGGGTGCAAAGAATTCGAAGTTTTTCATTCTCGTATAATTCTCAGAAGCTTCGTTCTTAAATTGCAAATCCTTGACTTCATTTAGTACCGAGTGACGTCACCTTGAAGCGTCGACTATGGCTTTCATCCTGTCAGGCAGAGACCTATAAAGGGCTTCTGGGAAAGAAGAGTCACACTTAAGGCACTCCCACCCATCGTTGACCACAGCCCAAAGCCATCTGCAGGTTTTCCATAAAGATTTAGGTGAGACAGTGATGCCTTCATCCATCCCCACACATTTTTAAAAATATTCAAATCAAGAGACTGGGGGGGGGGGTACATGAAGACTGACATTGCGCGCTGCGCTAGCAGGTTATCGACCTTTTTGGTGGTGTGCACTGGCGAGCGATCATGCTGAAAAATGCAGTCATGCTGTAATGTGACGGGACTGGTAATGTGTGGGAGGGCGACGGTGTCCAGTACAGGGATGCAATAGCCGGCTGTGAGGGCCCCTTGTGGGCGCACGAAGGGTCCAAGGCCATCACGCGTGATGCATCCCCAAACGCTCACCACAGCCCAACCGCTTTCTGCTACTGGCCGCACATACTGAGGCCTGAGCCAGTAGGAGGGACAAACACAACAAATAAAACATGACTTGTAGAAGGCTGTATACGTAGCACCGAGGTCTCGTAATGCCAGTCATGTTAAAACGGAAACAACTATGAGACAAAACAGCAAACTTAAGATTATTATCAATACGAAAATCCTGTGGTTCGTTCATTTATCTATACCTGCACTCTAAATAACCCCAGGTCACGTGGTCCAAACTTCTGAAGCCCTCCCCATTGGCACTCCTCATCATCATACCGTGGATTGGAGAAGTTAGCCACCACAAATTATGATTACTTCTAAATCAAACGTTTCATCCTCAGAATATTACATCACTGTAGGCATGTATTACAACCCACGCATGTGGTAAATGGGTGTATGACAAGTAACGTATAATTTCTAAAGGAGTTCCAATCGCAGCGCTTCTGTTAGACTCGTGTTTTGTTTTCAACTTCGGCGCGTTTAAACTCAAACTAACAGATTAGTTTACTATGGCAATTTTTGTGAGATTAGGAAACTAGAGAAAACTTACAAGATTTTGAACATACCGAGTTCTATCGGGACACCAGACACAAGCCCGCTGATCCCATTTGTTCGTGAATGTGCACTCATCGCTGAAGACCTCTCGGGTCCCATCGTCAGTGCACCAGGCTTCATGCTGCTGGGCAAATGACAGGTGCTTTGATTTGTTGATGGTCGTCAGCAGCAGCTTCTGCGTTGCCATCATGCTCCTCAGCCCTGCTTCAGCCAGCCGCTGCTTCACAGTTGTTTTTGAAGCGGTCAATTGAAAGCACTGGCGTATTTCACTAACTGAAGCTCGAGGGCTGCAAGCGACGTGCGCCACGATATTTATGTCGTCTTCTTCAGTTGTCACTCGCGGCCTTGGTTTTGTTGATTATTTTTCACGTTCTGGGCTGGGACAAGGAAACGAGAAAGAAGAAGAGCGCAAGCGAGGGACGCGGGGACGCTCAAGTGACAGCAGAGCGCTTCCGAACGCAGTTAAATAAACAAGTATTTTTGCCTTATACCTTAAAAAAGGAGTTGAGTCTGATCGCAGTGTCTGGAACGCCATCGTCTTATTATTGGTGCCGAAGAACCGGGATTGAAAACCATGGCCCTACGAACAGCTACCAGTCAACTGCAGCGGCATGGAGCTACTGAAGCCGAAGTGGACGTTGCGGCGAGTACAGAACACGAGAATTATAAACGAGGCAAGTGAGCTCCTCGCTAACGACTCTGCTTCCTATGACCAGCTCAACTCCATATATGAGAGGCTGAAGGCGAATAACGAAGAGCTTAAAAACCTGAAAA
Source organism: Rhipicephalus annulatus (assembly GCA_013436015.1). NCBI lineage: Eukaryota > Metazoa > Arthropoda > Arachnida > Ixodida > Ixodidae > Rhipicephalus > Rhipicephalus annulatus. Next base: position 658,174 of record WOVY01009764.1, on the reverse strand, counting down.
ACGACATTGAGCCGCATATACCTGACGAGGAGTTCGAGGTCGAGTATAACGCTGTCTTACAATACGAGGACGTTGCTACGCGCATTCTCACTGAGATTCTCAGCAAGAAAGATCGCATGCTAAGGACATCGACCGGAACTCAAGAAACAGATGCCCAGACAGTCGTAGCACCATCAGGCGGAACTGGAGTTAAATTGCCTAAACTGACAATAGCTCCTTTTTGGAGACCTATGCAAGTGGACCGAATTTAGGGAACAATTTTACCAAATTTTTCATAGTAACATTCGCACCACTGCTACATAGGAGTTTCATTACCTGCGACTGTATCCTAAAGGAGACGCTGCATCAGTAATTGCGGGCCTTCCGACGACAGAAAATTGCTACAGTGACGCCATCAAAATGCTACAGAAGCCATTTGGGGACAAGACGCGCCTGGAGCAAGAATATTTTGCCAAGCTACGGATGTTAAGCCCTGTCCGTTCATCGACTGACACCAAAGCGCTACGCAGCTTGTACGACCAAGTTCTCATGAATATCCGAGGCTTAGAGACTTGGGGTGTGCACAAGTCGTCATTTTCGTCAACGCTCTGCGACATCCTACTGCGTGTTTTTCCATGGGATATAGTCGTGCAGTATCATCGATCGTGTGCCGTCCGGTTGGCATATGACTCGAGAGCTGAAGCTACACCCGTGGGACTGGACCGTGTGCTCAACTTCCTGTGTATCGAGCTGGAAAGCCTGGAGAAGAGTGATTTTAACGATGCCAAAGGACGAGAACATGGAACACTCCCCGTGGCCAGTCAGTCGACGTAACCTCGGCGTGGGAAACTGACGTCATCTGTGCTTCACAGCAACTCGGTACGAGAAAAAAGGACAACTGCGTATTCTGCTCGTCTAGCCATCACGGATCAGAAGCCTGCACAGCTGACTTGTCACTGACGCAGAAGAAGGAACTGCTTTCCAACGACAAAAGGTGTTTCTGCTGCACCACCAAAAGACATCGGGCTCGGGACTTCAAAAACAGGATTTCCTGCTCCAGATGACAAGCTCGACACGCTACAAGCATGTGCGATCCCGATAGGTGTTCGCGAAAGTCAGACTATGCTAACAAGAACTACGAAAAACCTACGACAGTCTGTGCATCACTTGGAAGAAGACCCGTGAAGGAAGACTCTACCACTTCTGTTTTTCTTCAGACTTTCACAGCATGGGCCATGAATGATGACACCTGCCGGTACATACGAGGCGTTTTCGATGGTGGCCATCAGAGGACTTTCGTAACTGAAGATATGTCCAAGCACCTCAAGCTGAAAAGCGTGGGAGCAGCTCGAATAGCCTTCAATACTTTCGCAAATACATCGGACCAAGAGGCCTAGAGGCGTCGCATAGTAGAACTACGAGTGCTAAGCCAGTTTTCCGATGCGGAAATGGTATTAACTGCAATAGAAATCCCAAGCATCTGCCAAGACATCGCAGAGACTGCAATGAACGTAGCCTTCGTTACGTCGTTCATGAAGCTGGGAAACGATGTTGCCGATGAGCTCCAACATCCATCTATTATAACTAAGAGTGGCATCAGCGTAGTTATCGGGTCCGATCAGATGTGGAAAGTGTTGACCGGCGAAGTTTCACGGTGCGAAGGCAACGAATCATTGATCGCACTGAACTCCAAGCTTGGATGGACCTTCCAGGGAAGCACATCGCACTTGGTGTCCCGCCCAACTACTTCACAAATGATGGTGTGCTTACTAAAAGCCCAAGCTACCGATTCTGACGAGATGTTGCGCTTCTTTTGGGAACTTAAAAACATAGGAATTACGGACACGATAAACAAGCCACCTGAAATTAGCAACACCATGAGGCATTTTGAGCAAACGATTAGCTTTATAAACGGAAGATATGAAGTGACCCTCCCTTGGAAGGATAATTTCGAGCTTGCAAGCAAAAGGCAAGTAGCCGTTACTCGACTGGACAAGCTTGTCAACCGTCTCGACTCCAGAAAAGGACAGCTCGAAACGTATGACCGTACCATAAGGGAGTACTTTAGGTCAGGACACGCCGAAGTAGTCAGTGACGTACCTGCAGAGGTGACGAAATTATATTACATGCCGCAAAAGGAAGTCATACGTGAACAAGCACTGACGACGAAAATGAGAGTGGTGTTTGACGCTTCGTCACATGCCAATGGATGCAAGTCCCTTAATGACTGCCTTCAAAACGGTGAAAATTTATACCAAGACCTCGTGCAAATTCTGCTAAGCTTCAGAACGCACCCGGTGGCAGTTATCGTGGACATAGAAAAGGCATTCCTTCAAATTTCGATTCGAGAGGACGACAGAGACGCTTTCCGTTTTCTCTGGTTTGCAGAAGGAGATTTATCCAAGGGCAAGCTGCAAGAGTGGAGGACGACACGAGTGCCTTTTGGAGCTACATGTAGCCCATTTTTGCTCACAGCTACTATTCTCTACCACGTGAAAAGAGCACCGGCTGTCATGGCACAAACAGCACAAACTCTTGCCGAGTCGTTTTACGCGGATGACTTAGTCACTGGTGCCGACACAGAAGAGGAAGCCGCTAAACAATGCCGAAAAGCGCGCACAATAATAAAATCGGCTGGCTTGACATTGCAAAAATGGACAACAAATTCAGCAAATTTGATGCACACGCTTGAAAATCAAGTGGAATCTACTGGAATCAAGTGGAATCTACTAATGAGATGGTCGTTCTTCACGAAACGTCGGTCAAGGGTCCTGGGTTTGGTTTGGAATCCTGCAAAGGATGAATTCAACTTTTAGGTTGAAAATCTACTCCGGTTTTCGACAGCACAGACGGGTACAAAACGATTTGTCTTGCAGTCAGCATCAAGAATATTTGACCCATTGGGATTTGTAGGACCATATACTATTGCCATACGAATAATATTTCAGAGACTGTAGATACGAAGAATGGGCTGGGAGGAAGTCCTACCCAATGACCTGCAAAAATAATGGAGTGATTGGGTCATCCAGCTGCTGCAACTGCAAGACGTCGTGCTTCCTCGCTATCTGAGTGGCGGAGCAAGCAAGATCAATGTGCTCTAAGTACATGTTTTCTGCGATGCCAGTCCAGCGGCATAAGGAACAGCGATATATGTCGTATGAAGTCCTGAGGAGCTGATACTGTTGATTGCGAAGTCTCGTGTAGCACCCATTAAGGAGACAACGCTGCTGCGATTGGAGCTGCTGGCTGCCTTAATCGGCTCAAGAATTTTGGGATACGTGAAAAGGGCTTTGAGGAATGTTCAAGTTGACTACACGATGTGGACAGATTCCGCCATTGTTTTGTCATGGATAAAAGGTGACGTCGTCAAAAAGTGGGAACAGTTCATAGCCAACAGAGTCAATGAAATTAGGTGCACTACAGATCCATCAAAGTGGAGATGCTGTCCTGGAACGGACCACCCGGCTGACCTACTCACACGTGGTTCGACGCTTGAAAGACTTCTGTGCAGCTCAAAATGGTGGCAGGGTCCCGAGTGGCTAACTAAACCGATATCTAAGTGGCCCCTATAGTTCTGTGAACTAGACATAGCGGATGCCACTCAAGGTGAAGTTACAACAGTCCACGTCGCACTAATGACACGCTTCTCAGTTCCGATAATTGATATTCAAGGGTACAGCAGGCTTCAAAAGCTACTCAGAGTCACTGCGTTGATTTTCAGATTTACTGACCGATGCAGAAAAAGAAGTAATCATACAGGACATCTCGTGGCAACAGAAATCCTGAACGTTGAACAGTATTGGATAAGACGTACACAAGAGCAAGGCTTTCTTGAAGAACTCACCACTTTGACCAACGGCCAACCAGTCGAGTCTACATCTCGAATCGTTGAACTACGCCCTTACATAGACAAAGACGGAATTCTTCGGGTTGGAGGCCGTTTATTTCTCATGCATTCCACACAAGATGTCAAGCACCCAATCATAATGCCGTCAAGCCACCACTTTTCGACACTTTTGGCAAACAGAGCCCATCTTCAAGTCTTACATAGAGGAGTGAGAGATACACTTACGCAGCTTCGGGAAAGCTACTGGATTTGTCGAGCTCGCTCTTTGGTAAAAAGAGTGCTGCATGGCTGCAATTTATGCAAGCGTTTCAATGCGGGCCCGGGAACTGCTGAGACTGCTCAGTTAACAAGTCATCGAGTGACACCAACGAACCCGTTCGCAGTTGTAGGAGGCGACTTCGCGGGCCCTCTGTATGCACGCATGGAGAGAGGGGACACGAAGTGCTACGTCGCACTTTTTACGTGCGCCGTATCTAGAGCCGTGCTTCTCGAGCTTGTCTCGGAAATGACATCCGAGACTTTCCTGATGTGGCTACGACTATTTGCAGCTCGGAGAGGATTACCTAGGGTGATCTATTATGACAACGCACAAAGCTTTCACAAGACATCGGCATACATAAAGTGGCTAAACCGAATGTTCTCCGAAGAGGACGTCGCTGGTCACCTGAGCACCAACGGCATTTCGTGGAAGTTTATAGCACCAAATGCTCCTTGGTGCGGTGGATGGTGGGAGTGCCTTGTACAATCAGTGAAGCTTCCGCTGCGAAAAATTATCGGCAAAGCTTGTCTCAACTACGAAAAAATATCGACAGTGCTGGCGGAGGTCGAAGCAGTCGTAAACTCTAGGCCTCTGACTTTCATCGAGACAGATGCAGGAGAACCTTGCACTTTGACGACAACCGAACTTCTCCTTGGATGAAGATTGACTTCCATACCGTATGCGACCACTGACGAAGGCAACAGTAATTCCAAACAATCAGACGCCATACGCAGACAGAACTACAGGAAGCTGCTGGTTGAAAGTTTTTGGAGGCGTTGGCAGAAAGAATACCTGTTGCAAAGATGATCTGCACACTTTGCCGACACGAAATCAAATACAGCATTGAACCAAGGGGACATCAATCTCGTGCATGCGGACAACATGCCTCGCCAGCTATGGAAGCTTGCAAGGGTCACGGAAGTGTACCGCAGTGCAGATGGTCTCATTCGTTCTTGCGAGATGAAGTTGCAAGGCGGTCACCTTGCGATCAGGCCGATACAAAGACTGTACCCACTTGAACTATGTGTTTAACTTTGCGCGGTTGGGAATGTTGAGTATTTTTCACGTTCTGGGCTGGGACAAGGAAACGAGAATGAAGAAGAGCGCGAGCGAGGGACGCGGGGATTCTCAAGTGACAGCAGAGCACTTCCGAACGCAGTTAAATAAACAAGTATTTTTGCCCTATACCTTAAAGACGCAGTTGAGTCTGATCGCAGTGTCTGGAACGCCATCGTCTTATTAGTTACTTAGGGGCGTCCTCGATCCTGTCTTCATCTCTGAGCAGTGATCTAGTGGCTAAGGTACTCAGTTGCTGAGCCGCAGGTCGCGGGCTCGATTCCCGGCTGCGGCGGCTGCATTTCCGGTGGAGGCGGAAATGTTGTACGCCCGTGTACTCAGATTTGGGTGCACGTTAAAGAACCCCAGGTGGTCAAAATTTCCAGAGCCCTCCACTACGGCGTCTCTCATAAACAAACGGTGGTTTTGGGACGTTAAACCCCACAAATCAATCAATTGAAGCACCCTAGCCATGCAGCTTCTAGAAAAATCTACCGAAAATGCGATCAAAGAAATACGCCCCCTGCTGTGGAATCATGTGAAAGCGATAACGAAGCCCATCACTCACGTAGCTTGGTGTGAGTGCTCACCAAAATGTAATCATAAGCTTTCCAAACGCCGCTTGAACCCACCAGCCGCGTTTGATAACATACAGGGAAATTAATTGCCGATGCAGCGAGCATAAAAAAGCGTGTGTATAGCGCTCGCTCAGTGTACGGCGGCGAAGTACACCCTTGTGAATCTGTGGGCATGCTCCGCGTTTCCAAATCTCGCCAACAGTTAGCGCCCCACGGAGCGCCGGCCACGCACTCGCGTGCTGCCCCTAACAGTGGACCACACTGTACTTACATATGAGAAGATGATACGTGTGACTAACACTCACAGTATTTACTTCTTGAATCTAACAATTTAAAAATAAATGACAGGTCTCATCGAGTAATGTTTGCCTAGTCTGTGTGTACGCACAACTTGTGTGTTCTGAACATCTAGAATGCCGGGAAAATCTCTTTATTTACCGCAGTGTCAAGTGTCGTGTTAGTTTCATCTTTTTTTTTCTGTAAGTCGATAAACGATCAAGTAAGACCGTCTGCTATCATTTTCCAAGTCTGCTATATATTCCGTTAGTGTTCTGCATGCAGTTAATTTGCTCTTGAAACAATTTGACCCTTTGTTCGTAAACGGATATCGAATTCAGTTTCCTTTCAAAGTGCGGAAGACAACATTCCTTCATTTTATTATTGTCGAATGCTTGAATGAATGAAGTGCAACGAACTGATCGAAAGCAGTGTAGAGCGGGAGAGGACAATTGGAAATAACTTCATGTTCTAATAATAGATTGGCAGAATTATCATCAAGTGTAGAAATAGTTTCGGTCGGTATAAAGACGTGGTAGACATATTGCTCATGTTCATAGACGCGCGTAGTACTATCCTTCAGGAAGGTAGGAGTCAGTGATTATTGCAGCGCCCCTCTCTCCTATAAGACCACTCTATAGGAATGAACTATTAGGAGACGGGGGTGCTGCAATAGTGGAGGGCTTTGCGCCTCCCGAAATTTAGGTAAATAAGTCGGGTGAGTCAGGTGACCGCCTTCCTCTCTAATTTGTGTGCACGCCTAGGGTCGTGTTCAAGATGTTTTGAATAACCACTGGGGCAACATAACTGAAATCGAGGGTCTTCGCCTGCATGTGAAAAAATATGTTGCAGAAGTGTGGTAAGATGGACGAGGTGATAATGATCCTTTATGCAACTGTGCAAAAAATATAAATCGAACGAAAACACATAGAAATGAAAAAATACCAATATGCGCAGACTATCAAGTGAAGCTTTAATGCAACAAAAAATAAGCTCGCATTCGGTGGTAAGCTGATTGTTGTAGTTATGTTAGAAATAGGGCTAACTCTAATAACCAAGCTATGCCATCTGCATTGTGGCAAAAAATTATATTTATATGCAGCTTCAACTTTTGCTGCCAAACCTGAATTAGCGGCGAGCAAGATGACTTTCCTTGTTTCTTTTGAACTTTTCTATTTAATTCTTCGGCTTTGCCTTTTGAGAAGAAAGTATTTTATGCCGGAGTCCGCTTACATTTCACTGACGTATTTCCACCACGGATATGGCCTTGTACAATGTACACTAACAAACGAGAAAAAAAATCTGGAAGAACAAGTTTTTTCGGTGAGAATCGCTCCCCCGACCTTTTCCTCCGCAACGTGTGGTGCGAGACGACACTGCCTCAAAGACCACGTTCCCTAGTTAATTTATGGCGAACTATTTATATGCATCAATTACTGCTGGCAGCACGCTAATATCGAAGGCAGTTGTTTTCCTTATGACCTGCGATATTGCGCGAAGAGCGTTGCGCCGAGCTTGAAAGGTCGTCTGGCTGTTCGTTACGAGGTGCACCCCCCTCCACCCTCCTGCTCCGCTTTGTCCTGCAGACGGTGAAACGAGTGCGCGCGCGTTTATCTCGTGTCAATTGTGATTTTTTCCGTCTTTTGCTCTCACTGCAAAATAAAAATCATGTTACAAAGTGCGCGAAAGTTGCTTCCGTGGTTTATCAATATCCGTTTGTTAAATGGTGCACCACTCGTTGCTGGCTAATCTCGCTGATAAAGTGGAGAAACGTGGAGAGCCATTAGCTTTGAACGACTCATCGCTACGAAAATGCGAGCCCAAAAACATATGACGTCTCTGAAACCGATGGCGACGTGCAGCGTAAAGACGTCCACTATACGCTCGAGTCCTTTGTAATATTCAAGGTGCGCTCACAACCCAGAATACACTGTTCTCTGTTATTTGACCTTAATCTAAAAGCCAAATCAAGACCATGCTGTTAGCGTCATCATTCTAGCACTGTAAACACTTCACTACCGAGCAGGACTAATCTTTACCGTTGTGAATTGAGCCGAGCAAATGCCAGTGGCCCTAATTATTGCATTCATTTGGGGGCGCCTATTGAGGAGTGCCGGCTTAAGAGAAAGGAATAAACAAGAAAAAGTGTTTTGTTTTCGTTTTGTTTTGTTTTTTCAAAAAGGAAGACTTTGGTAAGGGAAGAAAGAGACCCAACAGAGTGTCAGCGAGGTTGGCGTAGAGTCTTGCGGGTCTCGGGTCCTAATTAACGGCTGCCTCGCTTCTATGCTAGCGGTGCTGTCGTGGTGCCGCTGAATGATGATCACTTTAGTTTGCATTATTCACGTTGAAAGTTCCTGTTACATTGCTCTACTTTTGTAGCGCTTCTAACTCTGCCCACCTCTAATTTGGCGTCCAATATTATCACGCTTTCGTTAAAACATAAAAATTCAAGAGAAGAAGTGGATGTAGGCAAAAAACAAAAGAGGCTGGTGTCAAAAAGAAAACGATATACAAAATAAATGAACGGCGCCGGTAACGCAGAACTTTCTAGTGGTGTTCTAGCACGCCTTGGGGACAATTGCTGATTGGGGCATTTTAGATACAGCGTTACTTGCGGCCTCAAAGTATGAAAACCTTACCAGCAGCAGCAATAAAATATGATCCTGTTAATTAGCTCTTGGGCGCAAAACGGTTAGTGATGAAGAAGACGCCCCACTCTCTTTTAATTTTTTTTAGGTCCCAAACTGTTACTTTGTTCATTCTTGATATGGCCCTTCTAATTTCATCGAAATTTCGTACGAAAGTTGTTTTACGGTTTGATACTCTTCTGGATGTTCTGATACTTATAGACGCTCATTGTCTTTACGTGAAAATACTGGTAGCACACAAAAAATCCCCGACAAAGCAAGTGACGCCAGTGCGATGTGCTTCAAAATATATCGCCACCAACTTCCATGAATCGTTTTTTCCGGGAATTTTTGTGCGCTAAATGTTTCATCATGTATTAGCGCCTCCAAGCTCACTCTTACACTCTTTCAATATCTCTAGTAGGGTGATATATTGGGCATTTTGGCATCTTTTGTTTTTGCTAATAGAACAACCTGAGGCACTGAAAGGGAAAACGTAGAGGCTGTCGGGGGTCAGTGCTTCTGTTTTATTTGTGTTTTATTTGAGGTATATTTTTTTATTCTTGGTCTGTATTTTAGGTTGTCATTCGAAGCACATTGTCTCAGCAAATAGTCCCGATTGAAACGTTCGAGCGAATGCCTCAAGTGCTGCGGCAGCTACTAGATTGTGTTTTGAATAAATGTATATCGACGATTGTCTGATCACTTTTCATCTTGCTGTACCCCGCCCAGTGAGCTTACCTCGTGGCGAAGGTCTCGCTTGTTGTATTAACGTGGTAGTGTTAACGAGCATGTTTCGCTGGAATTCCGGTGTCGTATTCGTTGTCCACATTGGCTTCATTGGTTGTGAGCGAAAAATAGGTGCAGTACGCAAGCTAGGAATTAAACCACACGTAACTAAACAAATTATTTAAAAAAACTTAGGTTTGGGTGGAGCCGTATATATATATATATATATTCCCCAAGTGGCTCAGTGGCGTTTAGCCAATCGGCCACCACTGGCTAAAGCAACTCACGACAAGCTATTTGTACGCAACGCTTACAGTTGATGGCATGAACACCTCGAAGGCCATTCAACGTGACAGAGGCTTCCTCCGCGAAAGGGCGCAAAGATACCATAGATATACAAGAGTTACCAGAGCTATAAGTTGGGGAAAGAAGTGGCTATTATAGGACTCGTTTTTTCTTTGACAAAACAACATTACGATAATATGAAAATAGTTATGGCATGGAAAGTATAAGAGATGTTATTAGAAATAATTTTATTATAAGTGTAAACAAGCAAAAGCGAACGAAAAGATTACTTACGGTGAGCAGCGACCTAACCTGTGATACTCGAATAGAACGTTTGATACTCTACCAACTGGGCTACCGTGGCGACCATCTTACAGTGCGCTGTGTTCTGTTGCACAAGCGTCCACGATAAATCAAGTTTACATCTCCACGAAATTAATAGAAATTTTTATCTCTTTCTCTCTCTCTCTCTCTTTTGCTCTGGACTACATTTAAAGCCCCTCGTAAGCACACTAATAGGCACGAGAAGAGTTAAATCAAATTTACATCTGCACAAAAATAACAGAAATTTCTATCTCTCTCTCTCTCTCTCTCCCTTGCTCTGGACTACATTTAAAGCCCCTGTTAAGCACACCATTAGGCATGAGAAGAGTTACATCACTAGAATAATCTTCACTGTCTTTTCAGTGAACTTTCATAAACAAACCCATCCTATAACCATAGATTCTGTAGCAGTATTATTTTCAAACACCTTTTGTTGATTATCGTGAACATAGGAAGTAATTGCTGAGCCAGAAGCGCTTAGAAGAAGTGCAAGAATACCATTTTTTGATTGTGCCCCTAATCTGAAAATAACCGGGCTACTATTTTGCTTCTTTAGGCTATTGGTAATGACTTAGCAGGACACTGCTTAAGATAACATTGGTCTTCATAGCAGGACGAAGAAGTTATTCTAGTTTATAGCTGTCGTGAGAGGAAGAAGACGAAGTGATTTGTTTACGGAACACACCTTGCTCGTCTTTGTGCTTTTTCTGGACTTCTCGCTGCAGTTGTGGGGTCTATCGCCCCATATATTGCGGTGATGGATCTTCAACCTCACGGGCACCATCCGAGTCTGCTTTAAACTGCGGGGACTTCTTCGAGGAAGCGACGAAACGCGTCTAGTGAGAGTGAGGACACTGAGCTGTACTCCGCATCAAGCGACGAGTCCTCTGCGACGTCTTCCAACCCGTCCTGTACCGCAAGGCTAAACTACGGGTCGTCAATGCATCTTCGGCATCAAGCACGACCACCGTGAAAACTGCCCCTCAGCGATGGCCTCACTCTATCCTGTTTGTGCCGCTGAAGGCTACCGACAGTCTACGAGACAGTCTACCGACAATATTACGCCAAATCTGGTCAAATAAGTACGTCTAAACGCAAGAAGGAACATCTTGGCAATTGATGTGCTGAACCCACGTGCGCTAAACGCGCTTCAGAAAGTAACGCAACTGGGTAATATCAATGTCAAGTCTATAATACCAGCTGATAGCACCACTTCGACAGGAGTCTATTATGACATCGCCACTGAAATTCCAAACTTGGATTTCTCAGAGCTAATAAAACCGGCAAATGAAGATAACGTCATTGTGAATGTCAGCCGCCTTGGTAACACACATTGTGGGAGAATTACGTTCAAAGGGGGCTGTCTTTCCTGCCATGTGAAGGTTGGCCACTTTCGTCACCAGTTCCGACCTTTATTCAAAAACTTATGCGATGTCATAAGTGCCAGAACATCGGCCATGTGCAGGGAGCGTGCAGGAACTCCGAGGTATGCCCCCGATGCTCAGAACCACACACCGAGGACAAATGCAGCGCAACCATACTAAAGTGCCCTAATTGTCAAGGTGCCCACAGTGCATCTTCCAAAGACTGTCCACGCATAAAGAAGGAGTTTACTATTCTTAGACAAATGGTGTGAGACAACTCTACCCACAAAGAGGCCGCGGAAAAAGTCCGGCGAAGAAGACGACGTCACCATCAAAGATCTTCGCGAAGAACAGTGTCAACTACAAGAAGTAAGTTAACGCATCTGGGAACGGCGCCCACTGCAGGGTACACCGCAGCGAACGCAGACGATTGAAGAGAAAAAACAAGTAGATCTCTCTATACTGAAGAGTGGCCGCCACTTACGCGCACGCAACTTGTGGAAGAACCGCATCAGAAGCCGCCTTCACCAGAGCAAGCTGCGACAACAGAGGAGCAGCGGAACTTGGATAAGCAAGTGATTGCTCTTCTACGACCCATAATTATTGCCATTCGCACGGTATTAAACAACATGCGCACAACGTCAGCCAGATGTGCACTTCAAGTACTGGACGCTCTGAGTCCAGTACTGGCGGCTCTTGAGTAGATAATGACCCACCAGCCACTGTCTTTCAGGGAAGAGGTCAAAAAAGCAACAATTTTTCAGTGGATTGCACGGGTACTGAAATCCCGCATTGCATATTTCCGTCGGTTCGTTTCCACCAATATGTTTCCCATCATCGTCATCTGCGAGCCAAATTTATCGAGCGCTATCAGACTCTCCGGATACGAATAATTTATGTCGGCTTGTTATAGTGGAAACAGCAAGGTCCTGCTGTTTATTTGCCGTGACCTGACTTACATTCTTCGGTCTGTACCACCTGACAACGATAACCAATATATATGCTTAACATTGAAGAAAAAGGGTCTTATTGTGACTTTTGTCGGTGCATACCTGTCGCCATCAAGTAGATTTGACCACAGAAGACTAGGACACATTCTATCATCCACTCCTGGCCCAAGGATGATCATCGGAGACTTCAACGCTCACCATACACTATGGGGCAGCCCGGAGATCAGCGCAAGGAGTAGAAGTCTGATAATGTTTTCTTCGGACAACGAGCTGTGCTTGTTAAATGATGGCAGCCCAACATTTTTACATGGCCCTGGATATAGCAGTTGCCTTGACTTGGCTTTTGTTTCTCGAGGTCTCGTCAGATGTGCCGGATGGTTTGCGGACATAGAAACACAGGGGAGCGACCACATTCCCACATATGTCAAGATCAGAGGATTATCACCTTGCAAGGTACGCGAAACTATCCAAAGAGTGGACTGGGCCAAGTAGTTTGAATCTCTCATGGAAGAACGCTGTCAAGAGAACCCCTCATTTGACCTTAAAGAGATGATAAAGTCCACAGTGCAAGACACAGTGTGCACCCTTACATGCTCTTCGAGAGTGACCGAATTTGAGGTGGAACTTGAACGACTTCGGGCTCTCCGACGGCGTACGGAATGACGAAGCAATCGACGATTTACGAATCGCTAGAAGTCTTCAGAAGAAAATACAACGCCGCATAGACAAGCTAGAGTCACAACGTTGGGCAGCCTTCTGCGCGTCATTGGATCCTTGCAAGCCTTTATCACACTTGTGGAGGACAATAAGAGGGCTCCGGACAGCTCGCATTCAGCGGTCTCCAATCAAGGCTCTAGGCCTCTCTCAACAGAGATCGGAGGTTGACGTGGCAGAAGAGTTCTGTGCCAACTTATCTGGTCAACTCGCAGATCCCAACATCTCCACGCTCTCACGTGGTGGCATGACATCATACGATCACCACATGGACCAATTTTTTTCTATTCATGAGCTTAAAGCAGCACTGGCTTTGTGTAGACGGACATCAGCACCCGGGCCTGATGGAATATCATACAGAGCACTGTGTCACCATGGTGAGTGTGCGAGGAGTGCCCTCCTGGAGATATACAACAATTCGTGGTGAGAAGGCACAATTCCAGTTAACTGGAAGACCGGCCGTTTGGTTCTAATACTGAAGCCTGGCAAGTCACCATTGTTTCATCATACCACCCGATTGCACTGGTTAGTTGCTTGGGCAAAGTGGTGGAGAGGATAGTACTTGGATGGCTAGAATGGTTCCTGGATCATCACATCTACCCGGATGCTATGACGGGATTTGGCCGTGGCCGGTTATCAATTGATAGCGTCATAGATGTGGTCAGCTACGTGCAACACGAAAAAAGCTGCAAGCATCTCTGCGCTTCTTTATTTCTTGATGTTAAAGGGGCGTACGATAACGTCACACATGAAGAGGTCCCCACCACTCACAAGAACGTAGGAGTGGGTGGTCGGATATTTCAGTGGCTACGCAGATACATACGCATAGGTTTTATGTTTTTACTGGCATTAGAGCGAGGAATTTTAAGGCCCCAATACAGCCACGAAACATATCATTGTCCGCATCTCCATTCATTGAAATGGCGCTCTTTGGCCATCAATTACCCCTTGCGCCATAAAGCGCCACATATCATCATACTTTTCTTTTACTTTGCGTGGGGGACGTAGAATATAATCCTGGTCCTAGGAAAGAGGAATTGCTTACCCTCATAAAAGATTGTCATTACCAGAAAACTTAAAGCTTAGATGATATCAAAAAACACTTGATGGCCTTGAAGACTCGTGTCACAACCTGCAAAAATGCATTGAACAGCATGGTCAAGTTCAAGGACGACTTCGACACTGTCGCCGAATCTCTGAGTGAAGTGAAGTCGAATATGAGCAAAACAATTGGAGAGCTAGTTGGATGATTATATGTGGGGTTTAACGTCCCAAAACCCCCATATGATTATGAGAGACGCCGTAGTGGAGGGCTCCGGAAATTTCGACTACCTGGGGTTCTTTAACGTGCACCCAAATCTGAGCACACGGGCCTACAACATTTCCGCCTCCATCGGAAATGCAGCCGCCGCAGCCGGGATTCGAACCCGCGACCTGCGGGTCAGCAGCCGAGTACCTTTGCCACTAGACCACCGCGGCGGGGCAAGAGAGAGCTAGTTGGAGTAGTTGGCGACATGAACACCAGAATGAGGAGGAACAACCGTATAATCAAAGATTTTCCTTAAGGTGACCACTAGGCCTACTTAGGGACAAAACAAATCGGCAGGAATTTCTTCACTGACCTCCTTACGATTACCGCTGGAGATATCGAACGAGCACACCACTTTGACAAACGTCGTCCCAGCCTTCAGCGTCCGATCATCGTTAAATTTCTGAACTTTAAATCTAAAATGGATGCATTGCCTAGTTTGTACAGGCTTAAAAAAACGTGGAGACACCAGAAGTTTGTCTTGAAGAAGATTTTTCACCAACTGTTCAGATGGCAAGAAAAAAAAAAGCTTCGGGACGTCGCCAGGAGCAACCGCACTGATAACGCCCGACTTTCAGCACGTTCGAACAAGGTTCAGCTTCAAGGAAAAGTTTATTTGTTTGATCCGGCGACTGGTTCGGTTGTTAAGGCACCTTAAGATCCTGAACAATCTATCAAATGATGTTCAGCAGCCCTCAATGAGCGTCCTTCACCTATTCCTTCATTTTTGCTACTTTTGAGTGTTATAAAGGCATTATACAACCTGTCTCAAATTCCACCAGAATCACCTCTTGAAATAGCCTGAAAATCATGTCACATTGTTCGTGTCGCTTGCATCAACGGCGCTTGTTATTGAGCCCCGACCGCGATTCTGAGTTTTCAGAACTTCTTCGCGATGTCATTAGACAAGTTATACACATTTTTTTTCATTCATTCTAATCTTAGGTGGTGACTTTATTTCCCCGAAAATCGACTCGCTCACTCTGTCTACCCTTCATCACAACAATCGATGTAACTGCATTCGCCTTCTTCATTTGCTTGTTTGCCACAGTTTAACCCCTCTTGTACAATAACTGACGTGGAACGATCGCGTATTAGACTTAGTGCTAAATAACAATCCTGAAATCTGTAGCAGACGCGTGCTGGATGAAATCAGTGATCAAAGGGCTGTCCATTGCTTGGTTTTGCTTCCCATTCCAAAAAAAATCAAATTAAAAACATTTGCTGAACTATGCACGTACCGACGTAACAAAAATAAACAGTATGTTACAGACCTTTGCAGCTAATTTTCTGAATGCTGTGATGACCGTACAAATCATGAAAACTGGTGTTTGTTCCGAAACAGTCTTGAAAATTGGAAGCTGCCTGCGTCCTGAAACTAACAATCAGTTCTAGATCAGATGGCTCATGCTTCACACGAGACGTAAACCTTGCCTTGAGCAAAAAGAAAAGTGTTCACAGAAAAGCTGTTCGCTCGAACTGTTCTCAGGATTAGATAGCCTACAAAACGCTTCAGCTGACACAAAAGGTGTCATTCTTCAAGCGAAAAACAAATTCTTTGGTGACATGCCACCTAGTCTAATGAAAATCAACCCTAAACAATTTTGCAAAATTGTGAACGTTAAAAGCGACTACTCAACACCACTAATAAAAAGGGTAAGTCCGCAGCATCTTATCAGTAGAACACTCTGCAGAAAAGTTTAAAAAGCACTTCACCGAAGTATTCACTGATATGCTTCCTCTGAACTATTCTCATTCTCTGCCACAACTGACAATTCATTACCCTTTTCTAACACTTCTAATAACGCGGTAGGAAGTAGCTAACGCTAGCAATCAACTTCCCCTCAAAACCAGTTCCGGTCCCGATCACAAAAGCGCCAAACTGCTCAATATAACCAGCCAGCATTTAGCTAACTTGCTTGCATTCATATTCTATCAATACCTTGACTCTTGGTTTATACAAGACGACTGGAAGTCTGCTCATGTGGTGCTCATATATAAATCTGGTAACAAAAATCACCACAAAACTATAGACCAATTTCACTCACGCTTATTTTATGTAAGTTATTGGAAAATATCTTATTCTCCCAGTTAGTTGGTTATCTACTTTACTTCTGCACAATCAACAAGGTTTTAGAAGAAAACTTTTAAGGTCAGACACAAATTTTTGAACTCGTTACAGGCCAGCACAGAGCTCTGCATTTGTCCGTTAATATAGATGCAATTTTCATAGATTTTCAAAATCTTTTGACCATGTTTCCCATAATCGCCTCATGTTAAAAATACGCAAATTTAGCCTCAATGAAAAAACAAGAACGTGGATGCAAGAATTTCTAAACAAGAGATCTCAGTCAGTTGAACCTGACCACTTCATATCTCATCCACCTGAAGTAACATCTGGTGTGCCTCGAGGCAGTGTATTGCGCACTCTTCTCTTCGTGGTATACATCAATGACATAGCGTATGACATAACTTCCTCTATCCGTCTTTTCGCGGATGATTGCGTAGTTTATAGAAATATTACTTGCACAGAGGACGTTGCCGAACTAAAAGTAGACATAAAAGTTTAAGAGATTGGTGCAACAACTGGCAGATGGAAATTAACGTCGAAAAAGCCAAGCACGTATTATTTACGAATGACTCTTCCGCATGCTCTTGCTCTTACAAAATAAACGATTCGGTAATAGAAAAAGTCGTCTCATTTAAGTATCTGGGCGTAACACTTACTTCAGATTTAAGCTGGCCAGCCCACATAGAACATATTACTAATAAAGCTCCCAGAAAGTTCAGCCTTCCTAAGCGACGCTTGCATTTCACCATGAAAGATACAACACTCTGCGCTTTCACATCGTTAATTCGGCCATCTCTAGAATACGCTTCAGTCATTTGGCATCCTCACCTCATTGGTCTTAATACCATGCTCGAAATGGTATGAAAAAAGCTGCTTGGTTCATCTCATCATCCTACTCGCGTTACACAAGTGTTTCTTTACTAAATCCAGAGCTTAGACTTGCAGCACTTGCCATATGCGCATGCAACATAACCTACAACCGTTCTTTCACTCTTTAAACCACAGCATTTCACCCTTCACCCAGCCCAATATCTTTCCCACCCCTCATAACTCCAACCGCTTTGATCATGCACACAAGGTGGCCTCTATATTTGCCAGGACGTGGAAGTTTTCAATATTCACCATTATCATTAAGCATAAACGAGTGGAACACCCTTCCGCCTAACATCACTGAAATAACAGATCATTCCCTATTTCACTCGATGCTACCTGCATAGCGAGTAACAGTTCAACCTATGCCTGGTTGTCCTCGTTTTATTTAGAGTCATTGATTGCAATAGCCTTGCATTGTCCCTTTATGCAAATTTATTAGTGTTTTTAGGTTTGTTCTTCAAATTAGTAAATGTACTTATGGTAAATTGGCGAATGAATGGTTCAATTTTCTCGCTGTTTTCTTTTTCTAATTTCTGGTCTTTATTTTTCTGTTTACGTTGGTTGAAATATAGCCAGTTCGCCCGTACTTACGGGAAGCAAATGTGTTTCCCGATTCATTTTATTATTTAAACTTATAAATAGAGAGTATTATATTAACATTTCTGACATCATTACTTTTTGTATGCTACAAGACTAAGGTATCACCTAACAATAACTTCATCCCGCGTAAAAAATATTTGTTTCAAGTTTTCTTTTTTTTCCTGTGATTGTGACTGAATGGAGTAACCTGACAAACACTCTAGTTGCCCAACCTTCACTATCTTCATTTTCTGCAAACTTCTCTCAATTACTTTCCAATATGAGAAGGGTTCTCGTTCACTTGTGTATTTTTTGCCATTTTTATGTAGTTGATGTTCCGTATGCGTGCTCTGTATCTATCTGTATTGTAGTTTTTAGGAGCACTGTTTGCAACCCTTTGTCGTTTTGCTGTGTAATTTTTTTTACCAAGACAATGTATTTTTACTCCGCTAAAATCCCATATGGGGATTGCAGTATCTGTCTTTATATAAATCCCTGCTATGTAATGTGCAGCAGGGTCTTTAGGGTATTGAAATAAGTAAATAAATAAATAAATAAATGCTAACTCGGACTCAATATGCTTAGAACACCTGACACATGAAAGGCAACCAGAACATACGCTTCGCTTGCTGTTCGCCGGTTATGTGGTGCTCTACTGCAACTGTCGCATGCCACCTGCCTATCCATCCCCCACAACACTCGGATACGGCGACTCCCATGCTGCTACGATCACGCGCCCTGTCTTGGCTATACTTTCCGCATCCTCCGTGATGCCTTCCGGCAACCATCGCTCCCCGTTCCTAGTGCCTTCACCTTTGCGTAGTCCGTAATCCTCTAGCGAGGGAATATAAAGGCTGCAGTTCGTCAAGAAGGAACTGCCAGCTCAGGATCTTCTACAAGGCCAGTTGAGTCGCCAAGCAATTCGTCAGTTTACTCCATGTCATAGCAGAAAGAACAAAAATGGCGATAATTTTGTGCAAAGTCTATTGAGTGTAAACGGCTACCTCGCTAGGAGTCAGCCATTGGAAAGTATATTTCGCGTTTCCTTAGGTACTCGGTCCCATTTCTTATCCAAACACCCAAATATGTGTATTTATCTGTTATCTTTAGTGTGACGTTCTGTATTCTAAGTTTACTACCTTCAATATCATTAAAAATTATGACTGCTGATTTCTTCTTACTGAATCTCAATTCTAAACTTTCTCCCTGATTACCGCAGATGTCCATGAATCTCTGCAAATCTTCCTTGTTGTCAGATTAGCGCTATATCATCTCCATACATCAATGCTGGTAGTGCCTGATCAATGAGTTTTCCTTGTTTGACTAAAGGGAGGTTGAAGCCCAGTCCACTTCCTCTACTTTGGCCTCTAATCCTTGTAGGTACATCATGAATAATAAGGGTGAAAAGGGAGACTCCTGCCTAAGCCCCTGTTTTACCTCTGCAGGCTTGGATACCTGTTTTTGCCACTTTATAACTACCTTGTTACCTTTAGAGATATCCTTTAAAAGATTAGTGACTACATGTTCCACGCCTAGTGTGTCCAGTATTCCCCACATATCTTCTTGAATCGCGCTGTCGTATGCTCCCTTGATATCCAAAAATGCTAGCCACAGGGGCCTGTGTTCCTTTTCTGACATTTCGATGCACTGCGTCAGTGAGAACAGATTGTCTTCCTACCTCCTGTATTTTCGAAACCCATTCTGCAGTTCTCAGGGCACCCCCTCATCATCTATCCACGCGTGCAGTCTTTCCTTTAAAATCTGCATCACCAGCCTGTAGACCACTGATGTCACTGTTATAGGACGTTAGTAGTTTATGTCATCTTTGTCCCTCTTTCCTTCATAGATCAAGCTCATCCTGCTAAGTTTCCAAATACAGGGGACTTAACCATAAATAATTATTTTGCTCACTGCCTCTCCTAAAGCCTGCTTAGACTTCGGACCCAATGTCTTTATCAGCATAATCGGAATGCCATCTTGGCCTGTTGATGTACTACTAGGAACCCTCTTCTCATCTCTTTCCCACTCTCTTTGTGAAAATGGGGCCGCTGCGCCACTTGATTTATCCTTGTCTATGATGGTGCATAAGGCAATTCTTTGTTGAAATTTTTATGTCTCCCTTGTTCTTATATATTCAATAGCTTTTTCCCCTTCTAGCCCATCACCATGAGCTGCAGAGATAAACCTCTGCTCTAGGCTCCTCTCATTTCTTAGGGAGTTTAGATGGTTCCGAAATTTCGCACCTGCTTTTCTATCCTTTTTATGTACTTCTGCCAGCCAGGGAGCCCCCTTTCTTCTAATCATTTCATTGATCAGAAAGAATGCTTCCTTTCTACAGCTTAGAAAGATGTCCCTTTTTTTAACATCACTTGTCGGTTCACCCCGCTGCTCAGTATGTCTGTGTTCTGCAGAGGCTTTCTGACGTTTTCCTATGGCTTTCTTAATTTCCCCATTCCACCAACGCTTGGGTTTGTGGCTTCGTTTCCGGGGTAACTTGTCACGCGCACTAGGAAGCTCTAGCTCAAACAGTCTAACTAGATTCTTGTACGTCAATACTGTTTAATTATCCTCAGTAATTACTTTCTTAATTTGTTCAGTAGCTATTTCTATTTGCCATTCTGAATAAAACTTTTTCTGTAGTTGCTCATCTTGTCTCCTTCCCACTTTCACTGCTCTTGCCAAACTTAGCTTGATACGTTTGTGATCAATACCCAGACTAATGCAGCCACATTCATCTATGTGCATTAGCCTGAGCCTATCATACACTTAATGTGACATCAGTGCGTAATATATTGTCGAGTGCAGCCTTCCTACCTCCCATGTAATTTGCCCTTCACACTTTTCCCACAATTCTGCCACCGCCAGAATCCGTGCCCTCTCGCGGTAGCCGGGTGTACGAGACGATGCTCGTTTATCTGGCCGGGGAGTGCGGCAATTGGGACGGCCGAAAAGAAACATGCCGCGTGCCCGTCATCTCAGAGGTCATGTCATAGCCACGCTAGTTCTTCCCACTCCCGCTAGAGGCGCAGCTGCGCTTGCTCTCATTTGCTTTGATGGCGCGCCTGAAATGACGCGCAGCCACTTATGCGACGCTCGCTCGACTCTTAGGGCGCGGTCTAGTTTGATAGGACAATGCCAATATATAACGCTCGCTCGTGTTCTTCTTCGTCTTCCGGTGCGCTGCCTCTGTCTTCCTCCGTGCACAATTTTCAACGCGCTGATGACACGTAGAATTTGGATGCCCTGGAACTAGGTTTCGACACGCTTTCACGTAATAAAGAAGTCAACATTGCGTTGCAATGCTTTAAATCCCTTCTATCAGATTGGTTATTGCGCTTCGTTCCAAAAAATGTAAAACGGAGTTGAGCAGCACAACCCGCAGGTAAACCACAATATTATTCATTCGAAGCACCGTCTGCTTCGAATGAATAACAAGATTCTTCGGATAGCGGCAACGACCTCAAACCTTAGCGCACAATTAGAGAAACAGCTGAAAAATGCGCGAAGTCAGTCATTTTCGAGTACGCTGGTTGAATATATAGACCCTATTCCAAAAAATTCAAGATATCTGTCTTCTTCAAAAGCAAAAATAGATGGTGTCATAGTCAATGGGGATGTTTGTAGTGAACAAGTAAAAATGGCTGAGGCATTCAACAACTACTTTGTCACTGTGTTTTCGACCAAACATGAATGTCCTGTTGAAGACCCTCAAGTAAACAAAGAACGTACAAGGGATGTAATAATTTCTAAAGAAAGAATTGTAGCACGCCTGCTTAATTTAGATGTGAAGGAGAAGTTCTTGTCTCGATAAATTACCAAATGCCTTTCTAAAATGATACTCTGAATCGGTCTCTAATTTTTGGATGATTTGTGGCGCTTTATGGAGCAAAGGCTAATTGATGGCCAAATAGCGTCATTTCAATGACCAGAGATGTGGGCAATGATATGTTGCGTGGCTGTATAGGGGCCTTAAAATTCCTCCCGATAATGAATAAAAGCATAAGAATAAAATCATGACAATGGCTTGATCGGTATAGTAAAAATGGGTGACAAAAGGTTTAGATTATGAAGAGGTGTAAAAATATTTGGCACTAGCACAAGTGCCTCATCAGCGCCCTTGTGTCCAAGGGCCGCGAGGCAAGTGCTTTTCAAAGTAGCCACTGTAGCAGCAACATCTCTTGAGAGGTCGCGCTACGCAATTCCTGGGTATATGTTATGGTAATAGCGGGATCTCATAAAAAAGATAGCCGCGATTTACGAGTGGATAGTGGTTCTCTACCTACGAATATTGCACGGTGTGACGGTATATGTTATCGGTAGAGTAATGGAAAGTGTTGTTTTCTTAGAGTGTCTAAATGTTTGCACTCGATTAAAATGTGATGAGCTGTTAGTGCTTCAACACATCTGTCACGCAATGGTGGATCGCCACCGGTCAAAAGATATGGGTGTGTCGTGTATGTGTTTCCTATCCTGAGCCTCGTTAGTGTAACCTCTGTATGACGAGATTTTGATACTGGCGGCCAATGGCCAAGGTGTGACTTATTAACGTGTAGCTTGTTTTGTGTGTGTCTGTCCCACTTGCTCTGCAAGTAGTACCTGAGCATTCGCTTGAGAGACAGCTTAAGATCAAGGGCCGGGATTGATAAGGGTGTAGTGGCAGTGCTTTCGTGGACGGATGCAGCAAGCTGATCCACCATCACGTTGCCTTTGATCTCACGGTGCCCTGGCACGCAGCACACTTCAATATGTTGTTTGAGGGTGTAGAGTGTACATACAATGGAGTAAAGTGAGTCGAGGACAAGGTGTTTTTTTAAGAGTGTGCAGAGCTGTTACCACACTGAGGGAGTCCGTATAAATTACTGCTTTTTGTAGTTGTAGTTGTTTGATGTCTTCAGCAGCCACAAGAATCGCATAAGCTTCCGCTGTGAAGATACTTGTGTCTGGATGTAGAGAGCCAGCATCCGAGAAGGATGCGCCGACAGCAGCGTGGGACACAGAGGAATTAGACTTATAGGCATCTGTAAAGAACTGAGGACATGTGTATTTTTGTTGAAGTTCCAGGAATTGTGTTCGAATATGGGCAATGGGCGCGTATTTTGTAATTTCTAGGAAAGACACATTGCCTTCTATATTCTGCCGCTGCCAAGGTGGCGGGTATACTACAGGAGCCAGTAAACTGCGTTGAATTGACACACCAGTTTCCTCAGCTAGACCCTTCTGGCAAACTTAGTAGGGCTGCCTCATCAAAGACCTGTTTTGAAACAGTATGGAGCTCGACAAATCATTATTATTGGAGTATGAGGGGTGCTTCTTTTCTGATTTCACCTTAAGAAAATATACAAAGGACATGTAAGTTCTCTGCAGATGAAGCGTCCACTCATTTGGCTCAAAGTAAAGGCTTTCTGTGGGGCTGGTGCGTAAAGCACCCGTAGAAAGGCGGATGCCCAAACGGTGCACGGGGTCTAGCATCTTCGTAGCACTTAGAGTCGCAGACTGATAAACATTGGCCCCATAATCTAAGCGGGTGCGATGGACGCTTCTATACATGTTCATGAGACATTGCCTGTAACTATACCCCACGTAGTACGTGGCAACAATTATAAAACATTCATGGCTTTTAAACATTTTGTTTTTAAATACTTGATGTGTGGTATGAAGCATAGCTTCTGGTCCACGACTAGGCCTAAGAACTTATGCTCGGCATAAACAGACCGATGTTGACAATTCAGTTGAATGTCAGGTTGTGAGTGCATGCCTCTCTTTCGAAAAAACAAGACTAATGTGCTTTTTTGAGGGCTTAGTCGGAATCCGTTTTCCTCAGCCATTCGGAGACCTTGTTTAAACCTGACTGAACCTGCTGCTCATACAATGCCAGGTTGCATGACAAAGCCAAGCTGGACGTCATCGACATATGTACAACAAAACATATTGCGAAGGATGGACAGGTGCAAGGAATGCATTTTATAATAAAAAGTGTGTAACTAAGTACACCACCTTGTGGTACTCCCGTTTCTTGGACAAATGATTGGGAAAGAACACTGCCCACACAGAGACGGAATGTCTGATTGCACAAGTAACTCTCGATTATGGAAAGCATTCTACCGCACACATCCAGGTGAGACAAGTCTCTTAATATGCCAAAATGACATGTTGTGTCGTATGCCTTCTTGATATCGAGAAACACAGATAGGAAGTATTGTTTGTGGACGAAAGCATCTCTGATCTCTGCCTCTATGCGCACCAGATGGTCGGTGGTGGATCTGCCCTCTCTATACTCACACTGGAATCGGTCGAGCAGATTGTGTGTTTTAGGAAAATATAAAAGTCGGCAATTTATCGTCTTGTCGAAAAGTTTACAAAGGCAGCTTGTAAGTGCAATGGGCCTATGAGTCAAAACTAGGGAAGGGTCCTGGCTTGTTTCAAATTAGGGATCAAAACAGCCTCTTTTAAGGAAGTAGGGGTGGTGCCAAAAAGCCAGATAGAATTGTATAGGGAGAGTAATGTTTTTGGCGTTTCGAGCGCCAGTCTTTTCAACATTTCATATGTGACACAGTCGTAGCCTGGGACAGAATTACTGCAGGAGTTTAGTGATGTTTGTAGCTCAGCATAGTTGAAAGGCTGGTTGTAAGGCTCGTATTTTGTGCACTTGTACTCTAGTTTCAGCTTTTCTATCCTTGCTTTATATCTTTGGAAAGCTTCAGTATATTGTGACTAGCTAGACACCAGCTTGCAATGTGCGACGAGGAAGTTCACCTGATATTCCAGGCTGTCACCATGTGTGCTTACGAGTGGTAGTGAGTGTACCTGTCTTCCTGCTACCCTACCAACCATGTTCCAGACTTTAGCTTTTTGTGTATATGAATTTATCCCTGATAAAAACTTGTGCCAACTTTCTCTCCTGGCCTGCCGACGCGTTCTTCTGCCTTGGGACTTTATTTTTTTAAAGCTGTCAAGATTTCCGGCTGTCGGTGAACTCCGAAGCAAGCTCCATGCCTTTCACACAGTTCGACACTCATTGTTCCACCATGGAACGCGTCGCTTGCCAGGTATACCAGAAGTTTGCGATATGCACTTGGTTGCTGCATCAGTAAGAAAAGCTGTGAAGTACTGCACAGCTTCATCTATGTTTAACCTACATAGGTCAGTCCAACCTAGACGAGTTGTGTTGGGAAAATATTCCCAGTTTGCTTTGTCTGTCTGCCATCTGGGAACATGTGGAGGACCATTTTCTGGTGGTGTACCTAAAATGATCGGAAAGTGCTCACTTCCGAAAGGATTGTTGATCACTTTCAATTGAAGCAGGGGTACAATCGATGAGTACACAATGCTGAGATATATGCATGAGTAGCTTTTGTTGGCGAGGCTAAAGGATGTTGGCTCTTTCCTATTCAACAGAAATGCACCCGAAGAAAAGAGAAACTGTTCGATTAGGCAACCTCGTGAATCGCATCGAGAGTCGCCCCGTAGACCATTGTGCGCATTCGATTCCCCAAGGACCACATAAGGTTATGGTAGTTCATGTATCAGGGACTGAAATTCGTGTTTTTTGAGACGGTACGGTGGAGGGCTGTAAAGAGAGCAGATGGTGACAAGTTTGTTAAAAAAAACTGCTCGAACAGCCACTGCCTCAAGGGATGTTTTTAGCGGTAGATGTGTGCTTGCTACGCCCTGATCAACTATAATGGCCACACTACCAGATGTTGCTACAGCGTCATTGCGGTGCTTACTGAATATTAAATAATGACGTTTCCGGAATATAGGTGTGTCTCTTGTACAAACAGCACTTTTGGGGGAACGTTTCTGTAAGTATTCCTGGATATCGTCGAGGCTTCTAAGCAGTTCTCTAACGTTCCCATGTATTATTTGTGTATCCATTTTGAGTGTAAGTGAGTGCTGTATGTACCAAAAGAAGTATTGCGTCAAGTTAAGAAGCCTTGTCAGGCCCCGTAATGACGGTTTTTGATGGTAATGATGAACAGCCGCGCCTGCCCTTCGGCGCCTAAGACACCGTTGGACTTGCTGTTGTGCTCATCCCCTCGGACGAGGTGCTGAATGCCCGCTCGCGGTTCACGCGTGCAGGCGCGTAATTCTCAGGGCTATCTGTGGAGACAGAAGGCCGTGAGGCTTAAGGTCTGGAGGCCTGCAAGTCTTTTGGTGGCGGAAGAGTCTGTGCTACTTCCGCTGAGGGGGCGAATGGTGCTGCCGCTCGTCCACATTGGTACGTGCGGGCGCCGCGGATTTTGGTGGCACTACCTTCTTTCGTGCCACCTCCGCGAATGAAGGTTCCTGCATTAGTAGACGCTTGCACGCCTCCCTAAACGAGATGTTTTTATTTACTTTCAGTGTAAGTACTTCTTTTTCATGTATTCATGTAGGGGATGTGCGCGAGTAAGCGGGGTGTCCACCATCGCAGTTTGCGCAGTGGGTAGTGGTTTCTTCACATTTGTCTGTGGCATGTTCGTGCGAATAACACTTTGCGCAGGTTTGACGGCCGCGGGAGCTCTGAGAACCGTGGCCGAATTGCTGGCACTTAAAACAACGTCTAGGGTTGCAGATATAGGGTTGGACGTTTAACTTCAAGTAGCCTGTTTCAATATATTTTAGAAGTGTACTTGTGCAAAATGTAAGAATGAGGTGCTTTGTCGAGGTTTCTTTTATATCACGCCTAATCTTAAATCTCTGTACATGTGTTACATGCTGTTTGTTCCAGCCCTCAAGGAGCTCACTATCTGTCAGGTTAATTAGGTCTTGATCAGACACTACGCCTCGGGGACTGTTCAGAGAGCAATGTGGTGTGATTGATACAGGTGTTGTTCCAAAAGGGGCTAGTTTTTTCAGGTTTTCATACTGGGTCCTTATTTGGCTTCAAGAAGAAGGTCCCCGCTAGCCATACGTGTAGCCTGATATTCTCGACCAAGGTTATTGGTGAGGCATTTGAAAACGACAAACGGAGAATTGGTTGTTGCGTTCTTTTCTTGGGTTTTGCAGTCGATCACATGCAAGCGCGGGAAATTTTTTTTTGGCTTTTTAAATACATTCAGTGTTGCTTCGGTCCACCACCTCTTAGGAGGAGAACAATCAGACAGTTTAGAAAATGAAAAAGAGGCCATAAAGCATATATAAATTTGGCAGCCATGCCAGCCAGCCACCATCGAGCCCAACATGGGGACGCGGCAGCACAATCTTAAAGGCATGCCAGCGCCAGCTGCACAAATCCACCATAACTCAATAATATGTGACCAAGAGAGGGCACATACACAAGGTTAACCCCTGCCGCCTGGAAGATGGAAGTGAAAAGATGTGAAGAGATGACAGGAAAAATTGAAAGAGGGAAAATACGAAGATCACGAGAGAGAGAGAGACAGAAAAAGGCGACTGCCGATTTCCCGTGGGTGTGTCAGCGCGAGGTGCCGTCTACGTGAAGCCGGGGCCAAAGGGGTGTGTTGCCTCTGCCACGGTGCCTTAAAGGTCCAATCACTCGGTGTCGGCTCAACCCCTAGGATACCCTTTTCCCCGAACAGAGAAAAGCCACGCACAGCTAGGTGTGAGAGGGAGTCGAAATTCCCCCCCCACCATTAGCTCGGGTACGTGGTGTCACTACACACCAAACGCCTGCTTGCACAGACGTCCCTGCGGGGTCTCTAATTTTTTAGTTTACATATTTACAACATCTTTTCAAAAGGGCGCCTTATTGGATGATTGGTTGATAGGCCGCGTCGTTCAAATCTTTAAAGCCGGACATAAACTAAAACTAAATCATTACCGTCCTATCTCTATAACATATACTACATGTAAGCTACTTGAACATGTTATTAGCGAATATTTGCTGCAGTACGCAGAAGAAAATCTTTTTTATTCCAAGCAACATGGTTATCGCAAACGCTTATCAACACGGAACTGTTCGATACAATACAGTATTTTGCGAATGCTATAAACCAGGAAAAAAGTATGTGTTATTGCATTAGACTTATGTAAGGGGACTTATAAAGTCTGCCATGTGAAACTAATACGAAAATTGAAATCGTTTGGCATATGCCCCATGGTCATAAAATAGATAGATGCCTTTTTGCGTAATAGGCGTCAATATGCGGAAGTCGCTGACGAACTCTAAGCTTGCTTGCCTATCACCTTTGGTATGCCCCAAGTTTCTGGTATAGGACCCCTGTTATTTTTGCTTTACGTTAATGATACTACTGCCAATGTGAATCCCCAGATTCTTCACCTCTTTGCAGACGACGGCTTATTTCGCCTGTTAAAAGTTCCCATGCGCAATCCTTAATAAATGAACAATAAACAAAGTTTACGATTGGTGTGTAGCATAAGACATGCTAATTAACTCTGAAAATTTTCTCTGCTTGAGTGTCACAACAAAGCAATCAATGTCACATTTTACTTATAAAATTGGGAGTACAAAAGTCGGCGAGCAATTATTATTAAATTCTTAGGTGTTACTATAAGATATACCTTAAGTAGGAGTCAGCATGTTGCCAACATTTATAGATCAGCTCAGTGAAAGCTGGGAACGCTACGACACAAACTAAGCAGGCATCTCCTGATGAAAAGCTTAAGGATTACACTGCGATTGTTCAACCCACCCTGGAGTACACGTGTATAATGTGGGACCCCTTCCGACTAACTACAATAAATCAGGTCGAGCGAGTTCAGCGTTTTGCTGCACGCTTTATTTTTTCCTAGTACAGAATGACTGAATCTGTCACTGCGTTGATTATTAAGGCAAACCTTCCAAGTCTAGCTTCACGCAGAAAAATAGCAAAACTAAACTTTTTATCAACTGTGTCATGGTATGCTAAACATCAGTCCCACTCTACTTGAGGCCTCCAGGCAGAATATCACCTCGATCCTACCACCTTTGTGTTGTGCGACCCTACGTGTCCATAGTTTATGGCTGCAAGCATTTTTCTTGGTGAAGACAATTGAAGAATGGAATAAACTGAGCCCGCAAATATTTGATGGTGTGATTTCGCTCAAACTTTTTGACTAAACACTGCAGTCACTGGGTGTATAAAATTGAAATTCTTATTTATAATTGCAGTGCTGTTGTTTTGTATAATTTTTTGTTCACGCAGTGTATACCTGTGTTTTTCTTATTTTTCATTGTTTTGTATGTGCTATATTGTTTGTATATTTACCACCCTGTAACAGCCCGATAGAACTAGCAGTAATGAAAATGAATAAATGAAAATAAAGTAACATCACTCATTGCGCTTCGATACTGACTGCTAACCAGCATAACATTGACGAAGTCTAGGCGGTGGAGTGGAGGGCTCGCAAGCCGGCTGTATAGCGGGCTCCTCTGGGTCTGCGCAGTTTCTGGAGGGCGGGATGGGGGGCTACCACATTCTAGTATTCTAAGAGGTGGAGGCTGGCGATTGGTCATACATCGACCTAGTGGAGGGAGAGGCACTCCAACAAAACTTCGTACTACTACTACTACTACTACTAATACCAATAATAATGCATTATTATTATTACGATTTTTTAATATAATAATATTATTATTATTATTATTATTATTATTAGTATTATTATTATTATTATTATTATTATTATTATATTATTATAATATTATTATTATTATTAATTATTATTATTATTATTATTATTATTATTATTATTATTATTATTATTATTATTATTATTATTATATTATTATTATTATTATTATTATTATTATCATTATTGGGGTTTGCGTGATAACCAGATTTAACCTTTTTTGCCTTTTAACAGACAGACATACACTAAATGGTGAAAACCTAATACGTTATAATGCAGACATGCAACATATAGACGTCAGACTCTTTCCAGGAAGCACTGCGAGAAACGCCGTAACGAGCGCCCTCGTCACCACGCTGGCGCTAACTGGGTAGTGCAAGAAGAGCCATTCCCATGTGATTGTGCCTAGGCCTTCTCTTTCGTTAATGTTGAGGCGCGGATTCCTGAAAGTCAAGCACCTAACAAGCTTCTTCCGTCAATCCAACCCAACTTTAGGAAAGTAGGAAGCTGATCAAAACGAACTACGTGTACAATGAAAAAGTTGTTTCAGTTATTCGGGCGTGCTGCATCTCACAACTTAGGAGCAAGCGAGCATCGCATGACATATGGTTCGAGGCAAGAACTCCTACGCGCGTACTGTAACGTCTAAATGCGTTAAAATTGGGGATACGCATGAGGCCAAATATATCAAGTACATACGCAAGCACGGTATTTTGCGATCAGTGGGGCAAAGTTCTCTTTATCAGAATTCCCCCGTGACTTTCAATTTAGGATGTTTTCTTCTCCATCCATCTCTCACTTCCTGTGCGTATAAATATTTCATCAACTATCTTAAAATGTTCTTTTGACAGCTGTCTTTCGTTTTGTGCATAATGCAAATGGGGAAATGTGCGTGTCCCCTTTCTACTATGACAGTGAAAACCAAAGCCTTCTAGAGAGCTCCATAAATAGCAGAGACTAAAGGCAAGAAATACCTGATTGTAGTCCAAAAACATGCTCCAGAGTACTCCTTTTCTACCCCTTTCATCAAAGTAAAGTTTTGTTGTCCTTCTTATTCTCTTCGTAAGCCTCCAAGTTTCTGTGCCATAAGTAAGTACCGGCAAGATGCAGCTGTTATATATCTCCCTCTTGAAGGTTAGTGGTAGATTATCCTTCACAATTTGTCTATGCTTGTCGAATGTGATCCGCCCCACCTTTATTCTTCTAGATATTTCACACTCATGGTTCGGCTCAGCGATTACTAGCTGTACGAAATATACGTATTCCTTTCATTTTCCAGCGTCTCCCACCTATTCCAAAGCGCAGTTTTTTTTTGCCGAGACTGTAGCACATTACGTTGGTTTTATGCATATTTATTTCTATACCTTCTCTTCTGCCTTCATGTGAAGTGTGATAATCACGATCTGTAATTCATCTCTTAAGTTTCTGTTTAGGTAATGTCATCAGCGAATTCCCAGGTTATTGCAATGCTATTCATTAACTCGCATTCCTAACACTTCCCAACCTAGGTCCCTGAAACCGTGCTGTAAACGCATTGAATAGATCGAGTATTATTTTTGGCACCCTTCTTTCTATATTTTTTATGACGTTGCCTTCTTTTTCCCTAATGCGTGCATACATCCGATTTTGCCAATGCACAAGTTCGCCTTCGCATCTTTTTGGGCTTCTGCCGCTTTTAACATCCTGCTGAATTTTCTCCATGTCATAGCCTGAGATATCGGCTACCTTACCCTATTTATTAACTTTGAAAGCTCCCCTAGCTCTAATTTGTAGGTTGCATTTGAGGCTTTTATGGTTGTTTGTCTCTTAATAACATTGTCTCCTAGGAACGTTTGCCAGTATCCTGTACAGTGACTGCGCCTACGACTTCCATTCAACACTCTCCGATGATACTAGTAAGTTAATTGTTCAATGGGCCAACGCCAACGTTGATTACTTTTGTAGAGCCGCTAATTTATTCTGAAATGAAACTCTGACTCCCTGGACTTTCTCATTCAACGCTACTTCATTATTTGGCTTCCTGCGCATCGGATTATGCTCCCTTATAGAAGTTTATTAATTTCAAGGTCAGTATTTTTCCACGAGAATTCGCTTTGTGTAAAAACGTCCTTCCCGAACATTTTTTTCCTACATAGACTGCAGTTCCATAGACCCGATAATGCCTGACTGCTTTTTTTCAGTATATTGTTCATCCATTTAGTGACCTATTTTGTTTTGTCGTTGCAGGCATTCTTCAGAAAACTAGAACCCCAACTTCATTTCCTGCGTAAAGGAGCTGGCCACATTGCCTGTGCGAAAAAGAATTTATTTGACAGTGGTTTATTTGACAGTTATGAATTTATTTGACAGTTATTTGACAGTGCACGCTGTAAGCGAGTCGAGATGAATTGCTCTCGGCAAGATAGGATATAAGGACGTGATACGCCCACAAGAAGAGCTAACCCAATTCGTTCGCTGTCGGCGTTCTTGCTTACCCGGGAAAATCGCCATTTCCCGAAATCCTCTTTTAGGCATGCGTGTGGGCTTTACGATAACGTGAAAAGGAGAAAAAATAAAACCATTCTGAAAAGTCGTGGATCGCCATAGGTCAGCCTTAGTATGAGCCACACCTCTGATATCCTCATCAGGACTTCATGGTTCCGGCTTGCCTAAAAAAACAGTGGGCAGCACCGACGCGGCATCTTTCATCTTCTTTCTATCGTTCTTCATCATCTATAACGTTCCCAAAAAAAACACGCCAAGCGATTACCGATACGCGTATTTGGCATTAAGTTGGCTCCACGTTCGCATTTTCCCGATCTGTGGAATGCTACATGTCGGCATAGCATTTCGTCAGAGAGAGATGCCTTTGCTACGTCTCTAAGAGTTACTACAACAGAACTCTCATACATGAAAATATTCTTTTAAAGATTTTTTTACAATCGGCGTAGAGATTAGGCCAAGGTGGCCAAGTGATTATCCGCACACAGAAGCCCCAATGAACCGAATAAGCAATGAGCTGCACCGAGAGACCAGGCGTAGCCTGCCCGTCCCAACGTGGAAGGAGTGAACTGCGCACTATGTCTTGCCTTTCAGTACTTCCAATGAGGTATCACAACCCAATCACGAACTCATTCATGTGGTTTAGATATATTGAGTTCTACTAGCATGGGTATGTAACCAGAGAGTAAGACAATCGGCGTGCGAGAAAAGTGTGCAGGGTGTAAAATGCTATCTCACCGATATTACAAATTTTGCATAGATTTATTTCCGTATAAAAATTCACCTTACGCGCAAGATTGGTGAAGACAAGTGTGGGTGGATAAGTTGGCATAGGAGAGCTTACACATTTATTGAAGGACGCTCAATTGTCATTTTTCTGTCTTTTTTGTGCCCGATTTTGGAGATTGCAACATTTCCTTGGAAATTTAGATTCGCTACCAAGCAGATAGACATTTTCATGTGCCCCTGCGACTCTCAAGTAATTAAAAGAGTTGGACACATTTGGGGGCCGGGCTGTCGTATGCTGCCGTGTGCTCTGGTGGGAGTCATCGTCACTTGGTATTAAGCTCCGTGTGTAGCGCAGTGGGGCGCGCTCACTTGTATACTGTCATGCGTTCTAGTAGGAGTCGTCTTCACTCGGCCTTAAGCTCCGTGTGTAGCACAGTGAGTGTGCACTTGCGCCATGCAGGTCTTCTACCTCTTGTTGTTCGAGTGGCTTTATGATAAGCACTTACCATCATCATCCCAAGCAAAACTAGTGCACTTGTCACACACTCTAAGGCAAATTTACCCGAAAAAGCAGTAACGGAGCCCAATAGGCGCGCGCGATGAACGAATAGACCGTTGATGAGCAACCACAGAGGGAAGCGTGCCACGTGCCAACCACTTAGTCTCCACACATGCTCCAAAGACATGAACCGCCCGGGGAATGCGGG
Organism: Rhipicephalus annulatus; assembly: GCA_013436015.1. Taxonomy (NCBI): domain Eukaryota; kingdom Metazoa; phylum Arthropoda; class Arachnida; order Ixodida; family Ixodidae; genus Rhipicephalus; species Rhipicephalus annulatus. The sequence continues at coordinate 624,923 of WOVY01009764.1, read as the reverse complement.
CAGTGCGAAGCGTTGTCAAGGTCACTAGCCGTCCTCCTCTTCTTCTGGTTCAGTTTTTCCCCGTATTTTTCTGGCAACGGTTCGCTGTGCGTCTCGCTTGCAGTGCTCAACCACGGCCTCCTGGGATCGAAGATCTAGTAATTACAACGTGGTGCTTGTGTGTACGCTTGGATGAGCGTGCGCTGCTGCTTTTACGTTTCGGCGCACCCATAAAGTCTGGAGCAGGTTTCGACACGTCACCACGCCACGCTGTATATGTCTGGCTTCAAGATAGTCATGACCAACAAACGACAACAGCAGTTGGGAAGGCCAACTTGGTGGCCGAGAAGACAGCAGGCCTATCGGATACATTACTTCAGTCTCACTCAGGGCAGAAATCAGCTCTGGATTCTTTCGCAAGAAGGTGATCATTCTTTATTTTACTCCACTTGTTGCATGTGCGATACGGATCGCACTTGCCGGCAACGGGCACGGTCGTGTTGTATATCGCACGCACGAAATGCTCCACAAAGGTCAGCTTGGGCGTCTGCAGTTCACCTGTGCTATGCGACCGCCTGGAAACCAGCCGCCATTGCCGTTGGCCTCCCGTACACTCGCTCAACGAGTGCTAGCCTGACTTCACCGCCATGATGAGCTCCGTGCCCACAATATTGGGCTGAGACCTCGTCGCTGTGTTGGGAGCCATCGAAAACACGTTGCAGGTTTTCCTAACAAGCTTGGTTGTAATATGCCAGGCACTAAACGTGCACCAGTACGGGCTGGCGGGGATATCGCTAGCGTCGGAACTCAGTAAAAATTGGTCGCCATTACAATTGGCTTCCCCGTCAGTCGGTCACAAGCAGCTCGGCGCCGTCCGTTGGCCGCGGAGGTGGACTCGTGTTTGCGCGCTGCCCTCACAATCGCTAGAGTTTTTGAAAAAGGGCCGCATTACCGTCGGTTTCTTCGGCACTAGCTCCAAACCAGCTCGGCGCTGTTCGTGGCGGCGGCCAAGCGTACGCTCGCTCTCCTCTTCGAAGTTCACTGGCGGCAGACACTCCACGTGCAGCGCCGTGTTCGGTGCTGCACGTGGAGCAATTCGCTTGCTCGAGCTGAACGACGTCACTCACCTAGAACTCGCCGATTTGCTGGCGGCACCATGGTTCGCGGAGTTGTGGATACAGCCGCCGCTTCCAAGCTACTGTGCTGCGGCGATCGAAAGTCTTTGACGATGTGTGAGATCACGGTGAAATTATTAGCATGTAATATCTCACGTATCTCTTTATTTCAACTTCACGTCTTTCAAGCATTCGTAATCATCCTCTGTCACGTGTGACTCACTATTTTACATATTTATTGTGCAGCCGTAAGCACGCACCGTGCTGAAGGCTGTGTGCGCTGGCGTCTGCGATGCCTCTCATCCATCTTCTTCCTCAGAGCAGCTTCAGAAGGACTGTACAAGATGCGAAGGTGTTATTTTTGTGGCATATTTTACACGCATGTTTTTATATCATTTTCCACGTACTTTTTATATGCACGCATGTTCATCTTGTCAAGTGTCTCTAACCAGTTCCACAATATTAATGTACGCACAGCCGCGGGAACAGAACAGGCAGGAGGCTGCGTGCACTGGCGTCTGCAATGCCTGTCATCTATCGCTTCTGTTGGAGGAGCTCCACGAGTAGTAAACAAGATGTTACAACGAGACGACTTGTACACTTCACCGTGAATTCACTTAAAATAATGGAGACATTTCATGTGTATGTAGAAAAATAATAGAATTCAATGTCTCCTTTTGTCTTTCGTTGTTGTCATGACTGCGAAAGCGGTTACACATAGGTGTTATTTTCGCGATATTTGTGGCTTACTGCGCAGAAAAACAGGTGAAAAAGTATTAGGCATGGCGGAAAGTAGTAGGCCTCGCGTAAACTGGGGTCAAAAAAGTTCATCCGATTGGAGTATTTGAGTGGATCAACCGTTCGTCCGGCAAGTTAAGGACTAACAGTTGTTCGGTAAGGTGTAAATGTGGAGATTAACAGTTGCACTATAAGTTGCAAATGCGAGGAATATATGTTAGTTCTTTGAGGAGAATTGTGGGAGTAACTGTTACTCACTCTAGTGTAAAAGTAAATAGAAATGTTAGTCCCTTGAGCTCGTCTGTGGGGACTAACTGTTAGACCCGGTGTCATTAGTCCTTAAGGAGAATAATGGTTGTGAGAGCCCCATCAATCTCCAAAAGTATGAACCACACCCCCTTCTAACACCCTTTTCCCTTTAGTGTGTTGTAGGCAAAACAATGTGTAAAACAAAAAAGCAAGGAAGCCGGAAATGGAGAGAGAGGGGATAGAAATAATAAGTATAAAAAAAGAGTAAGATATAAAGTAGTATGTGAGAAATAAATTGAAGAGAACAAATAAAGAAAGGAGAAAAAAAACAAGGGAGAGGAACGAAAGAGCAAACCGAAGAGAAAAAGATGGCTCCCAAGCACCAGAATTCGCTCAACTTAAGCACGCCTAGTGCAATGCTGCTTTGATGTTTGTTCCAAAAAAACCTGTCCAGAGTCTTTCATACTTCCCTTCGATGATAATGGTGATAATCAGTATCTGGAGTTTTTTCATCGTTCCAGGCAATGTGCACATCTTAATAAGCGGCGACTGTAGCAAGCTGCTCGATTTGCCTAACTGAGATGAAAGTGTACTGCGAGAGAGATAGAGAGATAACCTATATGAAAGGCAGCAATCACCGACCATCAATCTGCAATGGGATTGAAAGTTGGACTACTTGGTGCAAAATGTATCCTCGAAGTGAGTGAGTGCTTGTCCTGTGTTTTCATATCTTATTTGGGTGTCTTTTCAGACTGCTTTGAGGTTATGACTTTCAGTGCAGATTGACATTGGGGACTTAAAGGTAGAAAGAGAAAAAAAAACAAATCATATGACAAACACGATGGAAGTTGAAAACTTAACACAGCCTGAAAAAAAGTGCGATGCGGAGCTACGGTAATTTCTTCTCTTTTGTCTTCCATTTTTCTCTTTCTCTAAATCATTCCTTTTTTTCTTTGCCAGCTATTTCTGTATTTTCAGCTGTATTTATCTCAATTTATTTTCTGTCTATTTCTATTTGTTGCTTGCTTCATATTTTTGTTCATATTTAAAGGTGGTTTTTCCTGAGAAATGCAAAACGAAAAAAGGTTCGTATCATTAGGCTTCATACCATCAGGCTTTATATCATCATTAATGCTTTCAAAGAACAAGAGCAAGAAGTCTGTTCCTTTGTGTAAGCCTGCCCTCAAATTGCTACAGTTACCTATGCCTGATATGTTTGAGCCAGTGTTACGAGAAAACTGTATGGGACAACGACAGCATACGACAATACTGAACACTAAACTTCTCTGATCTTAATAAGTAAACAAATAAATAAATAAATAATAACCTAATTTCAGCTTTTAGGTGAGGATGTTGACTAACAATTTGTCATTTTGATCACTCAAAGTTAAACTAAAGTTAGTTGAGATGATCGATAGTATCTAAAATTGGGAATATATCATTCATCACACGCCTCTTTTGCGTAGGCGATAAGAAAAGACTTGAGGTACTCATGATGAGGCTCTTTGTGTTATAGAAAACATGCAATATTGATTAGTAGCAGCTCCTTCAGCGTAATCTGGGCACTCAAAGGAAATGCATTACACACTGTCGATGGTCTGACGGTTGTTCCATTACGGACTTTGGATTGACCGAAGTGGTACCATCGGCTGTTTCCACAGACAGTGTTTAGACGAAGACGGTAGTACAGATTTTCCAGATGCCGAGGAGTCCCTTATGAAAACGTCATATATGGCCCTTATATAGATTATATGTTGCCATATATAGGTATATACAACTGCATATGTGGCTATCATTTGCCATATATGGAGTCAAATATTGCCATATATGGCATCAGTTTCTCATATAAGGGTGTATATCTGGCTTTATAAGGTAGGTCTCTCCCATATATGGAGTAAAATGTTGCTCATATGTGCCACCACTACGCCACATACGGCGTTGAACAGATTCATATATGAGAGGAACACCACCTATATGAATTGTTTACCTTGTATGGTTGTACTTTTAGTGTGTACAGTTTATATAAAGAAGGAATCCAATTCTATATTGCGTATACATACGAAAAAAACATGCTTTGCATAAGTGTGCCTCTCTTGCGACATGTAAACAATGCAGGATCTCAAGCTATACAGGCAATCCGATGACTTATGTCGATTCGTCGTGATCAAATTTGACCTTAATTGATTATAGTAAAGCATGTGTTTAAACAAATCTGGCTGTTGAAATTTAACTTTTGAGCGTCTACTCAGGTACACAAGGTTTCTGATAAAAAAGTGTTAAGATATCCATGCAGGTTTCATTTAAAAGAGCCAGTATAGACTTATCTATCGGCTGTCACAATATAACTGTAAGTGCGCACTGCATATACTTTCAGAAGCAGAAAAAGTAGTTTACACCCTTATATGAATCATTATTCAAACTAATAATCATTATTGATATTTTGTGGCAATTACATATGAAGTAATAAGAACATAAGCGAGCACATTTTTGCATTTTGTTTGATATATATATGTGACGCTACGATGACTGGGAGACGTGGCATGGCTCATACGCCATGTTTATTCTATACCGTACTTCTTCCTCATCTATTTCTACAAACCATCGCTACCTTCATACGTCACACGATTATTCGTGTGACGTATGAAGGTAGCGATGGTTTGTAGAAGTAGATGAGGAAGAAGTGCGGTATAGAATAAACATGGCGTATGAGCCAGGCCACGTCTCCCAGTCATCGTAGCGCCACACGAGTCGACAGGATGAAGACCTGGCGGCCACTTCATCAACTGGCCACCATCTTCGAACGTATCAGCAAGATGCAGTGACCGAACGTGGACCACAAAAGTAAATCCCAACTCTACACCAAGACCAGCATCATGACAGTACCATCAGACGACCTTGACATCCACAAGTACACCGGATCAGCGGACGACGGACCCGTACAGGACTGCTTCAACCTTTTCGAGCTCCACGCTGCCGCTGCATCCTGGTCGGAACGGGAGATGATCATCAACTTCACTGACTACATCTCCGGTGAGGCATTCAAGTTTTATCTGACACACATATTCGAAAACGACGAATCATGGCAAAAGATCAGGGAAGAGATGATTACCCGTTTCAAAGACTACGATGAAGACATGTTCATACCTCATCAGCGGAAGGCTTTTCAACTAACTCATCACAGTTACGCGAAGTCTTCCCGCAGTAAGCCTATTTTCCAAACGAGATCTCAGAGAAAATATACCACCATTGTACCATCATATGACTCTTCCGAAAAAACGTCACGCATTCGTACACCGACTGGTAACGTGCACGTCGCAACAGACAAGGTAAAGCGTCCGTATACCGAAAGGAATCTAGAAAATTTCGCCAAAAATTTGAACCTAAACCCGCCTTTCCCTAGTGCAATGAAATAGGCATTTTCAACGTGTTCACTGCAGCACAACACTTTAGATTTTACAGAACTACCCAAATGCCTTGATGCATCGTGTCACACACAAGGCCCAAACGGTTTCGAGCGTGTGATGGAATTTACGTGTGACGAGTTGGTGAATCCTCGAAATACCAGCCCCCACCCTGACGTTCCCGAGCAGGGTCATTCGACAGACACTGTCAGCCTAACTACGCTGCAAAAAGAAAAACATACGCCGTCAGAACCACCTGAAGCCATGTCTGTTGTGCTCTCATCGTCAAGTGACAACACACATGTGAGTCAAAGCACTGCAGGAATTTCAAATCCACCAACGCCGGCGCATTGTCAACTGACAGAAGCATTTACAATTAAGGATGACTCACAACCATCTTGGGAGCGTTCTCATCAGCCTGTCACGCTGCTTTTATCGCAGGACAAGCCTAGCAGTACAGTGTCGACTACCGACAATCTACTGATCACATCCCCATCTAAAGAAAAGCAGACTCATGTTCCCGAAAGAGGCCCATCTGACGAACTTTCACAAGAAGACGAGCAATTTCAACAAAGGCAACTCCATGAACTCTAAGAACTGCAACGGCTACTCGTACAAGAACAACGATCAAGTGAAACCTCCTCACGAGTACACTTGTGGCTGAAAGATCATCAGAGACAACATCAATCAAAGAAGCAAAGACGAAGTCGATGCCTAAGCCATCTTTGCAGAAAGCAACGTCGACAAAGTTTCCTGCACCAGAGATTGAAAATGCGCCTTCGATCAAAGCATCTGCGACATCGCTATAGAAAAATCTCCAAAAATCACAAAAGCACCCCTTGTACTCGGCAGGAACACAGGCAGCGGCCAATCAACCTCGATCAACGCGCACGCAAGCTGCCTGCACGGCCTGTGTATCACCCACGACGAGGAATTAGATGCCTACAATATCAGAATTGTCGATTCTGCAAGATGTTCGAACTTCGTTCGTTCTTCACAAGAAGGCCAGCTGTGATTACCCCTATCTCCACGTCTAAAGCATTTTTGTGTTATCCAGAACGCAACCACCAGTCGCGCCCACCAGAACTCCTGCGTTAACCGGACTGCTGCACTCTCCCCTGAAGTCCTTGATAGTTTACGGAACACCCCTGGAGTATAGAACCAATTGTGAACTATGACATTTGTGACTTTTTAACCTCTCCTTGTTTACTTTTTATTGTTCGTAATCTACTCTTTCTTTCGGGGGAGGGGGAATCCTGTGACGTATGAAGGTAGCGATGGTTTGTAGAAGTAGATTAGGAAGAAGTGAAGTATAGAATAAACATGGCGTATGAGCCATGCCACGTCTCCCAGTCATCATAGCGTCACATATATATATATATATATATATATATATATATATATATATATATATATATACAAATGGGCAATCTAGCGTTTTACATAACTCAATCTGAATAATCAGGGCTGTGTAATATTTTGCTAATATTTTATTATCTCTATCTAAGCAATTAGATGTGCAAATCAGCATGTTCAAGTCAGATTTATAATAAAAGCAATATTACACTTCTGTAGCAATAAAACTGAATACATAAATAGAAAGCAATCACACAATTTATTGCTTATCTGTTGGCTAAATGACACATTTATATGCCTAATGTAATATGTTCTATTGCAATAAACTCTGTATGCATTGGCCACATAACAGTTTTATTCAGTAATCAAATACCACATTGTCTAAGTATTTTCGTGCATTTTAGGCTTGTGTGCGCTTAATGAGTGCAATATATATACTGAATGAATTAGTTAGCTTAAAGAGCAGTTCAAGTGTCACAAAACAGTGCGAGAAAAAGTGAGTGAAATACAGAGCAGACATAAATAAGGCATTACGTGAAACAGGTACATTGTGCTGAGAAAAAAGAGCTAAAGTCACCACCATAAAGGTTTTTTTTTTGTTGTTTAACCCAAAAATTATGCTACCAGTCAATGCTGAAATCATACATTTAACAATTAGGGGGGTGTTAAACTTGCAGTTTTTCATTATGATGTTCATTTTACACATTCGTTACCATGCTGGAAATAAGATGCTCTAATATTAGCGCAAAATCACACACACATGCATGAAACACCGCATTTATCAATCTATGAAAACCTTAACATAGGTTTCAAATTTGTCAAAAGCACCTATTATGCAGCTAAAATTTCAATCTTGTGGTATGCACTATTATTCATGATTAGCCTAGTGCACTCGTAACTCACTTTAAGAAAAAAAATGTTATGCAGAACATTTACTGCAAGCAGTGCTTCCAAAAACGGCATTCATGGCATGAGAAAAAGCTGCTTATAAAATAAAACAATACAGTTTGAAAATGAAAGATGTGGCACAGCCACACACTTTGGTAATCACAAAGCTCATATTACGTCGAGTATAATGAAAAAAACTTCCATGCGGTCACTTCAAGATGGCGCTAAATTTGTTCATAGCACCATACCTAGTTTAAACCTCAAACACAATCGTAATGTTTCATCAGCTAAAATGAAAAATATATATATATTATATTATATATATATATATATATATATACTTCAAAAGAAGTTTCAGATAAATGCGCCATATTAAATGTATCCTTCAGCAATCACAAAGCCAGTGGTACATCAGGTACAATAAAAAACATGTGATCACTCCGAGAGGAGCTTTGCTTTAGTTCAGAACACGCCTATAATAAGGGGAAATTCGGCACATGTCACAAACACACTGAAACACTCATATGCTAAACATGGTGCACGAGGCTGCTCAAGTCCAACAATGAACTTTTATTTTCAGCAAAGAAATTCAAACAGCTCAAAAAATAGCGATTTAACACCAAACAATGAGTTCCATGTGCACATAATTGAATGTACTAGCTCAAAGAGCAGTTAAAACGTCTCAAACCATCTCAAAAAAATTGAGCGACAGAGCAGGCATAAATGAGGCATTATAAAACATGCACATGGTGCCAAGAAACGAGGAGCACAGGTAATAGCATAAAGGCTTTTTTTTAGTTGTTGAACCAAGACTATGCTACAAGTCAATGCACAACTCCTAAAACTGTAATCATCAACAATATGAGGTGAAAACTCAAAGCACTGTGCAGGCCGGAACCAAAAGACATACGCAGACATTCGTGCAGCACCAACTCCTGAATTCAAAGAAGGATTCATTGTCTGACTGCTCGACATTGAAATTAGCTCAACAGTCTCAGTACGCCCAAATAAGAGGCCCGAGGTCTCTCATTGGGAAGACAGCCAGGCAAATGTCAGAGGAGACATGTCACCAAAGCTACCAAAGCCTATTTGGATGGCAAGGGGCTGCACTTCATTTCCCAGGTCAATCAACCACACCCTGTTGGCCAGAGGGAAATGGACTCTCCCACAGCCAGTGGCACAAACAATGGAGAAACCAGCATTAGTTCAACAAATTGGTCCCAACCTTACACGAGCTGGCAGACGGGTGAAGGCACCAGTATGAATTAGTGTATTACAAAAAAAAAGGTGTAGCATGTGGCTGCATTGCAAGTTGCATCACTCTCTCTCTACTCTCTCAGTCACCAGGATTATGAATGGCCTTAGCAGTTATGGTGAAGAATTGGGAAAACTGATCAAAAACCCAAGCAGTGAAAGTATTGTGGTGTAAATAAATATGAATGTGCAGAACACAAAGATAGTGTGGAACGCTGAAGTGAATGATTTTGTGACTGGCTGTCAACCTCTGATGTCTCTAAAAGAGTATGAATACTTAGCTAAATGACTGACAAGGGCCTCCTCATGAGAAAACGCTCACCAGAGAATAATGATAGGTTGGTGGCCTTATGGACCGACAGTTTATCTCTGTCCCGAAAGTGACACAAAAGTGCAACAAGCTAGCAATCAGTGAGGTGGAAAGTTGAGTGAGTTGGTGATGGTTCCTGATTACTTATGAAGCAGCGCACGACAACACAAAAGGCGGTATGGCATAGAATGTGGCTGCTCTCCGGTGTTCTCTAAGACTGGAATATTTTCCAGTCACAGAGATCAGGCGACCAGGGAATTATCGAGGACTTCCATATCGTAAAAAGAAATTATTACTGCATTAGCCAAGCATTTATTACTTTAAGCGATTGCGAAGTGTGCTTTTTAGAAAATATGCTGTAGCATGAACATCATTGTAGCTCGTGGCACAGCATATTGTTGTATAATAACCATGTCCTTCCATGAAATAAATTAAATGAGAGTGCAGCAGTGTCCCTATCATTCCTTTTGTGCCTGTCGTGCGATGCTTCATAAGAAATCCTAAGCTAGCAATCACAAGTCATTCAATGAAATAAAAACTTTAGGCATAACATTATGGTATATGAAAAAAAGACCGAGTATATTGGGGAGTGAACAGGGGTGCCTGCACTTGACCTGCCAGTAAGAATAAAAATGTACTTGGGCAGGTCACATAGCACAACGGACAGATAAATAAAGGTGAGTTATTGACGGAACGAATACCATGAGATGCATAACTGAGAATGGTAGAGGCCTGAATAACGTCACTAAATCAGAAAGTCACAGGCGTAACATGCAACCAGTTCCCACAAGATAGCCTAGATCAAAAAGCATTGGGAGCCTTTTTTTCATGCATTTGACATAAAACAGGTTAAAAAGGATGGTGGACTTGGGCTCAAGCTTCTACAAATAATCTCAAAAGAGTTTGGAGAAATCCCCACCAAGTCCGAAACTCTTATGTACTTGGTCATTTTAGATGGAGCCAGGACTACATCTAGCGCTCACTTGTACAAACTTGTATAATGTGCCATGATGCGATTGCTGCCTGCTCATCACCATGCTCATAAAGCCTCTTGATCGCAAGAAACAACTGACCTTCCCATTTGACGAAGCAATCAACTGAAGCAAACATTTGTTGTTCTCCAACAATCCACATTATTGTAAAGTTGTTCCTTCGAAGCTTGTTGGTGCATAAAGCAGAAAAGAAAGTTTCAGAGTTCACGGTGACTTTTTTGTAGGCAGTTACGTTGTCAGCAGTTTGGAAAAAACATGTAAGGGCTGCTTTCACTGCTACAATTGTTTGGCAAGGTGGTCAATAAAACACAGTGCAATTGGGTACTGAAACCTTGCTAAAATGAACACTGTCCAGCTTGCTCAATACAAACTCAGCAGGAGAGAGAGGTCTGCCTCGTTTTCGAAGTACACTCACAGCAGTGCTAACTCCAACCAACGTCGCAAGCTGCTTTTCAATTGCTTGTGTACCCTTTATGAGGCGAAGTAGCTGGCCATTTCTATCTTCAACCTTAAATGCCGAAGTGGTCCAGAGTGAACCCCAGTTTCTCACAGAACCTGCTGTGTGTGTCAACTGGCGCACGTTAAAGGAACAAAATATCTCGCCATACAATATCTCCCCTTTTGCTGATCCACAAACTTCACTAAAAGCTGCTAAGCAACATCCACCTGCTCCTGAGTAATTCATTCAGAGACCAGTATGTAGATAGCAGTAATAAGGAGGCTCAAGTGGTGAAGGTATACATTAAGGGGAACATTTCGTAAAACTGGAAATGAATAAAATAAAAGCCAGGCACGCAACTCACTTGCTTTGCAATAACGCCAGTGCTTAATTGAGCGTGGTGTTTTGTTGACATAATCTGGAGGTCTAATGGAAAGAAGCTGGCTATCAATCAACTTAATTTTTCCACCTAGGTACCATATATGCTTGTGATATTTTTTTCAAACCACAAGGAAATCAACATTCGCACTACCCCAAGAAGCACACAATGCATGTAGTCTACCACAAATCCAGCTCCACAATTGAATTGAGGCAAAAGATGCAAAATTGTCGGCCTTTTCACGCCTTTTACAGGGTGCCCCGTTTGAACCGCGAGTGCAGCGTCTTGCCTAAATCGCCGACTATTCCTAGGGAAATATCTTTTCCCTGGTGGATAGACCTGCACACGTTCTTGTTTCCCCAGCAATTGAAGCACACCTGGGTGCTCACAAAAAGATCAACCATAAAGTCTATTGAATTGCTTAACGCCTTGAAGCATTTCTCTTGCAACGGCACCTGCTGATGATAACGGAGTATTGACATATGAAGTTACGCTCTTTTCTGTCTCCGGATGCCACCAGGTCAGTCCCTCCGTTGCGAGTTCCAATATTGTTGCACAGAAAGGCTTTAAAAAGTATAAACCGTGGGTTTTTTTCCGTACTACAAGACAGTTGAAATCTGAAATTTCTTGCGCATGAGGGGTGCCAGCTCTGGTATCATGCAGTGAAGTGGCCAGAGAGATTTCGCTGCACTCTTGAATACCTGGCCACCGTCAGTATTCCAAAAAAGGTGAAAAATCGTATCTACAACGACCGGATGTTCCAGGTATTTCGCACCATCTGATATATCCTTCGACGGTCGCTCTCCTTGTTCGTTAGATGCTTTGGAAAAAAACTTGTAAATCTCATCGTCTTCAGGAAATGAACGCAATGTATCTGTGAGCCTCATATGCAAAAAATAACCTTTTTCTGGCAGCTCTGATCACAGTTCTCACACGCAGTTATCACTTCCAAGTATTGATAACAATTAAAACAAAAAATAACTGTGTACACCAGTGCCCCTATGGAAATTTGAGAGAAGTTTGAAAAATTTGTATGTCGTGTCCGGGAGTGTGCTTGATGATGGCAAGAATGATGAGACGGCTGACAATATTTGCCTTAACCACTCTCTTGTAAGGCCAAACTTGAAGAAAAGCATGAGAAGAACGAGGCAAGCCTCAACATTACTGAAATTGCTGCCTTCATAAAGTTCTTTCTCATTAGGATGCCATTCTTCCGAGAAAGTTGAGCAGCTAGCCGGTCCACTGTTGCTGTCAAAGTCAAGTCTGATAACATCGGCATGTCTACCTCATTTGTTGGGTCAACATGTAATGTTGTGCTTGAAGATGAGGATTCTTCCCACCCTGAGGCAGAGGCATGATTTGGGGATGTGGCACAGGGAGCTCCATCAGCTGTTCCAGTGGAGGCTGCCTCAGATGTTGAAATAGCCCAGCGACGAAGGGTCTCTCATGAAAACTTGGATGTAAGAAAGAAAAAAATGCATTCAGTACAGAATATGTATTTCCTACTCGAATTTTAGCAGTGACTTTGTTTTTAACTTCGCATGCAAGAATTCGTGAAAACTAAACAAGCATGGCATGTGAAGTGGCCTAATGTAGCTAAGAAAGAAAGTAGGTCAGTGAATAGCACAGTTCAGATAGCAAGGACAATAGAGAAAGGACAATTTAATCAGCCCCTGATACCGGTGTAAGAACACAGTGAGAATAAAAATGTAAATATAGCGCTGAATATTTGCTAAATTTATAAGGAGAGACGGGTGCATTGCTATTTCGTAATGCAGCGCATGTTTCATTAGAGAACTTTTTAGCTTAGCGCACGCAACGACCATGCGCACGCAACAGGCAAGGGGGCAGAAGACTGCGCGTGTGCTGAACGTGAGAGAGACGCGTTTGTTTTCACGCATGGGATGCGCGATCTCGGCGCTTAAATTGCGCACCCTTCGGCTCTCGATTTCTCGCGAGATCTCGACGAGACCAAAACAAATAAGATGGCCACGACACCAGTGTACTGTGGTTCAGGCAGCGAACGAAGCCCGTGTGAATTTCGGCATTGCTCTTGATTGGGAGCCAATTAGCAAACACGTGCAGTGGATTGTGACTGGTTCTAAGTCAGAGCGCAGCGTAGGACAATCGGACAACGTGAATTTCGAAGCAGGAACCCAGTGTTGACGCGAAGCACCACGACGGATTTGTGGATTGTGTACGGGGCGTCGTGTGTGTGATCCTTTTGAACCGTGATGGCTTCTACGTGTGTATAACCTGCAGATGTCCGAATGATCGCCTGCAAATTAACGTGAACCATTGGGCCAGTTGGTGATTTATGATCCATGTTTACTGTGCGGTAGAAAACACAGACGGGGGGAAGACAAGGACAGTGCTTGTTGTCTTTTTCCCGTCCGTCTTTTTTACCGGGCAGTACACATTTATCATCGCCTGCAAAAGCATGACATGTATTAAGAAGTGAAAGTGTAGTTCTAGCCACGCATTTGTAGCGCATGTGGATGCGTGTCCCTGTTCTACCAAGCTCAAGTGATTTTTCTCGCACACGTACGGTACGCATACGCATTTGCACGAGATGGGAGGGGGTCAGCAAGGCAGCCTCACTCATTAGTCATTTAATGGGAGTTAGGGGCGTAAAGCCAGCCCCACACATTGAGGTAATGCCTGGGGGCTGCTGCGACTCGAATGGAAGGAGGGTGCAAAGTCAGCTCTATACCTTTACATAACGGGTAGAGGGGCACTGCTACAAGCCTTCGCCCACCTGAACGAGAGCCCTGCGCACGCCTATGCCCTCTCGGCCTCTTCATCATTATAAAAGCAGCTCTCATGCACGTGAGCACGCCAGCGCCAAAAAGGGCATTTCTGTAGTTAGCGCTTAGCAATCCCTTTTGGTTCTCTCTTTGTCTTACAAAATGTCCATAGCAAAACAACAAATTTTAGATTTGCAGTAAGCGCTGGTCTTCGTCGTCTCTGTGATCTCGTGCTAATACAGCTAGCTCCAACACGCCAAGCCACTATTCCTCGTTGGGGAAGATAGCTTTGTTTCATGCCTTGACTTATGTGTTGCGTCATCCAATATCAATTCTTATAGCTTATTGCTTCTTTATTAGATGGCGGAAAGCAACACTCGAAGGCTGAATGTTTTGAGGTGAGAGAAAAATAAGGTTTGAAAAAAGGCCAAAGAATATGAAAGAGTAGATGTGCAGTGAAGATGTTACGTTATTTGTATCGAAAGACCACTGATACACACCGAAGAAAATAAACTAGGAGGCTTACCAGTAAATATACCGCTAGCAGTGTAAGTGGTACGACAATAAATAGCTATAAATGAAAAGTCAGAGAGACTGAGAAGATTTACTGGATGACAGCAATGGAGAAAAAAAGCGGCTCTAGTCTATACGTAAAGTGCGAAATCAAATTAGGAAGGGAGAAGTTTTGAAATAGTTAAAGGGGAAGCACTTATTGTTTCAAGTGAGACTGAGCTGCCTTAGAAAGTGAAGTTTAGTAAAGAACAACAATATATATGCTATGGGCAAGATAAGTAAATGATGCAGAATGTTTTGGTTGAGTGTGAAGCTATACACCCAGGTGTATGCTTGGGCAATAGCCTACATGAAGTCTTGGGTTTCAGGAATGGCAATGAAAAGCTGAACATACCCGCAATAGAAGTAAGGGGTGGTTAGAGTATTGGTGGCAGAAAACTGGAAACAAATGACAAAAATAAGTAGTAGGGAAACTGTGGTAAAGAGAGAAAATTGGGTGATGGATTTGCATTTTTTTCTCTACACTATGATAGGTTTAACTGGAATAGACACATAGACATTAGGCCACCTTCACAAACAAAATAGGAAAAAACTTTTTCTGAATTTTTTTATCAAACATAGTGACACACTTCTCGTCACCCTGTTATAGGGTATGCTCATAGCATCTATTATTTAGGAAAGCCTGGTGACCCAGGAGGATCACATGTTTCGCATGTTGTGCACAGTAATGCTATAGAAGGCAGCCTCCCACTTCGTCCATGCTGCGCACAGCACGTTGTGGGCGTACGCTGAACTAAAATCCTGTATTATCTACATAGCAGGAGATGGAGGTGTTTTACATGCTAATTTCGATTACTTTAGCTTCGCTCAATTGCGAACGGTTTTCTGACATTTTTGAAAATGACTGAACACTGCCCGAACGCGGTAGTCTAGTGGCTAAGTACTTGGCTGCTGACCCGCAGGTCGCGGTATCGAATCCCGGTTGCGGCGGCGGCATTTCCAATGGAGGCGGAAATGTTGTAGGCCCGTGTGCTCAGATTTGGGTGCACAATAAAGAACCCCAGTTGGTCAAAATTTTCGGAGCCCTCCACTACAGTGTCTCCCTTAATCATATGGTGGTTTTGAGATGTTAAACCCCACATATCAATCAATCAATCAATCAATCAAAATGACAGAACACATCACTTCAAGGAGAAGATGATTAAGCAGTGTGGGTCAATTTCATTTCTGGGCATACTTGTTTATGAGGTTATCTCTTTCATTTAAAATAACATCTTTTTGAATAATCTTTCACTGGCGCAAACGTGCTGCTGCATACAAGCATGTTACAGTTTGCATGCATGTTTTCAGTGTGCATTTTAAATGAGAATCGGTTGAGTATTTTTGACTCCCCTATTTTTTCATGAGGATTAATTATTGATAATCGCTGCCACTTGATTTTTGTGAATGGTGATAACCTTCTATATCTACTTAAAAAACTGGTCTAAAATATTTTTAAAATCTTGGTTTAGTGATTAATAATAAATGAAAAATACAGGGTGCTGAAGGTTTTATTTGTTTTTCTAGTAATGAGCCTCAAGCTTGGCCAGATTTTTTCTCTTGCCCGCTTCAAGCTTAGATGACGGAAGGTTGAAAGCAGTGCTATGTCACTTTGATTTTTCTCGCTGCAAACTTTCTGTCGAAAACTCCGATTTGGCCTAGTAGGAACACATTCATCTTGAAATATTTCCGCAGGTACACGAAGACACAGATAGGATACACACAAACAGACCTGTCTTGTGTCGATTCTGTGTTCCTGTGTGCCTGTGCTACCTTTATGTGAGTGCAAGACATATCCTTTGAAAAGGTTCACTCCTTTCAAGCATGCGTTATGGCAGGCAGAATGCAGTGCTATGTCACATTTGTTTTCCTTCCATCAGAGAAGTTTTTTTCTTGCGAGTGGCCGAATGTTTGCCGCAGTGTGCATCCGCGCCGCTCACGTCTTTATAAACTACCGGGATACTCGATCTGATGCTTGCTCGTATTCAGCGTGTTGCATTGTCTTAGCTAGGGCTCGCAAAGGTTGCCTTAGGCTTGGGCGTTCATGCAGCTCGTTTAGAAGAATTGTAACTTTCGGTATACACCTGCAACATAAATTACCTGATGCAGCCACAACCCGTGCATTTTAAGCCAATCGCTAAACGTGAACTGCATTTTCGAACGAATATTTTATGACTAAATGCGACCGAATCGCTATACCTTACTGTGTGAGCGCCAATTCGGTCATTAGTCCAAGCGTTCTAGCACCATCTATTTTACACTGCTTGTTTCCAGTATGTTTTATATTCGTTAATTTGCGTTAGTTTAATGAACATTGTATGCACCTCACCCAACCTTGGTGTTAAAACCTTACTAAACGTATGTTAAAACCTTACTAAACCTTACTAAACTTAAGCAGGGTTTTGACACATCTGCGATGCTGAATTTGCATATTATTTCATAAGGTTGTAACTTTGTTCGCCAAAAATATCAAGAAAATTTTTCTTGTAGCATCTCTAGTTTGTGTATATCCCGCTAGGTAAAGACACATTGTTCCAAGTCACTTTAAATAAACTGAGAAATTCACTTTTGGCAAGAGACTCACGTCCCTATAATGTTTTTTCTGTGTTTCCATCAAAGCCTTTGCATTCTGCTTGTGCAAACTAAGTGTGAAAGAATTCCAGACAAGCCTGTCATGATAGTAGCTCGTGGAAAAGTTGGCTGTAGATGTGCAACAGCTGCGCATAACTTCTGGTTCCTGTGGGAAAAGAACTTGACTGAGCCACCTTGCTTCTTTTTAAAAGTAGTTCGCATGTTCATGATGTTTAAAATTAGGCTCTCTCTTTTTGTTTCTGTGTAAATGTTATTTGTGTAAAAGCGACCTTTGCAGATAGCTATGTGTTCAAGGGGGACACAATGTGCAACAATACTTATCAGTCTTAGCCATGCTGTTGACTAGGATTCAATATTGAACTTATTAGAGACTGCATCAGGCCCCCATGCATGTAATAAAATTTGAGCCAGCCACATTTCTACATAGTTTCCAAGAATTCTTGCATGTCTGTGCTTAGATATGCTGCAAGAAAATAAAGTTGCGGCTTGCATCATTACGTGCTGGACAGCGAGCACTAGCAAGCAGACTAATCCTTTATGAGCCACATATATTCTGACCAAGGGCCATAGCCATAGAAACCAATATAATGGTGACCCTTTTACTACTGGCCGGCGATAGCTAGCAGCGACTGCTCTATCCACCAGGGAGTAATATTTTACTGATTCTCACTGTCTTGCTTATGTTATGAACGCAAAATTAGATTTCCGTGCGAGATATCTTGGAGAATAGACATGCTTGAAGAATTTTTTTCAAGCTTAATAGTGTAGAAACACAACTGCCACAAACTTTTCTATGCAAACATACCCAAGTAATGTAGCTGCCGAAATTTTGTTATTCTTAGTTTATTGGGCATCTGACAGCATTATTATTTTTTTTTCATGTCGCCCTAGACGCATGACTCTTTTACAAAAGTGGTTCTCTATTCTTATGGCTGAATTGTAATGCAAACACAAAACACATCTCTGAATGTGTCCGCGCTGCTACTTAGTTTTTAGAGCACATAATTTTTTTTGAAAATCTACTTAGTATGGTGCGCTAGGTCTTGTGTGTGATGTTTTAATATTTGTGTCAATTAGTCACTTTGAAAATTGAACTTTTTGCATTTTGATAAGGCTGTAGTAGATCAATGAATTTATTTTTATTCTAATATTGACCGAATATTTATTTGAATATGTTTTTTGTAGACCTAATACATTGTCTTCCAGCATATAAAGCCATCAGTACAATCAAGTAATTTCCCACAGTAATACCTAATCATACCTAACTTTCCCAATACCTAACCATTTGTGTTATGTTACAGTGACACTTAACCATGTTTGACATTGTTAATGATAACTGACAAAAGGCATTCTGGAATATTGTAACTTGAAGCCGTGAATTGAAAGTAGAATGATGACATTTTTAATATACATAGCGATATTTGCTTCTTTCAATATGCGTGATCCGTAATAAAAATAACATTGCCGGGGTTTCGCGTGTTAAAAACCCCAATATATAATTATCAGAGATGCCATAGTGATGGATTTCAGAAATTTTGACCGCCTGGGAAGTGCACCCATGTCTAAGCAGACGAGTCTCAAGCCTTTCTTTTTCGATGAAAATTGCGGCTTCCACAGCCGAGGTTCGATTCAGCGGCCTTCAGTTCAACAGTCAAGAGTTACACTAAGTGTGCTGCTGGTTGTGAGCTGTAGAGTTGCTTCCTATTTTGAATGTTAAGTACTGCAGTTTGGTGCCAACCAGGCATCTCCGATAGAACACTGATGGCGTTGGTCACAATTGTTTTTACTATAATATCACATTCCCAATTTATTGCAATATTGACTGGTTGCTACGTGAGTTAGTTCAAATGTTATGATTGTTTCGTCTTTTATACTCTGTAAGGCTGCATACATTTGTTATTAACCTCCAAAAGGCCAACAAGTCAGTGTGATATACTGTACATATTATAGAACACATGGCTAATGTGGGCGTGGAATGTTTAAGTACACTTTCCATTGTTTTTCGAATGCCTTGAGAATTGTCTTGTGTCAGAAAATACTTTTGTGATGAGTTTCTTTCGTAAAACATTTGTTTTTGTGTTTTTGAGAAATGAATGTACCCTCAATGCCCTAGAAAAATGATGAAAAAGTAAAAACTTTTACAATAATAATCATGTGTTCAAGCTTCATTGGGTTAAGGCTGATTTGTTAATTTTATTTGTCTTCATCCGCCAGCTGATGTGCATTATCTGTTCAAGTATTGTTTGTAAAGTGCTCTAAACTGTTCAGTGTAAATAAAAATAAATAAATAATTTTGCAGATTCAGATGCTTGTTGATATACCTTCCACTTATACCAGCCTCCATTATGCAGTACCATACAGGCTATCAACTGGCATAATTTCTGGTCTGCATAAAGTCAGGCTGCTTATCGGACACATACAATATACACACTCTAGTAGGTATAAACCTAGTGACAACGTTATGACAGTTGGAAGACCTACCGGACGGTTACATATCAAATACATACAGCACGGTCGCAGATGGGACACGTAAATGACGGACGATATCGGGAGACTGAAAGTGGGTGGCGAAATCGTTACATCTTGGAGACATACTGTTTGCGTCCTCATGCTGCCTCGGGGAACCATCTAGTACACTTGCGAGACATTCTCATTTTCATAAAAATGGCGGACTACTAGTTTTCACTTCTTATGAGTGAAGCATGTGTTCAAAGACTATCATGTGTACACGCAAACGGTCGACTTTTGAACAAAAAAAATGCGATGGCATAGGTCATGGCGCTTTTCATATAGTGCCAGAAACACGCATAAAACTTGTTTTTTGTATGAATAAAATAATGTGAAAAAGTGCAGAACTATGGAAGTGTCACTACAGTTCCTAAGTTCTTATGGGAACTGGTGTGCAAACTCTACCAGATATCCATTGGGTAAATTGATGATGATATGTAGTTTTTAATGGCGCAAGGGCCATGTCTTTGCCAAAGAACGCCATGGAAAAGATGGAGGATAGGCAATGATTTGGAATGTAACAATCACTAAGATGATGATACAGGGCTGTATAACGGCGTAAAATTGCTCGCCTTAAGGCGAATAAAACGTGATATTTTAAAACAATGCGAGTGAGGTGAAATAATTAGCTATAGACTAGTGACAATACTCATAGTAAAAGAATAAGAAAAACTTTGGGACTGACATGTTATTTAGCACATTTGCCTCATCAGTGTCCTTGAACACAAAAGCCCCGAGGCAGGGTGCTGTCTATGTGGCCACTGCAACAGCAACCTCTGGACGGAGGCAGTGCTACGGGTCACCTCGAAATATAAATTTAAAACCATGTATTTCTTTTAAAAATGCCATGAATGATTTTTGTTCAAACAGTGCATCTCTACCAATAAACATAGAAGGGTGCATTAGTAGCTCCTGACGATGGGGCAGTAGAAAAAGTTTTTTTCTGATACCATCCAACTCGCTGCACTGGACAAGAATGTGAAGAGCTGTAAGTTGTTCACCACAATTGTCACAGCTAGGCTTTTCATCACCATACAGGAGATATGAATGTGTGCTGTGTGAGTGTCTTATTTTTAGCCTGGTAAGTGTTACTTGTCCGTAGCGTGATTTAGATACCGGTGGCTAATTTTCAAGTTTGGGTTTGATAATATGTAGTTTATTTTCATTCTGTCTGTCTCAGAGGCGCTGCCAATATGCTCTGAGGATTTGTATTAGGAAGTGCTTCATGTAAAGTGCAGAGACAGTCAAAGATGAATTAGTGGCAGCGTTGTCATGCGCGGATACAGCTAGCTGGTCCGCGGCCACGTTTTCAGCAAACTCGCGGTGCCCTGGCACCCAGCACACCACATGACGTTTGAGTGCGTAGATTGCACATAAAAGCGACTAAAGTGATACAAGCACAAGATTTTTATGTTTTTTTCATTATTTTCAAAGCTTTTACAACACTCAAAGAGTCCGCTCATATAACCGCGTGTTCTAGTTTTCATTCTTTAATATGGTTGGCAGCAACAGATAGCGCATGAGCTTCTGCGGTGAAAGTGCTTGTTTGTGGGTGCAGAATATCGGAAGCTGAAAAAGATGGCCCTACAGCTGAATAGGACGCAGAAGTGAGAGACTTGGTGGTATCTGTAAAAAAAATCAGGGCAAGCGTATTTGTGTTTAAGTTCCATGAACTATGTGTGTATATGTGCAATAGGTACATCTCATGTGCAATAGGTACATCTCATAAATGATACATCTCATTCTATCACCTGTCACTGCCACGGCGGTAGGTGTGCAGAAAGAGCCATGAGACACTGTTCAAAAAGCGGCACACCTGTTATCTCGGCTAGGCCCCTCACGCGAAGTGAGTAAGGCTGCATTATTTACGGCTGGTTTCCAAAAAGTGCACAACTAGACACATCATTATTTATGGAATTCGTAGGGTATTACTTATCGCCGTTCACTTTCATATAACAGATAAAAGACATGTAGGACCTCTGCAGGGAGAGTGACCACTCATTCGACTGAGCGTAAAGTCTTTCTACAGGGCTCGTTCGCTAAGCACCTGTAGAGAGGCGGAAGCGCAGGTGATGTACAAAATCTAGAATCTTCAAAGTGCTTGGCGAGGCTGAATGATATACTATTGCTCCAAAGTCAAGACGTGAACGTACCAGGCATTTGTACAGATTCTGGAGGCACTTTCTCTCGCTGCCCCAGGATGTGTGCGACAGTAATATTAGGATATTCAATGTTTTTGTGCATTTATTTTTGAGGTGTTTGATGTGTGACACGAATATTTGTTTTTCATCCAAGATTATACCTAGGAACTTATGTTCTGTGCTTACGGGCAGAGGTTCCCCTTTGATGACAATCTGAGGGTCAAGGTGTAGCCTCTTTTCCGTGTGAACAGGACACATGTGCTTTTCTGTGGGTAAACTTTGAACCCATTTTCAGCCGCCCATTTGGACACTTGTTTATAAGAAGCTGGACCTGTCGCTCACAGATTCCGAGGGAACACAATTGAAAAGCTATTTGTATGTCATCAACTTATGTGGAGTAAAATATGTTATGGGAGACGTAGTGGCGGAGAGAGTTCATTTTTATAATAAAGAGCGTGCAGCTGAGTACCCCACCCTGTAAGTCTCCGATTTCCTGTACAAATGTTCTGGACAAGACATTGCCCACTCGAACTCGGAATATGCAATTAGACAGGTAACTTTCGAAGATATTGAACATATTACCACGTACACCCATATGCGAGAGGTCTCTCAATATCTTGAACCTCCACGTTGTATCACAGGCCTTTTCCAAGTCGAGGAATACAGATAGAAAAAAACTGGTTATGGACAAAGGCTTCACGTATGCGTGTCTCAATCTGATCAGCGGTAGATCGGCCTTCTCTAAACCCGCATTGGTTTGAGTCTAGCAGTTTGTTTGATTCTAGGAAGTGGAGTAGGCTGCAATTATTCGTTTTTTCAAAAACATTACAGATGCAACTAGTTAATGCTATAGGCCTGTATTTTGATGAAAACGACAATTCCTTACCTTGTTTTAAAATTGAAATTAACACAGCTTCCTTCCAAGAGGAGCGAATCACACCAAAAAACCAGATAAGATTGTAAAGGGAAAGGAGAGTTTTTGTGTTTCGGAGGGTAGTTGCTTCAGCATCTCATACATTATGGTGTAAGGACCTGGTCAAGACATGTTGCAACAGTTCAGTGCTCTTTGCAATTCTCCAAAGCAGAAAGGCTAACTATAAGCCTCGATTTTTCAGACTTTTTTTCTAGATTTTATTTTTCCGACTGTGCTTTCTTTTCTTGGAATGCGTCAGAGTAGTGTGAGCAGCTCAATATATTTTCAAAATTTGCACCAAGAAAGTTGGCTTGGTCCTCCAAGCTTTTTGCGAGAGTATTTACTAATGGGAGAGAAGATGTTGGTTGGCCTTTAATTTTCTGGATATTGTTCTACACTTTTCTTTTATCTGTGTACAAGTTTAGGCTCGTAATGAACCTTGTCAAGCTCTCTCGTCTGGCTCGTCTGCGCGTTCTTCTTGCCTGCGATTTCACTTGCTTAAATTTTTTCAGGATTTCTACTGTTGAAAATTCACGAAACAATGACCACGCTTCGTTCTGAATCATCCGAGCTTTCCTACAGGCATCATTCCACCTAGGGACTAGCCGTTTAGAACTCATTCCGCTCGTTTGAATATTGCACTTGGATGCGGCATCAAGAATAAAAGCTGTGAAATACGCGACAGCGTCGTCTATGGTCAGAGCAGACAACTGAGTCCATGTCGTGTTGGTAAAAGTTTGGTACTGTTCCCAAGCAGCTGAGTCAAGCGTCCACCTCGGAACCTGTGAAGATAGTTGGCCTTTGTTAGGCACCCTCAGAATGATGGGGAAGTGGTCACTGCCATAAGGGTTTTTAAGAACATTCAGTTTAAAATCGGCTAAAAGTGATGGTGACGAAATGCTAAGAGCTAGTGAGGAGTATGAATTGTTTGTGAGGCTAAAATACGTAGGCTCCTTTGTAGTTAACACACATAGCCTAGATTAATAAAGAAGCTGTTAAATGAGACGTCCTCGAGCGTCACAGCGAGAATCGCCCCACAGGGCGTTGCTTTGCATTAGTCACCTAAAAGAAAAAAGGTTCTGGGAGTTCATCTACTAATAACTCCAAGTCGTGCCTTTTAAGCTGATGATGAGGTGGTATATAAAGGGAGTATAGGGTGATGAGTTTGTTAAAAAGTACAGCTCGAATGGCCACTGCCTCAATAGCTGTCTGGAGCTTCATCTGCTGGCATGCCACACTTCTATCAGCTATAATGACTACTCCGCCGGGTGATACGGCAGCATCTTCATGGTCCTTCCGGAAAGTAATGTATCGGCGGAGAAAGTTCCTGTATTTAGGAGTTCGGTGTGTTTCTTGCACACACAGCACTTTTGAGTTAAACTTACTGAGAAGTTCTTGAACATCATCTAGATTTCTGAGGAGCCCTCTAACAATCCACTGAATGATTTTATTCATTATGACTTGAAAAATTGCTGTGTGTAGACCAGATTGAGATTAGTTCATTTTACAGGGCCTTTTTGAGGTCCTGTTATTGGTGTTTTGTCCTTTTTGAAGCGGCCGACAGCAGGTCGCCGCTCCTTTGGCGCTACCGGCGCCACTTGGCTAGAAGTGGTGTCCATAGCTTCCTTTGAGGCACTGGACACCCGCTCCCAGGAGCGATCTGTGTGTCGCTTAGACTTCGCCTCAGTCGTTGAAGTCTTTTTTCCCACCGGGCAGGAGGTTGCTGGGGCCTCCTTGGTCTTCTCAATGCTCTGGCTGCTACCAGGGCTAGTAGAGGTCACCAGTGTGGACTGGTTGGCTGTGGATGGGGCAGCGCTGGCTGCTCCCAACAGAGGGACAGGTGGCTTTGACTTGGGCACGCTAGACGTGGTCCAGGTAGCCGCCAAGGGCCATTGTGGTGCCGCCCCTCGTTGAACCTCTTCAGCGAAGGAGGTTTTTAGTGCGAAAGTAGCTGAGACAAATTGTCATGCTTTACGGAATGTTACACTTTCGTTAACTTTTATAATGATAATTTCTTTTTCTTTTTTTCCAGACTGGGCCCGCTCTGGATTATGCGGCATGGCTACCTTTGCAGTTTTCACAGTGAACCTCATCACATTCGCACTCATCAGTTTCGTGTCTAGTTATGCCGTATTTACCACAAGTAAGCTGACCTCCGCAGGTCTGAGATCCGTGTACGAATCATTGGCATTTAGAGCAACGTCTCGGGTTTGGCACGTATGGACGCAAACGAAGTTTTACATAGCCGGTTTTGAGTGTGTGGGTTAGAATGCTTAAATTGAAAGTAAGTATTAGGTGCTTTGTAGTGGTTTCAATGTTGCGCCTGATTTTATGCGCTGCACATGTGTTATGCCTTGGTCCTTCCTTCCA
>WOVY01009762.1:12500-150011 GCA_013436015.1 Rhipicephalus annulatus | reverse complement strand
TTCGACAATTAAGCGGACTTGTATTCCGCAAGATTTTTGATAGACACAATATTAATTGAATTTCACAGCATAATGCTAAGCAATGTATAGAGAGTGTAGTAGGAGTAATTGTAACGTAAACGTGAAGAAGGAAATGTGAATGAAAAGGTAACTTGCCGTTGGCAGGTACCAAACCTGCGACCTTCGAACAACACATCTTATGCCTCTGCAACGGAGGCTACCACATTGGCTCGACACACTACTGTAAACAAATTTTTCGTCGCAAGCTTCCACCTTTCCCTCCTGCCACTTCATGTTGTGTATTAAGTTGAATGCGGTGCCATGTGAATGTGGGTGCGCAACGACACGAAAAAGTCACAGCTTCGACAAAAGGGCAAATCAATGATTGCATTAGCAACATTGTAGGAGCAACATTCTTTGTAGTAAACATGCGCTTCCTAAGTAACTAGTTTCCTGCGGCGCGGCCACAGTAGATGACCCAACAGGGCTTGTGCATTGTTCTTTTGCTCGCCGCGAGATGACGCGAAAAGAGACCGTGGTTGCTCTCACTCCCACTTGAACGCGCTGCCAGCAGCCGCCGGAGGGCGCAGGCCACGCGTTCGCCGCGCTCTCTTTCATAAAAAGTGACACCCTGTACAAGTGCATCCGAACCTGGCACGTGGACGGTAAACAACAGCACCACAGTTTCCTTATGACCTGGTTCAAGCCTTTACATGAGAGCAAGCGTGCATGTAGTAAATGCTTGTATGACATGCACACTTCCTCCCCTGCAAGAATACGCGCACACCCACAGACACACTACACCACACACACGGGCGCGCGCACGCACGCACACACATGCGAAATTTTTCTATCAAAGGTCAGGCCTTCAATGTGTAAACAATAAATACAATATGCAGCCAATTAGTACATAATTATTAACATGGTTTGTCAGCGATAACTATCGACCTAACGCCGTAAGCTACTATTATAATGTCTAACACAATTCTTCTGTTTCTAGGGTGGCTGGGAAACTATGTAATCTTCCCATTTTACCAATAATTTTAATCAGCCCATTGAGCTATGTACATAAAATTTTCCCTCACAGACTATAAATTCATTTTGACATAAAAATCTTAACAGTTTTGTTGTCATCTCAATGATGGTAAGCAATTTCATTTTCTTGGATAATATATTTTTTTCGAAAAATTGTCCTTTTGATTCATCAGGAGCTTTTATATTCGCAAACTCTACGGGATATAGGTGGCGCGCCGTGCAATTCAAGATGGCTGCGGGAGGATGATCAGCCCGTGAATTCACATTGCAAGAGATGGAACGCACGGACATATGCCCCGTGCCGCTTTCACCGGATGAACTCTTAATTGTCGAATGAATGTAGGTCGGACTGGTCAGACCAAGATACTTCCCAAACGATAGGAACTCCTAAAGGTTCGCTACCTTATTTCTTGCCGCAATGCGAAGGGTGGTGGTGACAGTTGATCGATCGACCATGCATCAACGACACATTGCGTAATCCTGCGCGTGCAACAGAAAACTGCGCGAACTGGAATTGACGTATGAAGTACACGGCACTCCGAGATAATTTGTGCCAAGCTTGCCAGACGGATTTGCCGCACTAGTGGGCCACTAGCGAGTAGCGCGCCGTAGCGGCTGCACGGTACCGAATGTTTAACGTAGCGATGGTTCGCAAAAATATTACGCCGTCGTCATTACTTGCGCTGTAAGCACCATGGAGTTGCTTTCTTCAACAGAACACAAGCATTTAACTTTCCAATAAGTAGTGCTTGTGTTACAGCATGATCAGACTAACAGGGCGCATTTCCCTGCAACACTTGGATCTTGCACCTTCCATCAGCGCGATTGAAACAATGATATGGACACGCGTACGCTTTTGGCAACGTCAAAATTGAGAAAATTTGTCAAACAACCAGCGCGTTCGGGACGGCTCTGGTGAATGTGGGAGGAGTTAGCGTGGACTGTAGTCGTAACTGTACGTTTCATTGCTCTAACCAATTTCACTTCTCTGGTCGAGCTCGAGTGTGCTGGCTGCATGCAGCGCTCAGTAATACCCATTGTAATTGGCTGCATGCAATGCACAAGAAAAAAAGCACAGCATATCTACGGAGGAAATAATGATGAGTCGGGCGAAGCGTCCGTCAGTCCGTACGCGCTTCCATCCGTATGTTCGTTCTTGATTCTGTCCCGTCCGTGCCTCTGTCCACGCATCCACCTGTCCGGCCGTCCGTCCGCCCGTGCGCCTTTCCGTGCGTCCATCCGTGCGTCTGTCCGTCGGTGCTTCCGTCCATCCGGCCATCCGTGCGTCGATCCGTGTGTCCATCCGTGCGTCAAACAGACAGACACATAAGGGACGGAACGGGTCAGTGGATTATTCATGGTTTCTCGATAAAACCCTCCGAAGCTTAACCACACTCATCATCATTCACTACATTGTTATGCTGTGAGGTGGTTACTACATACATGTATACGTACAGGTGACGACCGACCCACGCCTTGAGGAGCTTCGCCCCTAAAACTATGCTTTTGTTTGGAGCTCGCCAAAGAAAATTATTCAATAAATATAATAAAAGTGACTTATGAGTGCAAAAATGAACATTAACACATGAAAGTACTTGAAGTGCAACTGGCTGTCTGTGAGTTCACAGCTGATAGTTCATCGTCACTGTCGCTATCGGTGCGTTCTACGTCCAGTGAAAAAATCCTCGACGTCAAGACGATTTCTTTTAAACACCACTGCTGAAAGTAATCTGAGAAATTCCCTGCGCCGAACGACTTCAATAACGCAAACAACACGTCACTCACAACGTTTATCTGGGTGCGAAAAAAAAAAACAATTCACCGACACTTGGCAAGAAGCGAATTGCTTGCAGTGTGCTGCCATCTATGAACGAACGTAGAAGTCAAAAAGGCAGCGTTGGCCAAGGTTTGTAAGAGCAAATCGCGAGGCTGCGCTGTTTTCCGCGTACAATGAATGTTGTGGGACTCATGCACTACAAAGCACCAACGAATGCTATACGCACGTAACACAAGTTGAGTTAGAACTGCAAAGGTCAGGCGATAACATTTATCTATCCAACGTGGCTTCAAAAATCTCGCGAAGCTCACACGTGTACTCTGCAGGCTATATACGAACGTGCGAGTTGCCAGGTATTTTCGAGAAAACTTTGCGTATCTCAAGAACTAATCAGGTTTATGTGTCATTAATGATCTGGTATAATCAATGATGCACGAAACGTACAAAGTGGTTTGTGTTCGTTTCTTGCTAACGCTGTTAACACTGAGGCTAGCGCAGCTGAAAAAAGGAGCCTCTGCCTACTGATAATCCTCGAGAGGATGCTTCTGAGTTCCGCTAGGCTGCACGACAGTCTATGAACTTTGCAAGTTTTGAGATAGACGCTGAATTTTCAGTCGAGCAATCTCGCATGCAGGGTGTGTTGAGGTACAGAGCATCCAACCCTCACTGTGGCGTTACTAATTAAGCGTGAATGTGACATCGTTTACAGGCTGTGCTTTTCCCTCTTGTCGGCCGAAGAAAACAACGCGTGCAGCAGTGCAATCACTTCACGTGGTCGCAGTCTTTGAATACGAAATTCAATGTACCAAATTTTATTACAAGTGTATTGGGACAGAAACGATGTATGTTTTAGAGCACATAAGACCTTTTAAAGACTATGAGAGACAGTGCAATTAAAAAGGCAGGTATTACTGGTGGAGGCGTAAGGTGCATCTATTATACCTAGCCTTTGAAGCCTTCCATTAGCAGGAGTTTAAATTATGTCGTATTCGCGTGTGGCGCTGCACGAAGCCACAACCTAGCGTGGCATGGTGTGAAATTTAGTACAGCAATGTATCTTTTGATAATCTAGCATTACAGAGAACCACACTGTTCCGCTGATTTGGTGCTTATTGTATGTTTGGCTCTTATTTTTTGAGGACAGTGGTGAATGGGCCTAAAAGTTATGTTATTGCAAGAATATTGCAAAAGCTAACGCAAACAGCTGCGACACGAGACTAGAACAAGGAGAGAACAAGGCATTCAGAGTTAGCTGTCACATTGTCAACTGCATTCTTGTGGACTCTTCTATTCAACTGTGCCTGTCCTTAGAAGTCGGAGGCACAGCCAGGGTGTGGCACACTGGGATCGTGCCCCTGCCGCAATTCCTTTCGGCCTTGGTATACTGACAATACAAAAAGTCGACGCCGGTCTCCATTTCGGACCAAGGACGTGACTCTACCGAAACAGATATCTGGCTATACGCCACTGCTATAGATATGACAGCCATAGCAACGGCTGTGCCATGTTTTATCGAAGATGTGTAATGTGTCAATGGCCCAATGGTTACCTTGCTGAGCTGCAAACGTCTGAAAACTTGCTTAACTTTTAAAAATTTTATTTATTGCGGTTTCGCCGCACTTGTACACGGGTGCATCACACCTCACTCAAGTAGGTGTCAGTAGCAGGAAAAGCGCCGCGTGCTTGTTTATTCTCCTAGCTTTGGTCAAAAAGAACGCGGTGATATTCAGTGCGATAACACGCGCATGCATCATTCCGCCTTGGTCTCAGCAGTTTCGGGAGGGCCGTGGGAAATGGCGAGGGGACTCGTTCGCGCACGTTACTGCCATGTGTCAGCGGTGCCTGGCGCCGAATCCCTGCGGGTGGTGTGGGGCCATCTGATGAGCCAGCCTCTTCAGCATCCTTCTCGAGATGATCGAGCATCATCACGCTCTCGTAGGACGGTGGTGGGGCTGCGGCAGTGTCCTCGTAGGCTGGCGGTGGGGCAGCGGCAGCATCCTCGCACCCCAGGTAGACGGATCCGGACTGGTGGCGATTGCGCCATAATAAAATAAACACAATGGCGGCTGCCAGCAGGACGAAAATTGAGGCGATCATGCACGCCGAGATGATTCGAATCTCGAGCTGCTGGTATGCCTGCCCACTGGACAGGAAAATGGCGCCGCCCACGGCGAACACGAGCCCGATGGCGACGCAAAACACCACGCAGGTCTTGATTCGTGGCAACGATGACCTCCTGTCACCGGCCGCGGGCTGCGGATCTCTGATGACGCTGGTAGTTGAACCCTCCATTTCGAGGACAACTGCCGAAGCCACTGCACACAATGGAAGTCACAGGCGCTGCAGCTGCTGCGACTTAACGCCACGGTGGGAACACTCCATTCTGGGCTCCTGCGGTGCTGAAGTGGGGTACTGAATGTCAGGATCTTCATGGTTGCTGGTATGTCAGGTAAGAAAGAAAGGGCGAAAAAAATACACGATG
Organism: Rhipicephalus annulatus; assembly: GCA_013436015.1. NCBI lineage: Eukaryota > Metazoa > Arthropoda > Arachnida > Ixodida > Ixodidae > Rhipicephalus > Rhipicephalus annulatus. Next base: position 144,717 of record WOVY01009762.1, on the reverse strand, counting down.
GAAAACGGAGCTGAGCGGAAGCCTCAGGGATTAAGTGCATTGCAAGAGTGACGCGAAGCTACAACCTTCTCACTAACGTCAGTCTACCTGCGCTCGGCGCAACCACACGTTGTCTTCACCCATGCCCTACCGCCTGCGTGGCTGCTTCCCATTTCCGCTCACCACCTTCTCCTCTACGTTTGACCCGCTAAATAACTGCAACATCGAACTCGCCATCCTCCTCCATTCGCCTCTGCTAAGCAATGCGGCATCCTCCGTCCTCATTTCTTTCCTTCTACCACACTTCCTTCTGGACAACACTTCCATGCTTTGTCCTCTTCTCTCCCCCATCCCCCATCGTCTTCTCACCGCCGCGACACACCTCACCTTGAACCTCCCCTCTCAAAGTTTCTATACTATATATGGCTATGCCGTTCTTCCACTTCGCTTTACACAAGCAGCTGCACCATGTTTCGCGCGGTCGCCATCCACGGCTGGAACTCAGGGCGTAAACAGCTCAGCTTTTATTATGAAGGTTCCATTTCCTTGTCTCACCAGGACCCCACCGCGCAACTATCCGTACATGATGACCTCGAAGTACGCACGTCTCAAGGCCGGCTGCGGAAAATTAACGTCCTTATAATCGGGGCACTAATGCATACGCGTTCGCTGACTGCGGAATTACTAACGGTGTCGCGCCAGTACGCGTAAACTGAACCAAAGTTTTTTTTTTACAATGGAAATGGAGAAAGAAAAATTTGGAGGGGGCTGCGTCACTGTGTGAAGCGGCGGGGAAGTCCGACGTCGGCCATGTTACTGCTAGTCCATGTAGTGCTGACAGAATGCGATCATCATGAACCAGCACGCGCTCTCTTCATTATCTTCCTTACATTCTGATTTTATGTACGGCGTGAGATGGACCAGGGAACAAGCCACAATAATATGGAGAGAGAGAAACAAAGTCACAAAAGAGAGATCGAAAAAGTAGAGCAAGACCGAAAGAGAAAAAAGACAAACCTACATACATACATGCAGACATGCAAACATACATATGGCATGCGTAAAACAATATCTGGTTACATCACTGTTGAGTATAACATTGATCGCCCTTTCATTTTTAGTGCAGCTGCCTCGCAAGCGCCACGCCTGTTAACTTACAGACATCAGGTTCTCACTTTGAGCCTATACTTTCGTACTAGTGACAAAAGTACGTAATGTATTATTTAATTGTTTCTTGCCATTCGTCTCTAGCATTCCTTGGCCAATGTTATGTGCCATCAATCCATGAAACTGACTATTTATGGATGGTATTTTCATAGGTGAAATGCATGAAATCTCATACATACCATGAAACACCACCAGTATATGATGTGGTACCACCAATGAGTTGTTTCATGGTATCAATTCTTGAGCAATGTTTTTAGAATTTTCTGTGCGAGTCATGACAACGTTGCAACCGACCGACGCTAACGCAATTAGGTAACCCGACTCCAAATGGTGACAAATCCAGTAAATCAGAAACGTAAGCAATCAATCCAGCAACCTAGCCTTGGCTGCCTCTGTTTTAAAGTCACGAGAAATAATGCGTACACTACACGCATCATGAGAACGCATCGTAGTAAAGACAAACTAGATATCTGCCATACGACAATAATACAAAACGTTTCACTGAATGCATCAAATGCTGAATTAATTTGTCGTCAGATATCCCTTATACATGCCAAGAGCTTTCTTAATTGACACCAGTATTTCGGCATTATAGGCTCAACACCTGACACCGTTAACTTGCTCGCTAGAATCAACCCTTGGCATTAATGACAATAAGTAACCGAGCAGAAAAGGTGACCGCAAATGTAACAGTTAAGGTTAAAATGAGAACAAACGATACAAGATAGACACTTCTAAGAGAGACTTAGTGCTGCACAATTTGGTAAGGATGCACGATATTAGATATATAGCAAGATGCCCGTACAAAACACCCACAAAACTGATTAGCCAGTTTGCAATAAATTACCATGAAAAGACACTGCCTGGATATGCATAACAAGCCCCAACTTACTCTGGTAGATGCACGCAACCAGAACAGAGCCCCTAAGTAACCGTTAACTAAAGCTTCAATGTCCCGGTGGAGATAGCGCTCTCCAAGTGCGAGGTGAGACGCACCGTAATAGAACCGCCCGAGCTCTGATGCCTTACGTAGCAGTCAGCGCAGCTAGCAGGGGAGAAGACGTCTCTCGAAGCGGCCGCCCAGCTGCCACAATTATACAGAGGCACACTGACAGTGTGATCGGCACGTGAAACACGCCGTCTCTATGCATAGGTGCGTAACCAGATAGCCGCCACGGTAGCCTGACACCTCCCCGAGCCAGTGGATACGTCCGCGTTCGGCGGGCACAGTACCACTGCCATCCAGTGCGATCTCGCCGTTGCACTGCTGTTCAGGGTTTTATGAGGGGCTGCTGTCGTCAAGCCCTAGTACTGCTTCAGAGGCTTCGCGCAGTACAGTGTTATACGAATAACTCTTTACAGTTAGGAATGCACGTGTCTCAAATAAATCGTGCCGGTTTTCTCAAAAGCCGCCAAAACACTTTTCTCTTGAGAACCACTTCATCCAGGCTAGTTATACAGTATCGTACTCGAACTGAATTACAATCCGTGAATCTATTACACATTTGGCATTGCCTAATCCAGTGAATGTTCCATCTTGTCACAGTGAATAGGTAAGAACTTGCATGACAGCCTATCAGCGATAACGAATAATATTACATTGGGAGGCATTTGATCTCTGCAGGGCATTTGAACTAACCTCCTTTGACCTGAACACTAAAAAAAGCAAGAACCTAGCAATAGAGACTGTCAAAAGCTATCAACGACCCTCCTTAGACATGTAGCTACGTGATTAGGAGACGAGAGAATATTGCACCCAAAAAAGCGATCACCTGGTCAAACGGTAGAAACAGTTTTATGTTGCAGTCTGCAGAACAGTAGATTATAAGGGCCATATCAAACTAATTATGCACGTTTTTATTAAAGCGTCTTAAACAATGCGGCAGAATCCACAAATGGCGTTGGTCGCTTGCTGTCTGTGTTCTGCGCCCCCGATTCATCATGTACGCTCACAGCACCACTCGCGTCATCGATGTGGTATCATTATCAATTCATCTGTGCACGAGAGTATCCGAACGAAGCACTTACAGATTGATCAGTTCAACTGTTGCGCCGTCCACACAGCTTGTATGCCTTCTCCACAGCTCCGATACCGCCTCGCAGAGCGCATTCCGGCTGATAAAGTCCCAAGCTCCTGTGAAGCCCAATAATTGACATGATAGCGGCGACGCGTGGATACGGGAGCCATTCGGCCGACGTTCATGCTTACGATTACGAATAAGTCTGTGGCACTGAAGCAACAGCGCCGACTCGGTAAGCTAGGTGGTCGGTGGTCTCAGCCGGTCAGCTGGCCAGGCTACGCCGCTGCTGCAGCAGCTAGCAGCTGCTGCATTTCACGATGCTGATCCACCTGCCTCGTGGAATATTCCAAGCACGGGGCACGCGACAAACGACCTAACCGAAGAAATACTGGCTTCTCACGACAACGTGGTTGGTTTCAACTGGGGCAGCCTAAATGATGCATTTTTCGGGAAGTTGTTATCACACAACTTTGTCAGGTAGTGCCTGACAAAGTGTATTTATTAGCCACCATTGCGCCTTTTATCTTCTAGCGAGCGCTAGATCTTCTTATTTTGTTCACATTCACAAATACCTCATCAGAAAATTTTTTTATGTTACTTTTGTATAGCAAATTGAAGTAACATCAGAAACTCGCCTCTGAATGAATACTGCCACTGCAAGAAGTGAGACTCTCTTGAAGCACAGCATCCAAGCTCCCCTGTGTTCATGGATCACGTGGTCTATACACGAAATAAAGACGATGAAGTAAATGCCCTTTATCAATCAGTTCTCCAATTAATACGAATTCATGAACAAAGGCTTTCTAATGTTTGACCTATAGGCTCATTTGAGTGCCCCTCACCACGAAAGATTAATACGAACCACATTTATGGCGCATAGTCACCCAAGAGTACAACACGTATGTGAATTCCCTAGATTTGAGGACAAGATCGGGAACTACTACTACTTCTTTTTCTCTTCTCATGGCTCGTACCCAATGCATGGGGTTGACTGCGTGTTAGGTGAATAAAAACAAAATTCGCCTAACACTCGGTCAATCCCCTGAATTGGGCATGAGTCATGGGAAGAGGAGAAAAAGAAGAGAAAGAAGTTGCCCCGATCTTTTCCTCCGACTCCAGCACTAGCAACTAGAACCTCGTCTCCACTCGAACTGCAGCAAATGGCGCCTTTAGTTAGGCGAAAATGCAGCGCGAGGAAGCCCGCTCGCAGTTTATGGAATTAGTCTAACAGACCCTCAAACAGTGTCGCTTTCGGCTAATGCTCGCACACCCACGTCAGCCAGCCTAGAGGCCCCCGTCATCTGCTGCGACGCGAAAGGAATACAGTCTCGATCTAATATATGTTCTAATGCCTTTGCACCGCCGCGGTGGTCTAGTGGCTAAGGTACTCGGCTGCCGACTCGCAGGATGCGGGATCGAATCCCGACTGCGGCAGCTGCATTTCCAATGAAGGTGGAATTGTTGTCAGCCCGTGTGCTCAGATTTTGGTGCATGTTAATAAAACCCAGGTGGTCCAATTTGTCGGAGCCCTCCACTACGGTGTCTCTCATAATCATATACGGTTTTTGGGACGTTAAACCCCACATATCTATCTATCTAACGCCTTACGCAGCACTCGCAGTTCGGGCACCCTGGTTGTCCAGTGACTGCGAAGCTCAACTGCTAACCCAAGGTCGTGGGATCGAATCCAAGCAGCAGCAGCCGCTTTTTCGATGGAATCTAAAATGCCTAAGGCTCGTGCACTTTTATTTAGGTGAGACCTCCTCTGCAGCGCTCCTCCTCCTTCTCCTCTTACTTCTCCTCCTCATCATCATCATTATTATTATTATTATTATTATTATTATTATTATAACAGTCAGCATGCACGATTCAGTTAAGGTGACAACGAGGTCAAACCTGTGGAGTAAACTGGCACAACAGCCGTTCATTCTTAGTGGAAGGCAAAAAACACATGTCGCTCTACTTTCTTCAATCCACAGTTAACGAGGGATTTCGCGATATCTAACGGAAAAAATATGTCGTCCCTACGAGCGCAAATGTTTCCTTCCTCGTCCTCCTCCTCCCTGCTTCGTCTTTCGCGGGATTTCTAAACCCTCGGGGCCACCCTGCATGTTTTCGGTGCGTCTTTCCGAGCAGTATGGTCCCCGAAAACGCCTCCGATTTTGGTGCGCTCGAGTAGGCATGCTTCGAAGAAATACGACCATCTGCCCTTTCGTCCATGGATGATCTGGAGTAATATTGCAAGAGGAACTAGTAGGTATGAGTGCATCGTAACTCATATATTTAGCCACACTGACACACGGACACGATGTTGGGCCCTTGTTTACGTTGTACGTGTGTCAGAGCATGCTAAAGATATGAGTTACAATGGATGATGGCAAAACATTTTTCATACCATGACGTCACCAAACCTCGACGGGCACCATCTCACCCTTAAGAGCAAGGGCGATTTTTCCCGAAGGCGCAAATGCGCTCATGTGATATCTAGCGTGTTCTCAAACCCTAAGAATGCACCTCGAACAATGAGATAACCTTTTGAAGCATCCATAAAAATGTTGAATAATAGATAAAAAGATTACACAAAAATCAAATAATCACTCGAAGGCTTAATCGAAGAACGATTAATGATTTAAACTTTAGCCAGACCTCCTTTTTGGGAGCGGTGTTTGTTTACCTTAAGTCAGGCTCCAAGCCTTGGCTATCCGCTTTTATCACAATGTAATAAGTATGACATATGCCTTCCCTGACGGAGCCACCTATTCTCAAGCGGGGCTCGAACGCGGATGAATAGGCCTTTGAGAGCTACTTAAGATATCTGTAATGTAACGTGCACTTCACTTTAATAGAACTGATTTACTAACACGAGTGGCGACGTTATGTCTGACCATAGGCTTACGTTTAGGTGCCGGTGTATCTAGTAACATGGTGTGAGCCCCAGATAAGCACAACCCCTAACGAACGAATCAATTTTTTTTCCTTTTCGTTTTTTATTCTGATACATTCTTTAGTTCAAATCAATATCTATATATATATATATATATATAGATATATATATATATATATATATATATATATATATATATATATATATATATAACACACACACACACATATATATATATATATATATAAATATAAATTCAGTCGCCATCGATACATATATCGATTGCGGCTTGAAGTGAAGTCATGACTGATTGATTAATTGATTTATGGGGTTTAACGTCCCAAAACCACTATATGATTATGAGAGACGCCGTAGTGGAGGGCTCCGGAAATGACAAGTACCTGGGGTTCTTTAACGTGCACCCAAATCTGAGCACACGGGCCTACAACATTTCCGCCTCCATCGAAAATGCAGCCGCCGCAGCCGGGATTCGATCACGCGACCTGCGGGTCAGCAGCCGAGTACCTTAGCCACTAGACCACCGTGGCGGGGCCTAAATGATGTCAGAGCGCTAATAATAGTGTCACTGCAGCAATTGCAGGCACTTTGTAGTGAATGTAAATGATTCTGAGGATTGCCTTCTTTCGCGCCTTTTCAATACGATAGAAAGAAAGTTTGTGTCCAATGGCGGTAGCAAAAGTTCTCACCTGCCACGGGAGACCAATGGCTATGAGGTAGTTTCAGCTGAACTCGAGGTCCTAGCTCCGATCCCGGCCGCGGCAGCCCCTATTCGATGAGAGCGAAGTTCATACATGAATCTAGGCGCGTGACCAACCTCAGCTGGTCAAATCTAATCCACAGTCTGCCGTGTCTCGCTTAGACAAGGGCCTTGGGCGTGTGGAAAGCCATACGAGATGAATTCTCTGTGCTCGACCACGCGAAAACGCGAAGAGATTCCGTGTTAGCGGCTCTGCCGTACGCCTATTCCCAAGCGTTGCAGCATAGCGTCTTCAGCGAGCTCTCGTAAAACACAAAACGCCACGAGGTCGTATGAGCTACACGGTCCCTACGCTACAACTGCCCCGGGTGGCCGGGCGAGCTTTCTTATCAGTTACCGGGTTGGTTTCTTCCTTTGACAGTAATATGCCACACCGTATGATTCAATCGAACAAGGCTGAAGTCGCGTTTGCCCACGCCCTCAGCGTAACGCCAAAATCAAAAGATATATTGTGGTATAGCATTTCGTCTAATGTTATCAGCGATTCACAATGCCTTTATTTATATGTGGTACAGATAGCGTCTATAGCGCAGGTTTATACAGATATGACGGGATAGACAGAAAACCTGCAAAAGTTTGTTCGATCGAGTATCGGCTAGAGTTCTGACAAAACGGAAGTTCATGTCATATAAGGATGATGGAAATTTCACATATAACCGCAATCGCGTGCCATAATACTGGACCAGCATCAGTTTTCTCTCATAAAATGATGGCTATGTGATGAGCTGCACGACTTTATAATCAGCCATAGGCGCCTTGGAAATTAAGAATGAAATAGTAGCTGTCCTGTCAAAACCCGACGCTGGTCAACGACTTTGCGGCATTTCGAGCTGACGACAATATTCAGCGCACGATAAACAATCGCTTGGGTGTGCGCTTCTTTTCGAAGGGAATAAGTCTGATTTCTTTTCTCTTGCGCTGAAATCAAATCCTAGAAATGAGCCATTCCTCCCATCCTTCGTCTTTAACATCGAGGCTTACCAACGTCATCCCAATTCACTGAGACCTTAAGTTACACGAGCAGATTTATTCGAGTTATGTTTTTCTTTTCAACCCTTCATTATCGATTGCAGTAATTACTGTATTTCGCCTCAGTTTTGCACTATGAAACTAAAGTAAGTTTGCATATAAAATTTTTCTTCATCTTCTTACTCACCTTTCTTAGATCGCTTAGGTTTGCAGGATTATAAAGAAGTGAGATATTATAATATCTGGCTTTTAACTTCTCTAAACCACAATATGATTACGAAGGACGCTGTGGTGGAGGATTCCAACATTCTGGACTATCGGGTGCCCTTTAACGTGCTCATTTATTTGAATACACGAGCCACAAGCATTTAGCCCCCCATCGAAGTTCGGCCGGAGTTCGATCGCACAACCTTCGGCTCGGCAACTCGAGCACCGTAAACACTAAATGATCGTCAATAAGGAAAGAGAAGGACAAACAGCACCAATGACTGTTAATTTGACACATTGTGGTGAGATTTACGTTGGGAGACAAGTAGTTATCGCTTATGAATGAAGAAATAGACATTTGAAGCTCTTGCACGAGGGCATGATATTATATATCAATGGCTGTCTGGACATATCGGTATTACCGGAAATCAAATAGCCGATGATGCAGCCCGCTCAGCCCATGAAGAAACCCGTGTAGTCCCGATTCCTCTATCAAGGACAGATGCAGCAAGACAACTTTACCTGCTGGCTCGAGATCTCACACGCACGTTCTGGTCGTCTACCAGCTTCCAAAGGTGTCAATTTTATGAACTGGATCCTTCGCTCAAGCTAAAGCTACCATCACAACTTTCCCGCTCCGATACGACACTGTTATGCCGCCTTTGGTTGGGTGTTTCATTTACAAAGGTGTACTCCTTTCGCATTGGTATGGCAGACACTCCTACATGCGACTATTGCGGGGCGGAAGAGACCATCGAACACGTCCTGTGCAGTTGCGCTTGCTACGACACACAGCGATGCCAGCTCCGGATGGTTTTTAATCGACTTGACCCCGGACCATTTTGTATGCAGAAGATACTAGAACCTTGGGCATCTGCCTCAGTTGCGCAGAAAGCAACAAAAGCACTGCTACTTTACCTCAAGTCAACAAACCTGAGCGACCGCCTGTAGACTGTGTGTGCTCCCCGAGTGTGCTCGTGATTGTGTGTACCTTCTCATCTTTCTGCAACCTCTTTTCTCCCCTTTATCCCTTCCCCAGTGCAAGGGTAGCAAACCGGATGTGCGTCTGGTTAACCTCCCTGCCTTTCCTTGCATCTTTATCTCTCTCTCTCTCTTGATAAATATAAGCGAAGAGGTTGTCATGAAAGTAGACTTTTCGGAGCACCCGTGGTCGCCCACGCTGTCCAGGCAGGTTAACATAGGCAATCAATGAAAGAACGAGTATCAAAACAATCAAGCAAGCAAGACAACAAAAAAAGAAAAAAACCATTCGGTCAAATGCGAAGAATGGCTTTGTCTCGTTGACCTGCTCCACTCAGCAAGATAAAAAAATGAGTATTTGGGGCACCCGCCAGGGTGGACTCGTAGATTAAGTGCTCGACAGCTGCTCCCATGGCTGTGATATCGAATGCGTGCGGCGACGGCCCCAATTTCAATGAAGGCGAAAATGCTTCAAACCCGCATTCTTAAGGTTTGGGTGCAAGGTTAAAGAACTCCAGATGGTCAGAATTTTTAGAGGCCTCTATTATGTCATGCGTGACTAAATAAAAGGGTTTCATGACGTACGTGCTGAGTATTTCACGCTATTCATGCAATGACCTTCTAGAATACCCATTCTAAAATACGGAAGTATAGTTTGGGACCCACACCAAAACTATCTTCGCGAAAAACTTGAAAAATCGCAGAACAGGGCCCTGAGGTTTATATACTCAAAATACTCCTGGCGCGACAGTGCAACGGACATGCGTCATCAAGCGCCCCTAGCAACTCTGTCTAGCCGGCGTCATGTTGCTTCCATGAAGTTTTTTTTATCTCCTTTTTCACGGTAACCTTAAGATCTTTAAAGACGACTATATTCAGCCACCTGGCCGCCGTTGTAGTAGCACGAACAATGATAAATGTATACGTCCCTTCAGTGCCCATAGCAATGTGTTTAAATATTCCTTTTTCCCTCGCGCTGTCACCGCTTGGAACGCGCTACCAGGTGAAGCTGGTAATATTACAAATATTGATGAATTTTGTTCTTTTGTGGAGCAGTTAACTGAGCCAGTATAGTTACATTTTGCTGTTCTTGTTGTTGCGATAACGAAAAACGTGTTTTGCAGTAGTCTATTCTAATCTTTGTACATATATATTGTTTTCCATGCGTAGTAGGTTGTTTTTATTTCTTTTTTTTTCTTTTTTCTCGTCTTCTCCTGTATGCGAAGAGCACCAACGTAGTATTGTTGTACCCGCTATTGTAAGTGTTTCACTGTTGTGCGTATCGTGCCTCAAAATATTGTATTTCCTGAACTTTGTATCTACTTGGTTACCTGTAATGATGTATGCCCGCTTCCGGTATGGGTCTGAAGAAGGCCTACAGTATCGTTAAATAAATAAATAAATCATGCTCGTCATACACTTTTCCTTTCTATGCAAAGTTTCGTACGTGTCAAGCTAAAGAGACGATCACGAGGTCAGCTAGACGTAGGCGGATAGATAGATAGATAGATAGATAGATAGATAGATAGATAGATAGATAGATAGATAGATAGATAGATAGATAGATAGATAGATAGATAGATAGATAGATAGATGACATGAATAACTTGACGATTTCGTCACGTACGCTGTCAAACGCTTTCCTCCAGACATATGTGGCACATACCCGTATACAACGGGCCACGGTATGCGCGTAACACTCACAGGTGATTGACAGATTATAACTACCTAAGAACTGCGAGAACCGACATTGGCTATTTTAGCGCGAAAACGTTAATAAAAGAAAATGCAATGGGTAGCGTTGAGCCGACGAATGCAAAAAATAAATGCCAGGGTTGCAGGAGGAATTGAACCTTAGCATTCTGCGTGGCAATCGAGCATTCTAGCATAGAGCCACGGCAGGTCTCGGAGCTGCTTTGGAAAAGGCCCCCAATGTTTGTGAAACGTCAATCGGTTACTGTGTTGGCTATACAACTTTATAAGCATTCCATATGTACTCCTGTGGTATAGCCGTATAGGTATAGGTTAGCGCCAATCGTAGCTAAGCGCCACCCACTGAAGTTGACTTATATAGCACGGCCAAGGACTACCATTCTCACAAATACAAGCGCTACATTTAGGCTTCTTATGAATGCTTCTGGCGTTTATAATACTGTTACGGAAAAAAAGAGACGCTGTAACGACGAGGCTGGGGATTAGATATATTCAAAACCAGCGGTAAAGGCGTGCCCGGTTCACCAGCGATCAAGCTTGTTTGTTTGTTTGTTTGTATCCTCTAATCTATAGTTCGTACCCACTCTGGCGGATCGACCAAGAGAATATATAGTCTCATATGGACGATAACTGCATTATTGCTAACAACGAAAAAAAAAGGGGGGGGGGGTTGTATAGTGAAAACAGTATGTTAAAAAAAGAAATAAACCAAAGATTTAGATAGTGAGAAAAAATAATCAACAACAAAGTAGACACTAATAGCTACAACTTGATTTTGGGAGCTGACCAGACAGCTGGTTTTGCCAAACCCGATTAATTTGGTAAGTCACGGATTTATCCAGAATTGAAAATTGAGCGGAGACAACTCTTCGCCTTCCTCGTCAGGCACACACGCGCGTCGCCCCCTAGAATATCAATATAGATGCATGTAGCATAACCCCCGGCGGCGCAAGCGCCGTCTCGGCGCATTTAGATGTTAACATCACTAGGAGAGTTGTAGGGCTTCAAGCGCGCAACATGTACAATATCAGTAGCCTGTTAGGCACATGAAGGCAACGGGGTGGCAGGGGACCAATTTTTATGTTACAGGAGTAACCACACGAAGGACTCGGTATGGGCCTGTTTAGCGAGTAAGCAGTTTTTCTTACAAGCCAACTTGACGGGTCAGAGACCAAAGCAGTACCAAAGAACCGGGCGGAATGTGTACGTCGCAATGTCGTTGGTCATACAAGCGCCGTTGCTTCTTTTGAGAGGTTAAAAGGCGAGTACGGGTGATTTCGCGTGCGTGAGCGGCCCGAGTGATAGCGTCCATGGCATATTCACTGGTCGGTACTCCAGGGGACGGTATGACGGTGTCTAGAGGCAATGTTGGTTCTCGGCCAAACAGCAGAAAAAAAGGGAGAGTAACCGGCAGTGTCATGGCGCGAAGAATTGTAGGCAAATGTGACGTACGGCAACGCGAGATCCCAGTCGGTTTGGTTAGTAGATACATACTTAGCGAGCATGTCTGTAAGAGTTCGATTTAGACGCTCCGTGAGTCCATTGGTTTGCGGGTGGTATGACGTAGTCAGCTTGTGTCTCGTTTTACAGGACTGTCCCCGCAGGGGCGCTTGCGCAAGTACGCGTTTGGTGTGTAGCGACACCACGGACCCGAGCTAACGGGGGAGTTTCGGCTCCCTCCCACGCCTAGCCGTGCGTGGCTTTGCCGTGTCCGGGGAAAAGGGGATCCTGGGGGTTGAGCTGACGCTGGGTGATTGGACCTTTAAGGCCCCCTGGCAGAGGCAACACACCCCTTTGGCCTTGGCTTCACGTAGACGGCACCCCCGGATTGACCCACCTGGGGGGAATCGGCAGTCGCCTTTTCCTGTCTCCCCCTCACATCTTCGTCTTTTCTCTTACTTTAAATCTTTCCTGTCCTCTACTCTCTTCCGTTGACTTCCGTGTTTCCTGGCGGCAAGGGTTAACCCTGTGTGGCTATCCTACCTTGGATACACCATATTCGATTATAGTGGTGGTGTACAGCTGGCGTCTGCAGGGCCTGTGCTTACAGGCCCTGCAGCGTCCCCTTGTAGGTCTCCATGGTGGGTGGCTGGCGCCACTGCCGAAAATAAACCTTTTCCTATGGCTAGCTCTTTCCCCCCACTCCCTTATCGCCCTCAGAAAAGAGGGCGCACCGATGAAGTCTTCCAGTTTTTTGGTGAACAGAGAGTATCCTTTCCCCGTTTCCACGTTATCCACGCTGACAGTAAAGCGTTATATCAGCGTTATCCACGCTGATATAAAGCTTCGAGAATGGCAAGTGGTGACATCTTGTTAGAGCTCCGCGACCAGAAACAATATGAAAAATTGCCTAATCTAGTGAAATTTGGAGATACCAAATTAATAGTAACCCCACACCGAACCATGAACACCACCCGTGGCGTTGTCTCAGATGATGACCTGTTAGGGCTGACGGAGGCTGAACTCCTGGAGGGTTTCAGCGAGCAGAATGCCATAAACGTGAAACGAATTAGCGTGAGGCGTGATGGCAAAGAAGTCCAGACTAAACACCTGATACTTACCTTCAATTCAAGTGTACTGCCCGACTCCGTTGAGGCTTGGTATATCAAGCTTCGAGTGAGGCCATATATACCAAACCCCCTCCGATGTTTCAAATGCCAGCGGTTCAGCCACAGTTCACAGAACTGCCGAGGCCGCCTAACTTGCGTGAAATGCAGTGCTGAAGAGCACACATCAGATGCCTGTGAAAACTCTCTTCACTGCGTGAACTGTAATGGGGAACTTGCCGCATACTCGCGGTCAGGCCTTTGCTGGAAAAAGGAAAAGGAAATTGTCGCAATTAAGGTAAAACAAAACATTTCATTTAAGGAGGCACGAAGGCAGGTGTCCTGCCTACCAGAAACTAGCTTTGCCGAAGTGGCGCGTCAGGGGGCAGCGCCACGACGGCCCCCGGCACCTGTCTAGCACACGCGTAGTGAGCCAGCGGTGACGCCATTCGCCCCTCGGCGGTTGCAGCCAGTGCTGCTCCGCCATCCAAGAAAGACCCACCAACCTCCGGGCTGGGGGCCGCGAAGGTCTCGTCTTTTGAGGCGAGGCCCTCAAAAGAAATGCAGTGTGTCCAGCGCCTCGCAAGAGGCAATGGACACAACACCGAGCGTGAGGGCGCAGCCAGCGCCTAAGGTTCGGCGCGACTCCGTCGACCGATCCAAAAAAGAAAAATCTCGTGTCATGGCCCCTGTAAAGGGTCCGTGAGCTAACTTTCCATCCTTGAGCACACAGCACAAAACACATCTAAAATGGATACACAGATCTTACAGTGGAATGTGAGAGGACTTCCCCATAACCTCGATAATATTAGATAACTTCTTAATAAACATACTCCTAAGGTGCTGTGTGTTCAGGAAACACATCTCAAGTCCACACGAACAAACTTTCTAAAGCATTATGCCATCTTCCACAAAGACCGTGACGACTCTGCCGCCTCGTCGGGCGGTGTCGCTATAATAGTTGATAAAGGTGTTGCCTGTAAGCAATTAAACCTCCGAACTTCTCTTGAGGCAGTTGCTGTCCGAGCAGTGCTGTTCGGGAAGCTACTAACAATTACCTCTATTTACATTCCCCCATGCTATCAACTTTCAAAGACACAATTTCAAAGCTTCATTGATGAACTTCCTCCGCCATATATAGTCGTTGGTGATCTAAATGCACATAATCCCCTATGGGGCGACTCCCGTTTAGATGCGCGAGGACGCCTAATAGAACACTTTCTGTTTTCGTCAGGTGCATGTCTACTAAACAAAAAAGAACCAACGTATTATAGCACTACACATAACACATACTCTTCTATAGACCTGAGTATTGTCTCGAGTGCTATAATTCCATATCTGGAATGGTTCGTTCTCAAGAACCCTTTTGGGAGTGACCACTTCCCGATTATGTTAAAGTTAACAAAAGAAGATACATGCTCGTCTGACTTTCCTCGCTGGAACACCAAGTCAGCCAACTGGGAACTGTTTCGGGAAATTACATTTTTAGACGGAGATGAGATTGCTGATTTTAATATAGACAATGCTGTTGCATACCTAACAGGTTTTATTATTGACGCTGCAGTGAAATGTATCAAGCAGACCAACGGAATGACCAATAAACGTCGCATCCCATGGTGGAACGACGATTGTCGGAAAGCGCACAATAGACAAAATAAAGCTTGGAGACTACTCCGAAATTACCCAACGGCTGAAAACCTCAACAATTTCAAACAGGTTAAGTCCCAAGCCAGAAGAGCGCATCGCCTTGCAAAGAAAGAAAGTTGGAATACGTACATCTCCGGTATAAATTCTTACACCAACGAAATGAAGGTTTGGAATAGGGTAAACAAGTTAATGGGTCGGGAGTCTCACCCCCTACCTTTAGTAAGTAGCCGAGGGGAGAGCCTGGAGGAGCAGGCAAACTGCCTAGGCGAACAATTTGAATACGTCTCGAGTGCATCGCACTACACAGAAACGTTCTTAAGATTCAAAGAACACGAAGAGCGGCCACCCCTTAAATTTAAACGTCCATCCAGGGAGGCTTACAACTGCCCATTTTTATTAGCTGAACTTAAGGCATCTCTTGCGTACTGCAACAACTCGGCGCCAGGTGGCGATCGTATAACGTACGAAATGATCAAGTATCTTCACCCAAAAGCAATAAAAACGCTCCTAACCCTCTTCAATACCATGTGGGAAGCTCGATATATTCCGTTGCCATGGAAAGAAGCGATAGTCATCCCGGTACTTCAACAAGGCAAAGGCCCGTCCTTGGCCGCCAGCTACCGGACAATAGCGTTAACAAGCTGTTTGTGCAAACTATATGAGAAAATGTGAAACCGGCGCCTAACCCACTTCCTAGAAAGTAACAGTATACTAGACCCCCTCCAGCGTGGTTTCAGAGAGGGGAGGTCGACAATAGACTTCCTTGTTCGCATAGAGACATACATCAGAGATGCATTTATTCATAGGCAGTTTGTACTTTCGGTATTCTTAGACCTGGAGAAGGCGTACGATACAACATGGCGATTTGGGATTCTACGCGATCTTGCCGCCATGGGCATCCGTGGGAACATGCTAAACACTATTAAAAGTTATCTGTCTAACCGAACCTTTCGCGTAAAAGTGGGAAATGCTCTCTCTAGATCATTTACCCAAGAGACTGGTGTTCCGCAAGGGGGCGTGCTTAGTTGCACACTCTTTCTTGTAAAAATAAACTCCCTGCAGTCAGTCATTCCAAGCACGATGTTTTTTTTTCTGTGTATGTTGATGATGTGCAGATGAGTTTCAAATCATGCAATATGTCTATCTGCGAACGACAAGTGCAGCTTGGAATGAATAAGTTCTCTAAATAGGCGGATGAGAATGGTTTTAAAATAAACACCCAGAAAAGTACTTGCGTACTCTTCTCCAACAAAGGAGGGGTAATGCCACTTCCAAATATTACGATCAAGGGAGACCAACTCTCTGTGAGCAGCGAGCTTAAATTCCTAGGAACCACTTTAGATTCTAAGCTCACGTTTATTCCCCATATTAAGCTTGTAAAAATGAAATGTCTGAAAGCGATGAACCTCCTAAAGCTCCTATCACGTACCACATGAGGTAGTGATCGGAAGTGTCTCTTGAACTTGTACAAAAGCTTTGTTTGGTCGCGCCTTGATTATTCCTCTATAGTTTATCATTCCGCAACGCCAAGTGCTTTGAAAATCCTAGACCCCGTTCACCATCTGGGTATCCGCCTGGCAACCGGTGCTTTTAGGACAAGTCCGATCCAGAGTCTTTATGTAGAGTCGAATCAGTGGTCACTTCACCTACAGCGATCCTATAGCAGTTTCACTTATTTTATAAAGGTACGCGCAAACATAAAGCATCCTTCTTATTCAGCTATAAACGATATGACCGCTGCCACCCTCTACCATAATCTACCCGCAGCGAGAAAGCCGTTCTCTTTGCGTGTGAGAAGCTTAAGTGAGGAAATGGGTGTTCCGCTGCTAGAACTTTGCCGTATGCCCACAACAAAACATTTACCGCCGTGGCAGTGGCTGCTCATACATTGTGACACTTCTTTTGGCGAGATCACTAAGCATGCACCAGAAGCACATATTAAAACGCATTTCCGACAACTTCAGTCCAACTACTCATGCGTAGAGTTTTATACTGACGCTTCTAAGTCACATGCAGGGGTGGCTTATGCAGCCGTCGGACCATCCTTCTCGGAATCCGGTGTGCTGCATCCGGAAACAAGTATATTTACGGCTGAGGGATATGCACTATTGTCGACTGTGAAGCATATACGGAAATCAAACATGCAAAAATCTATTATATTCACAGACTCGTTAAGCGTCGTAAATGCAGTAAGATCCCTTTTCAGATTCAGAAATCCGGTAATAATTGAGCTGTATTCCGTTCTGTGTACAGCGTATATGTCCAACCAGCATGTTACTATTTGCTGGGTTCCTGGCCATAAAAGCATCGAGGGCAATGTGTTAGCTGACCAAATGCCCATGTCAATTATATTGCGCGCTATTAACCCCACCGCTACTGTCCCTACAACAGATCTAAACCCTTCCTACGTAAGAAACTGCGAAACCACTGGCAACGCTTGTGGGACACAGAAATAAATAATAAGCTTCATTTGATTAAGCCGTGGTTGGGTTACTAGCCCTCTGCTACAAGAACACGGCGAACTGATGTCCTATTCTGTCGCCTCAGAATAGGACACACTTATGGTACCCATAGCTTTCTGCTGACTGGCGATGAACCTCCTACTTGTGGTAGATGTGGTGAGAGGCTAACCGTCCTCCACGTCCTCCTGGAGTGTCCTGAAGCTGAAAGTGAGAGAAAGAAATATTTTGCTTTAGCATACCGCTATAATCTTCCTCTACATCCGATTATGTTTCTCGGTGAAGAGCCGCTTTTTGATGCAAAATCAGTTTTAAGCTTTTTAAAGGATGTAGTATTGAATTTTTTCAGCCCAACATTGAATGTTTTTAGCCCACCAGGTTCATAGCGCATCCTCTGTTCAGAGGATGCCGCTGTGATAGCAGCTTTCAATCAGCCCAGACCTCCATGTTCTTGTTTTAAGGGCTCTGTCGAGGCACCGGTGCTCCATGCCAAGTTTTTATTTCACATACATATCACTTTTATACCATTTTATGTTTCCATAGCACACATCATTTTTCATTGCCATAATTTTGCTATATATATATATTTTTACGCACCTACAGCGTCTGTTTTTAGGCCCATTTACAGCAACGTCACATCTGTTTTATCTACACTGCACATCGCACAGTTCATTATCATCGCTCTGGCGCTCTTTGGCCACATCTGGCCCTTGTGCCAATAGGCTCCACTAATCATCATCGTTTTACAGGATTGGAAGATGTCGGCTATGACCTTCGACAAAAAGGTGCGGCCACGGTCTGTAAGCAGCTGCCGTGGGGCTCCGTGTTGCAAAATCACGTCCTTGAGGAGGAAGTCGGCAACATCTGTGGCGCAGCTTGTTGGGAGAGCTCGTGTGATGGCATATCGCGTGGCGTAGTCGGTGGCCACGGCTATCCACTTGTTACCCGAGGAAGACAAGGGTAAAGGGCCAAGTAGGTCCAAGCCAACGCGGAAGAACGGTTCTGACGGAATATCAAGTGGTTGAAGGCGTCCGGCGGGAAGTGTCGAAGGCGTTTTGCGGCGCTGACATTTCTCACAAGCTGCAACGTATCTTCTGACTGAGCGTGCAAGCCCTGGCCAGTAGAAGCGTCGGCGTATTCGGTCGTAAGTGCGTGACACACCAAGGTGACCAGTAGTCGGAAGGTCATAAAGTTCATGTAGAACTTCCGAGCGAAGGTGTTTCGGAATGACAAGCAGCAGAGCCGGTCCATCCGGCTCAAAACTTTGGCGGTATAATACACCATCGTGGAGCACGAATGAGCGATCGGACTGACTGGAAGATGGTGATTCGAGGCGCTCAATGATAGCACGCAAGGATGCATCACAGCGCTGCTCGTCACCGATGCATGTCTTTTGCGAAAGGGAAAAGACGCAAGGCTCGGTGTCGGTATCATGCATAGTGCTCGACTCAGCGACCGGGTAGCGCGACAGGCAGTCTGCGTCCTGATGTAGGCGTCCGGACTTGTACGTCACTGTAAAGGTATACTCTTGGAGTCGCAGAGCCCAGCGCCCGAGCCGGCCAGTAGGATCCTTCAGTGACGTAAGCCAACATAGCGCATGATGGTCAGTTATCATAGAGAAATTAGTGCCATATAAATATGGGCGGAACGTTCAGACTGCCCAAACAAGAGCAAGACATTCACGCTCCGTAATATAATAGTTGCGCTCAGCAGCTGTGAAGAGGCGGCTAGCGTAGGCGACAACTCGGTCGCGTCCCCGTTGGCGCTGGGCTAACACGGCTCCGATTCCGTGACCACTAGCATCGGTTCGAACTTCCGTCGGAGCGAATGGGTCAAAGTGAGCCAATATGGGTGGAGTCGTCAGTAGCGTGATTAGGTGAGAAAAAGCAGCAGCTTGGTCGGTACCCCACGTAAATGTGAC
Source organism: Rhipicephalus annulatus (assembly GCA_013436015.1). Taxonomy (NCBI): domain Eukaryota; kingdom Metazoa; phylum Arthropoda; class Arachnida; order Ixodida; family Ixodidae; genus Rhipicephalus; species Rhipicephalus annulatus. The sequence continues at coordinate 125,445 of WOVY01009762.1, read as the reverse complement.
GTCTTTCTTTAGAAGCTCTGTGAGGGGTCGAGCGATGGTTGCGAAATCTTTCACAAACCTTCTAAAATAGGAGCAAAGTCCTACAAAACTCCAGACGTCTTTGGCTGACTAGGGTACAGAAAAACTGGTGACTGCACGAATTTTCTCGGGGTCCGGCTGTACACCAGAGGCGTCGACAAGGTGGCCCAACAGTGTATTTTGCCGGCGTCCGAAGCGGAACTTTAACGAGTTCAATTGAAGGCCTGCAGTGCGGAATATGTCGAGAATAGCTGACAAACACTGAAGGTGGGTCTCAAATGTTGGCGAATATACAATGACATCGTCAAGATAACAAAGACATGTTGACCATTTGAATCCTTGTAGCAGAGAGTCCATCATGCGCTCGAACGTGGCTGGGGCGTTGCATAGCCCAAATGGCATAACCTTGAACTGATATAGGCCGTCTGGAGTTACAAATGCAGTCTTCTCTTGGTCTTTTTCGTCGACAGCAATCTGACAGTAGCCGGAACGTAGGTTTATTGTGGAAAAGTATCGGGCGCCGTGGAGACAATCGAGAGCGTCATCGATACGGGGTAAAGGGTAAACGTCCTTTTTCGTAATTCTATTCAGATGACGGTAATCCAGGCAGAAGCGCCACGTGCCATCTTTCTTTTTAACGAGCACAACGCAGGACACCCAAGAGCTCGAAGAGGGTTCAAAAATTCCTTTGGCTAACACCTTGGTGACTTCTTGTTGAATTATTTTACGCTCGGTGGCAGACACCCGGTATGGTCGCCGATGAATGGGATGAGAATCACCTGTGTTAATGCGGTGCTTGACCAGTGAAGTCTGGCCGAGTGAACGGTGGTCGATGTCGAATATGTCGCGGTATGAAGCCAGAAGGCGGCATAGCGCGGTTGACTTCTCAGGTTTGAGGTCCGGGGCGATCATGAAGCGTAAGGTCGCATTGAGGCACGTGGCATCCTGCGAGTGATGTGGGTGCTCGGGAGCATACGTCTGCCGTAAAACAGGTGACGCGGTCGTAAATTAAGGGCCTTAGCGTGGCGACCGAAATTCCTTGGGGTAGCACTTGTTTTATGAAACCGAAATTGATAACAGGTAAATATGTTTGGTTAGAGGCCATGCTTACGACAGAGTGTGGGACAGTAATGTCACGTGCCAGGAGAACATCAGTAATCGGCGTCACGATATAATCAACGTCGAGCACGGAAGAAGGTGTTGCCAATTCGATGAATGTGAGAGCTTTAGGCGGTATCCTGAAGAAGTCAGTGGTGCACAAGCTGTTCGGGAGTTCAGGGTGAGAATCCGGGAGAAGAGGAAGTTCTAGGCAGAGAGTACCGGCGGCACAATCGATGAGGGCAGAATGCGTAGATAAGAAGTCCATGCCGAAGATTAGGTCGTGGGGGCAATTTTCAAGCACCGTAAATAAAACGAGAACATGGCGGCCGGCAATACTAACACGAGCGGTACACATTCCAGTGATGGCCACAGTTCCACCATCAGCGACACGGAGGGCTTTAGTTGCTGCAGGCGTGAGAATTTCATGAGCAGGCGACACAGATGAGCACTCATTATGGACACTTGAGCTCCGGTATCGACTAACGCCGTCAAAGACCATCCACATACGCCTGACCATCCACATACGCCTCAGACTGACCATCCACATACGCCTCAATCAAGTTCGCATCAGTGGGGAGCGTCAATGGGGGATTTGGATCATTCGCAAGTGACGCAGCACTACCTCCCGGAGCTGCATGATCTAGTTTTCCGTCCGAGAGGATCCATAGTTGACCGGCGATGGATAGCGGCATGGTTGGGGCGATGGGGAACGGCGGCGTTGAGGTGGCGGCGAACGAGCAGTGGAGCGGCTGTTGGGGATGTCTGAAGAAGGGTACACACGACTGGGCGAATACCGACGGGAGTCCTCGTATGGTCGACTAGAGAAAAATTGGCTCCAGTTTGAGGGCGTCCAAGTGCTGCGGCAGTAGTGGAAGATATGGCCAACTCGGTGGCAGCGGAAGCAGATCGGCTTGTCGTCTGCAGTTCTCCATTCCGCCGGATTTCGGGATCGCGGAATAAAGTGTAAATCATTGCCTGGTGCATTTGTTGTCATTGGTCTGGAGACGGGTCGGGAGACAGAGCAGGTCACAGGAAAACCAAGCTTTGCAATTTCCTGCCTCACGACGGCTTGAATAATGGAGACCGGCGGAGGCGTTGGTGCGGCGCCATGGTCGAGCTGATGTAGAGCAAATGGTGGCGGACTTGACACCTCAAGCTCCCGTCGAACTATTCGTGTCACGCTGTCCTGCATGGGTGGTGCGGCACCGAGATCGGTGCAAGTGGATGTAACAGCCGTGTTTGGTAGCCGCGTAAATTGAGCCAGAACATGGCGGCTTTTGGCCATTTCGAAGCGGCGGCATTCCTTGATAGTCATGTCTACGGTCGTGACGTTAGTGTAGACGAACAAATTGAAGGCATCGTCCGCGATGCCCTTAAGTATGTGGCCAACCTTGTAACTCTGTCATTTGCTCGTCGACTTTTCGGCACAACGCGAGCACATCCTGTATGTACGAGACATACGACTCTGTTGACGACTGCACACGAGTGGCGAGTTCTTTTCGCGCTCCCATTTGGCGACCGGACGCGTCGCCAAAGATGTCGCGTAGTTGCTCCTTGAAGGTATCCCAGGTGGTGAGCTCGGTCTCATGGGTGTCGAACCAGACCCGTGGGGTGCCGTCCAAGTAAAATATTACGTTGGCGAACATCATGGTAGGGTCCCATGTGTGTGTGGCTAACACGCTCGTACATACGGAGCCAGTAGTCGACGTCGAGCCCAGGTTGTGCGGAGAATGTACCGGGATCACGGGGGGTGGGCATCGTCAGGTATGTAGTGGCTGGAGCTACAGATGGAGACGCTGACGGGCTGTTGTCATTGGTAGCCATGGCCAGAGACTGAACGGTGCGGCCACTGCGAAGCTTCGTGATGAAGACGGGGAACGTTCCACCTCCACCAAATATGTTACGGAAAAGAAGAGACGCCGTAACGACGAGGCTGGGAGATTAGATATATTCAAAACCAGCGGTAATGGCGTGCCCGGTTCACCAGCGATCAAGCGGAGACAACTCTTCGTCTTCCTCGTCAGGAACACACGTGCGTCGCCCTCTAGAATATCAATATACATGCATTGAGCAATATCTAGGTTGCTTTATAATGTAACTGCGCAAATATACGACAGAAGCACTAAGGGAGAGAAAAAGAAAGAGAAGCGTGTTCCATTGATTTTTTTTGCAGAGAGACAATATAGATGATTAAAAATGCGCCCAACTTAGCATTCTTCTGAAATTCGTGCTGCTGTTGGCATCGTTACGCAAGTGCAAACAACTGCTTACATATAAAACATATGCGGCTGTAGTGAAAGCTGTGGAGCGAGTGTTGCACCAGCGGCAACCAGGTTTTGAGGTATCGAGGCCGAAACACTACAGGTATCAAAGCCGACGATCGACAACTAACGGCACAGGCTGGCGCAAGCCACAGCATCTCGGGCGCCTAGCTGTACTAAGTCCTGCCATGAACAAAAGACACGTATGGTGCACTGCTTCCAGGATTTTAAGCACCGAGAGAACGCCGTCAAATGAGATCGCTTCATGACGGCTGGTTAGGCATCGCACCTTGTATACTTACCGGACCCCTCTTACCTCCGTGTTTGCTACATCTTACACCCATATACAGTACTGTGAATTCAATATCGCTATGCGTGTTCATGAAACGATTTCACGCTAAAATTGGACGTCAAAATTGGTGCAACCAGTCATCATTCCCGACGTAAATATTATTATCGAAGGCCATAGTTCAACGCAAGAGATCGCTCATGAAATAAGTTTTATGAACTCAGCCGCTGTACTTTAGAGTTTTTTTATTTTTCCGCCTATGGTGGACACTTGCAATCGCTTGCAACAGCTTTTTATGAACACAACGTGCGTCATGCTGTGTATTAATAAATCCGTAAACAGGGGTTATGTGGAGCCGAAATTTTGACAATTAAGCGGACTTGTATTCCTCAAGATCTTTTGATAGACACAATATTAATTGAATTTCACAGGCAATAATGCTAAGCAATGTATAGAGAGTGTTAGTAGGAGTAATTGTAACGTAAACGTGAAGAAGGAAATGTGAATGAAAAGGTAACTTGCCGTTGGCAGGGACCAAATCTGCGACCTTCGAACAACACATCTTATGCTCTGCCAACTGAGCTACCACATTGGCTCGACACAACTACTGTAAACAAATTTTTCGTCGCAAGCTTCCGCCTTTCCCTTCCTGCCACTTCATGTTGTGTATTAAGTTGAATGCGGTGCCATGTGAAATGTGGGTGCGCAATGACCACGAGAAACTCACAGCTTCGACAAAAGGGCAAATCAATGATTGCATTAGCAACATATTCGAATATTTTACGAAGCGAGGCTAGCATTTTTAGGAGCAACATTATTTGTAGTGAACATGCGCTTGCTAAGTAACTAAGTTTTCTGCGGCGCGGCCACAGTAGATGACCACAACAGGGCTTGTGCATTGTTCTTTTGCTCGCCACGAGATGACGCGACAAGAGACCGTGGTTGCTCTCGCTCCCGCTTGAACGCGATGCCAGCAGCCGCCGGAGCGCGCAGGCCACGCGTCGCCGTGCTCCCTTTCATAAAAGATTACACTGTACAAGTGCATCCGAACCTGGCACGTTGGACGGTAAAGAACAGCACCGCAGTTTCCTTCATGAACTGGCCCAAGCCTTTACATGAGAGCAAGCGTGCATGTTATGTAAATGCTTGTATCCATGCACACTTCCTTCTCCTGCAAGAACACGCGCACACACACAGACACACTACACACACACATGGGCGCGCGCACGCACGCACACACATGCTCACAATTTTTCTATCAAAGGTCAGGCCTTCAATGTGTAAACAATAAATACAATTTACCAGCCAATTATTACATAATTATTAACATAGTGTCAGCGATAACTATCGACAGAACGCCGTAAGCTACTATTATAGTGTCTAACACAATTCTTCTGTTTTCTAAGGGTGGTTGGGAAACCATGTAACCTTCCCATTTTACCAATAATTTTAATCAGCCCATTGAGCTATGTACATAAAATTTTCCCTCACAGACATTATATTCATTTTGACAAAAAATCTCGACAGTTTTGTTGTTATCTCCATGATGGTAAGCAATTTCATTTTATTGGATAATATATTCGTTTTTCGAAAATTGTCCTTTTGATTCATCAGGAGCTTTTGTATTCGCAAACTCTACGGGATATAGGTGGCGCGCCGTGCAATTCAAGATGGCTGCGGGAGGATGATCAGCCCGTGAACTCACATTGCAAAAGATGGAACGCGCGGACATAGGCCCCGTGCCGCTTTCACTGGATGAACTCTTAATTGTCGAAAGAATGTAGGTCGGACTGCTCAGACCAAGGTACTTTCCCAAACGATAGGAACTGCTAAAGGTTCGCTACCTCATTTCTTGCCGCAATGCGAAGGGAGGTGGTGACAGTTGATCGATCGACCATGCATCAACGACACATTGCGTAATCCTGCACGTGCTACAGAAAACTGCGCGAACTGGAATTGACGTATGAAGTACACGGCTCTCCGAGATAATTTGTGCCAAGCTTGCCAGACGGATTTGCCGCACTAGTGGGCCACTAGCGAGTAGCTCGCCGTAGCGGCTGCACGGTACCGAATGTTTAACGTAGCGATGGTTCGCAAAAATATTACGCCGTCGTCATTACTTGCGCTGTAAGCACCATGGAGTTGCTTCTTCAACAGAACACATGCATTTAACTTTCCAATAAGTAGTGCTTGTGTTACAGCCATGATCAGACTAACAGGGCGCATTTCCCTGCACACTTGGATCTTGCACCTTCCATCAGCGCGATTGAAACAATGATATGGACACGCGTACGCTTTTGGCAACGTCAAAATTGGGAAAATTTGTCAAACAACAGCGTCGTTCGGACAACTCCGGTGAAGTGTGGGAGAAGTTAGCGTGGACTGTAGTCGTAACTGTACGTTTCATTGCTCTAACCATTTCACTTCTCTGGTCGAGCTCGAGTGTGCTGGCTGCATGCAGCGCTTAGTAATACCCATTGTAATTGGCTGCATGCAATGCACAAGAAAAAAAGCACAGCACATTTACGGAGGAAATAATGATGAGTGGGGCGAAGCGTCCGTCAGTCCGTACGTGCTTCCATCCGTCTGTTCGTTCTTGATTCTGTCCGTCCGTGCCTCTGTCCACGCATCCACCTGTCCGGCCGTCCGTCCGCCCGTGCGCCTTTCCGTGCGTCCATCCGTGCGTCTGTCCGTCGGTGCTTCCGTCCATCCGGCCATCCGTGCGTCGATCCGTGTGTCCATCCGTGCGTCAAACAGACAGACACATAAGGGACGGAACGGGTCAGTGGATTATTCATGGTTTCCCAATAAAACCCTCCGAAGCTTAACCACACTCATCATCATTCACTACATTGGTATGCTGTGAGGTGGTTACTACATGCATGTATACGTACAGGTGACGACCGACCCACGCCTTGAGGATCTTCGCCCCTAAAACTATGCTTTTGTTTGGAGCTCGCCAAAGAAAATTATTCAATAAATATAATGAAAGTGACTTATGAGTGCAAAAATGAACATTAACACATGAAAGTACTTGAAGTGCAACTCGCTGCCCGTGAGCTCACAGCTGATAGTTCATCGTCACTGTCGCCATCGGTGCGTTCCACGTCCAGTGAAAAAGTGCCGCCATATCCACGAAGTGAATGATGATGAGTGGGCGAAGCTCCGGAGGTAAACCTGGTAAACCATGAATCCTCTGCACATTTTGCCCACTCGATTTTATTACATCGCTCCCCCTAGCGTACGTCGCCGCACTAAATCGAACGATGACCTTCAACCAATGACACGCGCCTTATGTGACATCATTCCTATTTTATAAGATCTCGCGTCTTTCATCAACTACAAGTACCGCTTTCTAGTTTATAACATCTTGCATCTTTTCATCCTCAGCTACAAGTACCACCATCTAGTAAACACTACAAGAACCAAACGAGAGGTGGCTACATGGATGGATGGATGGATGGATATGACTGTACCCTTTAGATCGGGCGGTGGCTAGCGCCATCAAGCCGTAATACCTAATGAACCAAAAACTATATTTATTTTTTTCCTTAAAAAGTGAGTTTGAGGATTCGTACTTTGCAGTGAAGAGTTTAATTTTCACTCGTGCCTTGACTTTAGCCACCAATCAGATAACCTCCTTCTAGTTAAGTCTACCCGCTTGAAGTCTATTTTGCCCTCCCGGTCCCTAAACCCCAGTGCTTTGAAAAACGCAGCGGTATCATCCTGAACTATAGGGTGAAGCCCTTTACAGAACATTATCAAGTGTTCGGCAGTTTCTTCTTCCTCTCCACACGCACTGCATACTGTGTCTACCCCTTCGTATTTGGCCCGATACGTCTTGGTTCGCAGTACTCCCGTCCGGGCCTCAAACAGTAGAGAACTACCCCGAGTATTATCATAGATCCTTTCCTTGGCAATTTCCTGCTTAAAGGTTCGTTAGGTCTCTAGTGCGGACTTCTTAATCATGCCCATTTTCCACATGTCAGTCTCAGTTTCCTTCACTTTCTTCTTAACCGATAGTTCTTTTTGGTTTGGCCACCTGCTGTTTTCTAAGTATTTACCAGTCAACTTCCTGGTTCGCTTCCTCCATTTTGTATCGACATTCTTCATGTACAAGTAGCTGAAAACCTTCCTAGCCCAACGCTCTTCCCCCATTTCTCTCAATCATTTCTCAAATTTTATCTTGCTGCTAGCTTCTCTGCCCTCAAATGATGCCCATCCCATATCACCTTGTACTCCCTGATTTGGTGTATTCCCGTGAGCTCCTAAAGCAAGCCTACCTATTCCACGTTGCTTAATTTCTAATCTTGCTTGAACTTCTGATCTCATGCACAAGACCGCATTGCCGAACGTCAGCCCAGGAACCATGACCCCTTTCCATATTCCTCTCACAACATCATACCTATTGTAATTCCACAGTGCCCTATTTTTCATGACTGCTGCATTCCTGTTACCTTTAGTCGTCACGTATATTTCGTGTTCCCTCAGATACTCGGTCCCATTGCTTATCCATACGCACAGATATTTGTATTTATCTGTTATCTCTAGCGTGACCTCCTGTATTTTAAGCTCACTACCTTCGTTGTCATTGAAAATCATGACTGCTGATTTTTCCTTACTGAATCTAAAATCTAACCTATCTCCCTCATTACCCCAGATGTCCATCAATCTCTGCAAATCTTCCCTGTTGTTGGCCATTAGCACTATATCATCTGCGTACATTAATGCTGGTAGTGCCTGATCAATAAGTTTTCCTTGTTTGACTAAAGAGAGGTTGAAGCCCAGTCCACTTCCCTGTAATTTTGCCTCTAATCCTTGTAGGTACATCATGAATAATAAGGGTGACAGGGGGCACCCCTGCCTAAGGCCCCGTTTTACCTCTGCAGGCTTCGATACCTGTTTTTCCCATTTTATAACTACCTTGTTACCTTTATAGATACCCTTTAAAAGATTAGTGACTACATGTTCCACGCCTAGTGTGTCCAGTATTCCCCACAATTCCTCTTGAACCACGCTATCATACGCTCCCTTGATATCCAAGAATGCTAGCCACAGAGGCCTGTGTTCCTTTTCTGCTATTTCGATGCACTGCGTCAGTGAGAACAGATTGTCTTCCAACCTCCTGTGTTTCCGAAACCCATTCTGCAGTTCCCCCAGCACCCCCTCATCATCTATCCACGCCTGCAGTCTTTCCTTTAAAATCTGCATCGCCAGCCTGTAGACCACTGATGTCACTGTTATAGGACGGTAGTTGTTTATGTCAGCTTTGTCCCCCTTTCCTTTATAGATCATGCTCATCCTGCTAAGTTTCCATCCATCGGGAACTTCACCATCGATTATTATTGTGCTCACTGCCTCTCTCAAAGCCTGCTTAGACTTCCGACCTATTGTTTTTATCAGACTAATTGGAATGCCATCTGGGCCTGTTGATGTACTACTAGGGACCCTTTTCTCAGCCCTTTCCCACTCTTGTTGTGAAAATGGAGCCATTGCACCACTTGATTCGTCCTTGTCTATTGTGGTGCATAAAGTACTTTGTTGAAATTTTTCTATCATCCTTGTTCTTATATATTCAATGGCTTCGTCCCCTTCTAGCCTAGCACCTTGGGCTGTAGTTATAAAACTCTGCTCTAGGCTCGTCTCATTTTTAGGGAGTTTAGATGGTTCCAAAATTTCGCAGCTGCCTTTCTATCTTTTTATGTACTTCTGCCAGCCACTGAGCTCCCTTCCTTCTAATCTTTTCATTGATCAGAAGGGATGCATCCCTTCTACTGCTTAGAAAGGTTGCCCATTTTCTCTCAACATCATCTGTCGGTTCACCCCGCTGCTTAGCATGTCTGTGTTCCCTAGAGGCTTCCTGACGTTTTGCTATGGCTCTCTTAACTTCCTCATCCCACCTACTTTTGGGTTTGTGTCTTCTTTTCCGGGGTGACTTCTCACGCGTTTTAGATAGCTCTAGCTCAAAGAGTCTAATTAGATTCATGTATGTCCACACTGTCTTATTATCCTCCGTGATTACTTTCTCAATTTGTTTAGTGGCTATTTCAATTTGCCTTTCTGAATAAAAATTTTCCTGTAGTTGCTCATCTTGTCTCCTTCCCACTTTCACTGCTCTTCCAAAACTTAGCTTGATACGTTTGTGATCGCTACCCAGACTTCTGGAGCCACCTTCATCTATGTGCATTCCCCTGAGCTTATCATACATCCTATGTGACATCAGTGCATAATCTATCGTCGACTGAAGCCTTCCTACCTCCCATGTTATTTGCCCTTCGCACTTCTCGATACTGTTGCAAATGATAAAATCAAGCCTTTCACACATATCCATGATCATTTTGCCTGTCGGGTCGGTATACCCATCTATATCTTCTATGTGCGCATTCATGTCTCCTAGTATAATTATCTCGCACTCTCTTCCTAACTCCTGAATGTCCTTTGATATACACTCTACCATTGCCTGGTTTTCCTCTCTGGCCTTTGCTCCCGTCACCAAGTACACGAAACCAAGGAGTGTCATTTGACCTGCCACTTTCCCTTTTACCCATAAATGTTCCTTGCACTCCTGCTTGACCCTTTGCCAGTCTGTAATTTTATGAATGAATGCCCCAATACCACCCCCCTTTCTGCTGCCTTCTGTTCTATTACAATAATCCCACGCGTAGTCCGGATTGTTCGGAGGTTGTTCCATGTTCCTGAGATGTGTTTCTACAAAACCGTATACCATCGGCCTCTCTTCCCTTAGCTGTTCTTCTATCTCTTCCCACTTCAGCCTGTTCCTACCACCCTGCATGTTAATATACCCTATGTCTGAATTCGCTCGGCGCTCGTGGCTAAGTCTATTTATGCTCCGGACTCTACCTTTCTTAGATATTGGTGCCACTTTGGAATCGTATCTGTCCATACCACCTGTCGAAGAGTTTCTCTGGTTGTTTTCCTCGTTACTAGCTATCCTGCACCCCGAAGGGCTCACTTGCCCCCCAAAAAAGCTACTGCGCGTCCTGCAAGTCGCCAACCCACCTCATGACCTAGCCGCCCATCGAAGTGAATTCTGTCTCGTTAAACCCCCCCCCCCCACCTATGCACCTCTCTGTTTATTTCCACCACCTCAAAGCCTTTCTCTCGACTCATCCGCCATATCTCTTGGTTTGCGTTGACCACCGCTCTTTGCAGGTTGCTATCACGCACCGGTACCTCCGGTATCGTGCATATCACTACCTGTACCTTAGGAGAAGTGGCGCGCATGTCATCGACGCCTTTCGCCAGTGTGGCTGCTAGTCCTGCTGCATCTTCATTGAGGACATCGTTTAAACCGCCTGAAATTATCACAAGGTTTCGTCTATCAGCTGTCGTTTTGAGCTTTGCGCTCGCTTGCCTCATGACTGCTTCCAGCTTGCGTCCTGGGAACGCCCCTACTGCAACCCTCTTGTCACCTCTTACCCTCTCTTTGATGGCTTCAGTGCATCGATTTAAATTCGAGTCCCCGGCGATTATCACATGCTGCGACTTTTCAGCTGGATCGTTCTGCACCTGGGGGCTACTTGCACCTTTGACGCCGGCTGCTTTGTTCCCTCCCTGCCCCACCACTACCTCGCTGAAGCTGGGCCTTGCGACAGTTGAACCGGCGAAACCTGTTTTTTCCCAACTTGCTTGCTTTTCCTTCTCCACCGTTCTGGTTGCCGGTTCCCTACTGTTCTCTCGGTAGGTCGCTTCTTTGTTCAGCTTCGCTAGCGCTTCCTCAGCGGACTTCAGTCTTTCTCCCATTGCCCTCGTTTTCTCTTGCTCTGTCGCCAACGCAGTCTCGAGCTCGGCAATTCTCACCAGCAGTTCACTCTGGGCAACCATCATTTTCTTCATTTTTTCCTCGACCTCATATTGCCTACACTTCGCGTCAGCCCCTTCTCCATCCGCTTCTACGCTTGGGTACACTTTCAATCCCACTCCACATCCTGAACACTTTACAGTCTTTTTAACCATGCCTTTCTGACACCAATTGTCCCTATACTCGATAATTACTCAACTCGAGCCCTGCACTTCGAAAAAAAAACAAAGTCTATGCTCTACTACAAAAATTTGCGTGTTCAATGTACGCGCACCTCCCCCACGGGGTGGCAAAAGAAAAAAAAAACAAGAACAAAAACATTTCAAACACATACACCCGCACTAACTAATAAATACCTGGTGTCTGGCCCCCGAAAAAGCCGCACCATAAAATAAGTGCTACGAAGATTTCAACCGCTGCCTTATAATTATAAAGACGAGCTCAAAACATGCAAAAACACTTATCTGCGCAGTCGATCCGGAGCGCTCGAAAAACACGTCCATCCACCTTGACAGCCCGAACTGAATTGGTGTATTCCTATGAAATGGCTAACATACAGGAGACGGTACCGCCATCTAGTGAACACTGCAAGAACTAAACTAGAGGTGGCTACATACAGGGGACGGTACCGCCATCTAGTGAACACTGCAAGAACTAAACGAGAGGTGGCTACATACAGGGGACGCACAGCCCACGCCCTAAGGAGCTTCGCCCCTAAAATCCTCGACGTCAAGTCGATTTCTTTAAACACCACTGCTGAAAGTAATCTGAGAAATTCCCTCCGCCGAACGACTTCAATAACGCAAACAACACGTCACTCACAACGTTTATCTGGGTGCAAAAAAAAACAATTACCCGACACTTTGCAAGAAGCGAATTGCTTGCAGTGTGCTGCCATCTATGAACGAACGTAAAAGTCAAACAGGCAGCGTTGGCCAAGGTTTGTAAGAGCAAATCGCGAGGCTGCGCTGTTTTCCGCGTACAAGGAATGTTGTGGGACTCATTCACTACAAAAGCACCAACAAATGCTATACGCACGTAAAACAAGTTGAGTTTGAACTGCAAAGGTCAGACGATAACATTTATCTATCCAACGTGGCTTCAAAAAATCTCGCGAAGCTCACACGTGTACTCCGCAGGCTATATACGAACGTGCGAGTTGCCACGTATTTTCGAGAAAACTTCACGTATCGCAAGAACTAATCAGATTTATTGTGTTTATAATGGTCCGGTATATTCAACAAAGTGGTTTGTGTTCGTTTCTTGCTAACGCGTTAACACTGAGGCTAGCGCAGCTGAACAAAGGAGCCTCTGCCTACTGATAATCCTCGAGAGGATGCTTCCGAGTTCCGCTAGGCTGCGCGACAGTCTATGAACTTTGCGAATTTTGAGATAGACGCTGAATTTTCAGTCGAGCAGTCTCGCATGCAGGGTGTGTTGAGGTACAGAGCATCAAACCCTCACTGTGGCGTTACTAATTAAGCGTGAATGTGACATCGTTTACAGGCTGTGCTTTTCCCCTTGTCGGCCGAAGCAACAACGCGTGCAGCAGTGAAATCACCTCACGTGGTCGCAGTCTTTGAATACGAAATTCAATGTGCCAAATTTTATTACAAGTGTATTGGGACAGAAACGATGTATGTTTTTAGAGCACATAAGTCCTTTTAAAGACTATGCAAGACAGTGCAATTAAAAAGGCAGGTATTACTCGTGTAGGCGTAAAATGCATGTAATTATACCTCGCCTTTGAAGCCTTCCATTAGCGGGAGTTTTAAATTATGTCGTATTCGCGTGTGGCGCTGCACGAAGCCACAACATAGCGTGGCATGGTGTAAAATTTAGTACAGCAATGTATCTTTTGTTAATCTAGCCTTACAGACAACAACACTGTTCCGCTAATTTGGTGCTTATCCTATTGTTTGGCTCTTTCTTTTTTGAGACAGTGGTGAATGGGCAAAAAAGTGATGTTATTGCAAGAATATTCCATAAGCTAACGCAAACAGCTGCGACACGAGACTAGAACAAGGAGAGAAGAAGGCATTCAGAGTTAGCTGTCACATTGTCAACTGCATCCTTGTGAACTCTTCTATTCAACTGTGCCTGTCCTTAGAAGTCAGAGGCAGAGCCAGGGGGTGGCACACTGGGATCGTGCCCCTGCCGAATTGCCTTTCGGGCTTGGTATCCTGACTATACAAAAAGACGACGCCTGTCCCTCATTTCTGATCAAAGGACGTGACTCTACCTAAACAGATATCTGGCTATACGCCACTGCTATAGATATGACAGCTGTAGCAACGGCTGGGCAATGCTTTATCAGAGATGCTGTAATGCGTCGATGGCCCAATGGTTACCTTGCTCAGCTGCAAACGTCCGAAAACCTGCTTAACTTTTAAAAATTTATTATTGCGGTTGTAAGCCGCACTTGTACACGGGGTGCATCACACCTCACTCAAGTAGGTGTCAGTAGCAGGAAAAGTGCCGTGTGCTTGTTTATTCTGCTAGCTTTGGTCAAAAAGCACGCGGTGATACTCAGTGCGATAACACGCGCATGCATCATTCGCCTTGGTCTCGGCAGTTTCGCGAGGGCCGTGGGAAATGGCGAGTGAATCGTTTGCGCACGTTACTGCCATGTGTCAGCGGTGCCTGGCGTTAATCCCTGCGGGTGGTGTGGGCCATCTGATGAGCCAGCCCCTTCAGCATCCTTCTCGAGATGATCGAGCATCGTCACGCTCTCGTAGGACGGTGGTGGGGCAGTGGCAGCGTCCTCGTAGGCTGGCGGTGGGGCAGCGGCAGCATCCTCGCACCCCAGGTAGACGGATCCGGGACTGGTGGCGATTGCGCCATGATAAAATAAACACAACGGCGGCTGCAAGCAGGACGACAATTGAGGCGATCATGCACGCCGCGATGATTCGAATCTCGAGCTGCTGGTAGGCCTGCCCACTGGACATGAGAATGGCGCCGCTCACGGCGAACACGAGGCCGATGGCGACGCAAAACACCACGCAGGGCTTGATTCTTGGCAACGATGACCTCCTGTCACCGGCCGCGGGCTGCGGATCTCTGATGACGCTGGTAGTTGAACCCTCCATTTCGAGAGCAACTGCCGAAGCCGCTGCACACGATGGAAGTCACAGGCGCTGCAGCTGCTAGCGACTTAGCGCCACGGTGGGAACACTCCATTCTGGGCTCCTGCGGTGCTGAAGTGGGGTACTGAATGTCAGGATCTTCATGGTTGCTGGTATGTCAGGTAAGAAAGAAAGGGCGGAAAAAAATACACGATGGAAAGCGGAGCTGAGCGGAAGCTTCAGGGATTAATGTGCAAGAGTAACGCGAAGCTACAACCTCATCACTAACGTCAGTCTACCTGCGCTCGGCACGACCACACGTTGTCTTCACCCATGCCCTACCGCCTGCGTGGCTGCTTCCCATTTCCGCTCACCACCTTCTCCTCTTCGTTTAACCCCCTAAATAACTGCAAAATCGAACTCGCCATCCTCCTCCATTCGCCTCTGCTAAGCAATGCGGCACCCTCCGTCCTCATTTCTTTCCTTCTACCACACTTCCTTCTGAACAACACTTCCATGCTTTGTCCTCTTCTCTCCTCCATCCCCCATCGTCTTCTCACCATCGCGACACACCTCACCTTGAACCCCCCCTCTCAATGTTTCTATACTATATATGGCTATGCCGTTCTTCCACTTCGCTTTACACAAGTAGCTGCGCCATTTTTCGCGCAGTCGCCATCCACAGCTGGAACTCAGGGCGTAAACAGCTCAGCTTTTATTATGAAGGTTCCATTTCCTTGTCTCACCAGGGCCCCACCGCGCAACTATCCGTATATGATGACCTCGAAGTACGCACGTCTCAAGGCCGGCTGTGGAAAATTAACGTCCTTATAATCGGGGCACTAATGCATACGCGTTCGCTGACTGCGGAATTACTAACGGTGTCGCGCCAGTACGCGTAAACTGAACCAAATTTTTTTACAATGGACATGGAGAAAGAAAAATTGGGAGGGGGCTGCGTCACTGTGTGAAGCAGCGGGGAAGTACGACGTCGGCCATATTACTACTAGTCCGTGTAGTGCTGACAGAATGCGATCATCATGAATCAGCACGCGCTCTCTTCATTATCTTCCTTACATTCTGATTTTATGTACGGCGTGAGATGGACCAGGGAGCGAGCGACAATGATATGGAGAGAGAGAAACAAAGTCACAAAAGAGAGATCAAAAAAGTAGAGCAAGACAGAAAGAGAAAAAAAGACAAACCTACATACATACACACTCACACACACACACACACACACACACACGCACACACACACACAAACACACACATATATATATATATATATATATATATATATATATATATATATATATATATATATATATATATATATATATTAAAACACGCTTCAAGAGAAAACTACGCTAATATGCAAAACGGGTGCAAATAAGTTTGGACTTTTTTTCTTTTTACTTCAGCATTACAATGAGGAAATATCGCAGCTAGAAGCTACGCTAATTCCGTATCTATGCATTCAGCATCTAAGAAGTCAAAGATCTCTCTGAACCCGAATTAATTTCTTGGAGTATTAACAGCCCAATCAAGTAGAGTTTCCTTTTGTAATCCAGTAAGCTATACGAGAGTATCACTAGCACAGCCAGACTAGGGGAGGGGGTCAGACTTATTTCCGAAATTTTCCAATTTGGCATATGTACGTTTACGCATGCAGACATGCCAACATACATACGGCATGCGTAAAACAATATCTGGCTACATCACTGTTGAGTATAACTGTTTGCACTTTCATTTTTAGTGCAGCTACTCCGCAAGCACCACGCGTGTTAACTTACAGACATCAAGTTCTCACTTTCAGCCTATACTTTTGTACTAGTGACAAAAGTACGTAATGTATTATTTAATCGTTTCTTGCCATTCGTCTCTAGAATTCCTTGGCCAATGTTATGTGCCATGAATCCATGACACTGACAATTTATGGATGGTATTTTCATAGGTGAAATGCATGAAATCTCATACATACCATGAAACATCACCAGTATATCATGTGGTACCACCAATGAGTTGTTTCATGGTATCAATTCTTGAGCACTGCTTATAAAATTTCCTGTGCGAGTCATAACAATGTTGCAGCCGACCGACGCTAACGAAATTAGGTAATTCGACTCAAAATGGTGTCAAATTCAGTAAACCAGGAACGTAAGCAATCAATCCAGCAATCTAGACTTGGCTGCCTGTGTTTTAAAGTCACGAGAAATGATGCGTACACTACACGCACCATGAGAACGCATCGTAGTAAAGACAAACTAGATATCTACCATACGACATACGATATCTACCATACGACATAGATATTAGATATATAGCAAGATGCCCATACAAAACACCCACAAAACTGATTAGCCAGTTTGCAATAAATTACCATAAAAAGACACTGCATGGATATGCATAACCAGCCCCAACTTACTCTGGCAGATGCACGCAACCAGAACAGAGCCCCTAAGTAACCGTTAACTAAAGCTCCAGTGTCCCGGTAGAGATAGCCTTCTCCAAGTGCGAGGTGAGACGCACCGTAGTGGAACCGCCCGAGCTTTGATGCCTTACGTAGCAGTCAGCGCAGCTAGCAGGGGAGAAGACGTCTCTCGAAGCGGCCGCCCAGCTGCCACACTTATACAGAGGCACACTGAGAGTGTGATCGGCACGTGAAACACGCCGTCTCTATGCATAGGTGCGTAACCAGATAACCGCCACGGTAGCCTGAAACCTCCCCGAGCCAGTGGATACGTCCGCGTTCGGCGGGCACAGTACCACTGCCATCCAGTGCGGTCTCGCCGTTGCACTGCTGTTCAGGGTTTATTGAGGGGCTGCTGCCGTCAAGCCCTAGTACTGCTTCAGAAGCTTCGCGCCCTACAGTGTTAAAGGAATAACTTTTTACAGTTAGGAATGCACGTACCTCGAATAAATCGTGCTGGTTTTCTCAAAAGCCGCCAAAACACTTTTCTCTTGAGAACCACTTCATCCAGGCAATTCATGCAGTAGCGTACTCGAACTGAATTCCAATTCATCAATCTACCACACATTTGGCATTGCCAAATCCAGTGAATGTTCCATCTTGTCACAGTGAATAGGTAAGAACCTGCATGACAGCTTAGCAGCAATTACGAATAATATTACATTGGGGGAATTGGATCTCTGGAGGGCAATTGAACTAACATCATTTGACTTGAACATTAAAAAAGCAAGAACCTAGCAATAGAGACTGTCAAAAGGTATCAACGACCCTCCTTAGACATGTAGCTACGTGATTACGAGACGAGAAAGTATTGCACCCAAAAAAAGCGATCACCTGGTCAAAGGGTAGAAACAGTTTCATGTTGCAGTCTGCAGAACAGTAGAATATAAGGGCCATATCAAACTAATTATGCACGTTTTTATTAAAGCGTCCTAAACAATGCGGCAGAATCCACAAACGGCGTTGGTCGCTTGCTGTCCACGTTCTGCGCCCCCAACGACGCGCGTCATCGATGTGGTATCGTTATCAATTCATCTGTGCACGAGAGTATCCGAACGAAGCACTTACAGATTGATCAGTTCAACTGTTGCGCCGTCCACACAGCTTGTATGCCTTCTCCACAGCTCCGATACCGCCTCGCAGAGCGCATTCCGGCTGATAAGGTCCCAAGCTCCGGTGAAGCCCGATAATTGACATGATAGCAGGCGACACGTGGATACGGAAGCCGGTCGGCCAACGTTCATGCACACGATTACGAATAAGTCTGTGGCCCTGGAGCAACAGCGCCGACCCGGTAAGCTGGGTGGCCGGTGGTCACAGCCGGTAAGCTGGTCAGGCTACGCCGCTGTGGCAGCGGCCAGCAGCTGCTGCATATCACGATGCCGATCCCCCTGCCTCGTGGAATGTTCCAAGCATGGGGCACGCGACAAATGACCTAACCGAAGAAATACTAGCTTCTCAGTCAGGACAACGTGGTTGGTTTCAACTGCGGCAGCCTAAATTTTGCATTTTTTCGGGAAGTTGTTATCACACATGTACTGCATTTGCATTTGATTGCCACCGTTGCGCCATTTCTCTTCTAGCGAGCACTACATCCTCTTAATTCGCTCGCGTACACAAATACCGCATCAGAAGACTTCTGTGTTACTTTCTTATAGCTATTGAAGTAAGATCAGAAATGCGCCTCTGAATGAATACTGCCACTGCAAGAAGTGAGACTTTCTTAAAGCACAGCATCCAAACTCCCCTGTTTTCATGAGTCCCACGGTCTATACACGAAATAAAGACGAATAAGCAAATGCCCTCCATCGATCAGTTCCCCGATTAATACAATTCATGAACAAAGGCTTCCTGATGTTTGACCTATAGGCTCATTAAAGTGCCCCTCACCACGAAAGATTAATACGAAGTCGTGAGGAGAGGCCTTGCTACTTTTTTGCAGAAGTTCGTCGTGCTGAAAGTCACACTGAACCACATTTATACACGTATAGTCACCCAAGAGTATAACACGTATGTGAATTCCCTAGATTTGAGGAAAAGATCGAGAACCACTTCTTCTTCTTTTCTTCTCATGGCTCGTACCCAATGCGGGGGTTGGCTGAGTGTTACGTGAATAAAAACAAAATTCACCTAACACTCAGGCAACCCCCTGCATTGGGTACGAGCCATGAGAAGAGAAGTGTTAGGTGAATAAAAACAAAATTGTCCTAACACTCGGTCAATCCCATGCATCGGGCATGAGCCATGGGAAGAGAGGAAAAAGAAGAGAAAGAAGTTCCCCGATCTTTTCCTCCAACCCGATCCCAAGCAACTAGCACCTCGTCTCCATTTGAACCGGAGCAGATGCCGCCATTTTTTAGGCGAAAATGCAGCGCAAGGAAGCCCGCTCGCGATTTATGAAATTAGTCCAACAGACCCTCACACAGTGTTGCTTTCAGCTCGCGCTTGCACAACCTCGTCAGCCAGCCTAGATGCACCCGTCATCTGCTGCGACGCGAAAGGAGGACAGTCTCGAACTTAATATATGTTCTAGTGCCTTAGCACCACCGCGGTGGTCTAGTAGCTAAGGTACTCGGCTGCCGACCCGCAGGTCACGGGATCGAATTCCGGCTGCGGTGGCTGCATTTTCAATGGAGGTGGAAATATTGTGGGCCCGTGTGTTCAGATTTGGGTACACGTTAAAGAACTCCACGTGGTCCAAATTTCCGGAGCCCTCCACTACGGCGTCTCTCATAATCAAATATGGTTTTGGGATGTTAAACACCACATATCTATCTATCTGTCTAATGCCTTGCGCAGCAATCGCAGTTCGGGCACCCCGGTTGTCTAGTGATTGCGAAGCTCAACTGCTAACCTAAGCTCGTGGTATCGAATCCAAGCCGCAGCGGCCTCTTTTTCTATGGAATCTAAAATGCCTAATACTCATGCACTTTTATTTAGGTGCACGATAAAGAACCCCTGGTCGTCGAACTTTCCAGCGCCATCATATACAGCGCTTCTCCTTCTCCTTAATATATTATTATTATTATTATTATTATTATTATTATTATTATTATTATTATTATTATTATTATTATTATTATTATTATTATTATTATTATTATTATATAACAGTTCAGCATGCACGATTCAGTTAAGGTGAGAACGAGGTGAAACCTGTGGAGTACACTGGCGCAACGGCCGTTCATTCTAACTGGAAGGCAAAAAACACATGTCGCTCTACTTTCTTCAATCCACAATTAACTAGGGATCTCGCGATATCTAACGGAGAAAATATGTCGTCCCTACGAGCGCAAATGTTTCCTTCCTCGTCCTCCTCCTCCCTGCTTCGTCTTTCGCGGGATTTCTAATCCCTCGGGGCCACCCTGCATGTTTTCGGTGCGCCTTTCCGAGCAGTATGGTCCCCGAAAACGCCTCCGATTTTGGTGCGCTCGAGTAGGCATGCTTCGAAGAAATACGATCATCTGCCCATTCATCCATATTATCTGGAGTAATATTGCAAGATGAACTAGTAGGTATGAGTGCATCGTAACTCATATATTTAGCCACACTGACCCACAGACACGATGTTGGGCCCTTGTTTACGTTGTACTGTGTGTGAGTGCATGCTAAAGATATGAGTTACAATGGATGATGGCAAAACATTTTTTATACCATGACGTCACCAAAGCACGATGGGCCCCATATGACCATTAAGTGCAAGGGCGAATTTTCCTGAAGGCGCAAATGTGCCCATGTGTTATCTAGTGTGTTCATAAACCCGAAAATTCTCCTCGAACAATGACATATCCTTTTAATACATCTATAAAAGTGCTCAATAATAGATTAAAAAATCACACAAAATCAATTAATCAGTCGAAGGCTAGATCGATGAACGATTAACGAAAAAACATTAGCCAGACCTCCTTTTTTGGTGGCGGTGTTTGTTTAACTTCAGTCCGGGTCCAAGCCTTGGCTATCCGCTTTTATCACAATGTAATAAGTATGACATATGCCTTCCCTGACGGAGAAAACTATTCTCAAGTGGTGCTCGAACCCGGATGAATATGCCTTTGAGAGCTACTTAAGATATCTGTACTGTAACGTGCTCTTCACTTTGATAAAATTGATGTACTAACACGAGTGGCGACGTTATGCCGGACCATAGGCTAACGTTTAGGTGCCGGTGTATCCTAGTAACGTGGTGTGAGCCCCAGATAAGCACAACCCCTAACGAACGAATCAAATTTTTTTTACTTTTCGTTTTTTTTATTTGATACATTCTTTAGTTCAAATCCGCATATATATATATATATATATATATATATATAATATATATATATATATTGATTTATTTATTTATTCAGTTATTTATAATATTTTGAGCAAAAAAATGAGAGAGGAAAAACGTCAAACACATAAGAAAACAAAGAAAATAAAGAAAGAGAAATGTAAAAAGAAAATTCAGTCCCCATCGATACACATATCGATTGCGGCTTGAAGTGATGTCAGAGCGCGCTAATAATAGTGCCACTGCAGCAATTGCAGGTACTTTGCAGTAAATGTAACTAATGTTGATTGCCTTCTTTCGCGCCTTTTCAATACTATAGAAAGAAAGTTTGTGTCAAATGGCGATAGCCAAACTTGTTACCTTCCACGGGAGACCAATGGCTATGAGGTAGTTTCGCTGAACTCGAGGTCCTAGCTCCGATCCCGGCCGCGGCAGCCCCTATTCGATGAGAGCGAAGTTCATACATGAATCTAGGCGCGTGATCAACCTCAGCTGGTCAAATCTAATCCACAGTCTCCCGTGTCTCGCTTAGACAAGGGCCTTGGGCGTGTGGAAAGCCATACAGAGATGAACTATCTGTGCTCGACCACGCGAAAACGCGAAGAGATTTCGTGTTAGCGGCTCTGCCATACGCCTATCTCCAAGCGTTGCAGCATAGCGTCTTCAGCGAGCCCTCGTAAAACACAAAACGCCACGAGGTCGTACGAGCTACACGGTCCCTGCGCTACAACTGCTCTGGGTGGCCCGGCTTACCGGGTTGTCTTGTTCCTTTGACAGTGATATGCCACACCATACGTGTAAATCAAACAAGGCTGAAGTCGCGTTTGCCCACGCCCTCAGCGTAACGCCAAAATCACAAGATATATTGTGGTATAGCATTTCGTCTAGTGTTATCAGCGATTCACAATGGCTTGATTTATATGTGGTAGAGATAGCGTCTATAGCGCAGGTTTCTAGAGATATGACGGGATAGACAGAAAACCCGCAAAAGTTTGTTCGATTGAGTATTGGCTAGAGTGCTGACAATCCGGAAGTTTATGTCATATAAGGATAATGGAAATTTCACATATAACCGCAATTGCGTGCCATATTACTGGATCAGCATCAGTTTTCTCTCATAAATATTGGCTATGTGGTGAGCCGCACGGCTTTATAATCAGCCGTAGGCCCCTTGAATTCAGGAATGAAATAGTAGCTGTCCTGTCAAGACTCGACGCCGGTCAACGACTTTGCGGCATTTCGAGCTGACGACAATATTCAGCGCACGATAAAGAATCGCTTGTGCTGGCGCTTCTTTTCGAAGGAAATTAGTCTGATTTCTTTTCTCTTGCGCTGAAATCAAATCCTAGAAATGAGCGCTTCCTCCTATCCTTCGTCTTTAACATCGAGGCCTACCAACGTCATCCCAATTCACTTAGACCTTAAGTTACACGAGCAGATTTGTTTGAGTTATCGTTTTCTTTTCAACCCTCCATTATCGATTGGAATAAGTGGTGTGTTTTGCCTCACTTTTACACCATGAAACTAAAATAGGTTTGCATATAAATTTTTTCTGCATCTTCTCACTCACCTTTTTCAGATCATTTAGGTTTGCAGGAATATAAAGAACAGGACGCTGTGGTGGAGGATTCCAACATTTTGGACTATCTGGTGCCCTTTAACGTGCACATTTATTTGAATACACGAGCCACAAGCATTTTGCCCCCATCGAAGTTCGGCCGGAGTTCGATCGCACAACCTTCGGCTCGGCAACTCGAGCATCGTAATCACTAAATGATCGTCAATATGGAAAGAGAAGGACAAACAGTACCAATGACACATTGTGGTGAGATTTACGTTGGGAGACCTGTAGTTATCGCTTGTGAATGAAGAAATAGACATTTGTTAAAATAAGCCAAGAGGTTGTCATGAACGCGGACTTTTCGGAGCAACCGTGGTCGTCCACGCTGTCCAGGCAGGTTAACTAGGCAATCAATGAAAGAACGAGTGTCTCAACAATCAAGCAAGCAAGACAACAAAAAAAGAAAAAACCATTGGGTCAAATGCGAAGAATGGCTTGGTCTCGTTGACCTGCTCCACTCAGCAAGATAAAAAAATGAGTATTTGGGGCACCCGCCAAGGTGGACTCGTAGTTTAAGTGCTCGAAAGCTGCTCCCATGACTGTGATATCGAATGCGTGCCGTGACGGCCCCAATTTCAATGAAGGCGAAAATGCTTGAAATCCGCATTCTTAAGGTTTGGGTGCACGTTAAAGAACTCCAGGTGGTCAGAATTTTCAGAGGCCTCTATTATGTCATGCGCGACTAAAGGAAAGGTTGTCATGACGTACGCGATGAGTATTTCACTCTATTCATGCAATGACCTGATTATCATGCTCGTCATACACGTTTTTTCCCGCCGTGGTGGTCTAGTGACAAGGTACTCGGCTGCTGA
Organism: Rhipicephalus annulatus; assembly: GCA_013436015.1. Classification (NCBI taxonomy): domain Eukaryota; kingdom Metazoa; phylum Arthropoda; class Arachnida; order Ixodida; family Ixodidae; genus Rhipicephalus; species Rhipicephalus annulatus. The sequence continues at coordinate 101,710 of WOVY01009762.1, read as the reverse complement.
CCCGCAGGTCGCAGGTTCAAATCCCGGCTGCGGCGGCTGCATTTCCGATGGAGGCGAAATGTCGTAGGCCCGTGTGCTCAGATTTGGGTGCACGTTAAAAAAACCCAGGTAGTCAAAATTTTCGGAGTCCTGCACTACGGCGTCTCTCATAATCATATGGGGGTTTTGGGACGTTAAACCCCACAAATCAATCAAATGAGTCATACACTTTTCCTTTCTATGCAAAGTTTCGTACGTGTCAAGCTAAAGAGACGATCACGAGGTCAGCTAGACGTAGGCGGATAGATAGATAGATAGATAGATAGATAGATAGATAGATAGATAGATAGATAGATAGATAGATAGATAGATAGATAGATAGATAGATAGATAGATAGATAGATAGATAGATAGATAGATAGATAGATAGATAGATAGATAGATAGATAGATAGATAGACTAGATAGATAGATAGATAGACTAGACAGACAGACAGACAGACAGACAGACAGACAGACAGACAGACAGACAGACAGACAGACAGAGAGAATGACAGACAGACAGAGAGAATGACAGACAGACAGACAGACAGACAGACAGACAGACAGACAGACAGACAGACAGACAGACAGACAGACAGACAGACAGACAGATAGATAGATAGATAGATAGATAGATAGATAGATAGATAGATAGATAGATAGATAGATAGATAGATAGATAGATAGATAGATAGATAGATAGATAGATAGATAGATAGATAGATAGATAGATAGATAGATAGATAGATAGATAGATAGATAGATAGATAGAAAGTGTACATGTGACTTTGCCTTGTAAACGTCGAGTATGATTTAACAATGACGTATGTGATCTTACCAACCTCAACTGCACATTGCCTACGTAGGGTCCGCATGGATTCTAGAGCGGCGCATGCCGCATGTTGGTGGCATACCGCAGTGAAGAGTTCCGTTTATATTCAACTTCTCCATCCCCGGTAGATGGCCACCCCGACCTGGAATAAAACCCACAAATTTCTATGTGCTGTCTCGGATCATTTTGGCAGCCGGAGATAATTAGTGAAAAACAATAAGCAAGGGCGCAGTGAACCATATTCATGCACAACCCATTAACACCACATCTCTTGACTGATTTCCTCCCTCGATCTGCTTCTAGCATTGTGCCGGGTCCGTCAACAGTTATCAAATGTATTCCTGCGGCAGCATGGCCTGGGAACGCTTGATGGACCCTGTACGATGACTGGCAGCACCAGTACGCAGCCAAGTAGTTTACATGTCAAAAACAAAGTAGGACTGCAACAAACTCTGCGGTCTTCGAATATGCATGTAATAAAGCGGGCAGCTGTGTCACACGTAGTGCACATACAAGCGATTCTTCGAATTCACCTATAGCATTTTTATGAAGGCTGACTACTGCGCTTTTGCGTATGTTAACCGGTGCCCTCCATGACAGTCCGCAAAGAGTTAAACAAAAGACAGGGCGCGTTTAGTACAACCTTTGTCCAGCGCAAATTCAATTGCTAAAGTGGATTAAACGCGCAAGACACCGTGGAATAAAAATCACTTGCGTTGTCTGTGCAGAACACTTTCCTCGATGGTGCTTTGAACACGCTCGGGGACTGCAGAGTTCGGTGGTTAATTGGTAGTCACCAGCATTTTTTTTTTTGCTTCGGTGTCAACTGCGTTGTTCACTGCAGTCGCTCGGCATTCGCACCCTCGTCTGCATAGTATTATTCTTTGTACTTGAAAGACATATAAACTTGAACTGAAACAAGTGTACCCAACTCTGCATACAAACTCAGATCATATTCTTGAATGTATGGATGATAAGGGAGGATAATAGCGTAGTTCGCTCACCAGATGTATTCTTGCACCGTGGCTGGGACTATCCGGTGCCCGATAATGTTCTACTTCGCAAAGAGCCCGAGAGATGGCGCTACAAACTTTGCCCCGGCTCCCCTTCTCTCTGTCGGTGTAGGAAAGCCCTGTATGTAGGAAAGTAGCGGCACTCATTTGTCGCGCCACAACTCCCTCACCGTACTGTCAACCTCCTCTCTTATCATCCCCTCTTTCGCGGCGTCACTTTAAGCGTGTTGCGTGGTGTTTATCGCTCAATTTGAAAACCGTCGCCCACGTGCCGGATGTGCTTTGCGGAATTTTCCAGCAGCCCGCCACGGTCCTCAGTCCAGCGAGCCATCTATCGGCATGCTATAAACAAGAACACAATCGGTCCCTCTCCGCCAAGCGCTCGCTTTGCGGCGTTCGCTCACCTAAAGTATCCTTGCACAGTGCCGCAAGCAAACTACCCCGAGTACATTCAACGACCAAATACAAGAGAAATGGACAAGAAACGGCGGCTGTCAGAAGAGCCTGAAGCGATGGAAGATATACGTGAACGACGAAGTGCGCGTAGATCTGTGAAAAGTGCGAACGCTTGGTCTCAGTTCGAGTTTCTGCCACAGGAGTTCAGAAATTCGTGTCGTGTCTGTGGTTTATAGCTTGAACCTCTCTGCACTCAGAATCAGCGTAGACCGAAAATACAGCATCACCTAGCTAAAGCATAGCAAGGACCCAAAGGCAATCTAGAAACAACCTGCATCCCCTTGCTACGGCTTAGAAACAACCTATAGCAGCAACCAGATCAGTCGTTATCATTCAGTCTCGCTGTTTTAAGGTTTTTGCGACTAAGCACAAGCTTTGCCATTGTTGTGCTGCAGCGCAGGCCGACAGGATCTCCCGCAGCCGTGCATGCTAAAGCCTGTGGATGAACGCAATGTCATTCAATGGAAGAAGTTGGCACTCATCTCATATATTCATTGAGTGTCCCATCGACTGACGAAGGTGGCAGCGCGTGTGACGGTCTCAGTTGCTTTTAGCACACCCAAAATTTTAAGACGATTCTCTTGCAGAGCGAAAAAATCTTGCCTGAAAATGAACGCACGACATTTCATTGAATGTCAATCAGAAGGAGGGTATGATATACCGCTTCATGTGTCTTCAGACTCCAACTTTTCTTTTTTTTCTTGAGTGTATATTCTGTGAAGAAGAAAACGCATAGTTGGCAAGCAGCATCGCCACCACTTGGCTACTGGGTCCTGAGTTCGTCTCGCTCGCCTCGTGCTGATCGTCACCGGCACAAATGCCTGACTGCTAGCTCGTGTAGCATTTTCATACATTTTTTACGATTTGTTTTTGCTTTATACTGAAATTCTCTTGAATTATTTTAAAAGCATAACTAACTCACTTGATGATCCTGCCACCTGTTGGCCGATCCCCCTTTGTGGGCGAGTGCCAGTCAAGCAAAAAGATCATCATTATCATCATCATCATCATCAGCCTGAACAATGCTCTGTCCCGATTGTGTTTTCATCGTAGAACCGCCGTCTCAACACATGCCAATAAACACCTTTTCAACTGGTGAAAGGTGCTGACATTCCCCGTTGCCTTAACCTGGGTGCTGCTATTCGCCGTTGCCTCAACCTGGAGCTGCGCAACCGAACGCAACGCTAGTTCCCATCATGGCCACCAACAACGCGCAACCTGGCTCTTCCGCTCCATCCTCCAGCACTCCCGGCGTTCTTCGCTTGCGAGAGCCCAAGGTCTTTAACGGAGCTGATGAGACCGGCGTGGAAGACTGGTTCGCCCACTACGAACTGGTGGGGAGTGCAAACAACAATGGGATGACGCGGACAAGTTGACTAACGTCATCTGTTACCTCGCTGACGTTGCTGAAATGTGGTATAACAACCACAAAAACGACATTCCGACGTGGTTCATCTTCAAAACGTCGTTTGCTGGCATTTTTGGCCGACCGGCTGTCCACAAGTTCAGGGCCGAACAATGCTTGCGGACTCGCGCACAGAAGCCATCGGAATCGTTCACCGGTGACATCGAAGACATTGTTGATGATTGAAACCGTGTGAATAATGCCATGCCTGAGTCTGAGAAGATTCAGCACATTCTCAAATGGGAAAATGACGGTGCATTTCAGGTGTTCCTGGTCCGTAATCCGGCCACCATTGCGGAACTTGTCACTTTATGTTAAAATTTTGGCGAGTTGATGAAGCAGCGCGCCCTGACTCGGCCATTTTTCTCACATGCCGACTCGCTCTCGAGTCTTACTTTTGTTCTCGATCACTCACCGACCCTGCAAGAGATTAAAGACTTTGTGCGTGAAGAAGTAGCTCGGCAACTGTCGTTGATTCCTTTCACGCAGCAGCCGCCGTTCTCTCGTTTGCCCTCACTGCTCCGCGACGTTATTGCCGAAGAGGTAGCTCAGGCTGTTCCCGTCGCAGCCCACAAGCAGCCTGTGGCCACGCTTGTTCCCCATGCGCTGGCTATGCAGCCCGTAGCCACGCCTCTTACGTATGCCCAGGTGGTACGCAGCAGAACCCGCCAGCAGAATTTGCCACCCATGTCATCACTTGCTTCCCACTCCACCCCTCTTTCGACACCTTGGGCCGTACTGCGAGTCAGAAATTCCCGGCGCACTCCTGACAATCGACCGATCTGCTACACCTGTGGTACTCCAGGACACGTGGCACGATATTGTCGCCGTCGCTTCCAACCACTACACGACGCTACTCGGCCGTTCCCGTATGACCCACAGCCTATGCACCTACCTGCTCCCTATCCCTCACCGCAGTATGGCTACACTAACCTTTCCGAGTCTCAGTCACCCCAGCCCCCATCTCAGACTCACTCTCCCCGCTCCCCGTCTCCTCGCAGGTGATCACTGTCCCCAATGCGCCGCCGACCCAGTTTCTCCAACCGGGAAAACTGAACGCCACAGTTCCAGAGGCAAGAACTGCGCCGTCGTGAAAATGCCCAAGTCTTCGCACTTCAACTGCTTACGTCGTCGCCATATCTGTCGATGGTGTTTCTACCCTTGCCCTCGTGGACACAGGTGCTGCCATTTATGTTATAGCCACTCAGCTCTACCACTTCCTACGCAAAGTGACCACGCCACTCGCTGGACTATGGCTTCGTACGGCTAGCGCACAACGAGTTTGACCTCTCAGCACCTGTACGGCCCGCATATTCATCCAAGGCTCCATGTACGTTGTCGAGTTCATCGTCCTTTCGGTGTGCTCGCATGACATTATCCTCAGGTGGGACTTTCTGTCACATCACCTTGCCGTCATCGACTGCGCACGCACTGAAGTTCAATTTTCGCACCTGTGTGACGAACCTTTGCACGAAACTTTTGATCGGTCGCCAAAACTCGTCATGCGTCAGGATACTGAAATTCCGCCAACTTGTCTTGCCGTTGTTTCCGTTTGCTGCGATGACCATAACGATGCTACGGTAGTGTTTACTCCTTGCGACATTTTCATGGGGCGCTGAGCCATTTCCTTGCCTTTCGCTACACTTGACGTCACTGTTGGCCAAAGCAATATTTTCGTCAACAACTCCCTTTCTGCACCGCTTACGCTACTTGCCGGCAAATGTCTTGGTCGAGTGAAGTACCTTGATTCTTCTTTCTTTCTTAACAAGCCAAACGAACCGTGCAATAGTGCCTCGACCGAACTTTATGCCCTTTTCCCACTGGAATGCTCGTCAAGTGACATCTTCTCGAGTTCCATCGCCGACTTCTTCAGTGCTCAAGAACGCGCCAAGCTTCTTAATCTCAGCACTTCGCGAATTCGTTCGACGTTTCTCAGCTGCAATTGGGTCACACTTTCGCAGTGCACTGCTACATTGGCACTGGTTCGCACCAGCCATTGCGCCAACGACCTGTCTTGATGACGTGTCTCTGCTGCAGAACACCACGTCATCAACGACCAGGTCGAAGAGATGCTACGCCGTCACGTTATTCAACCATCGCACAGTCCTTGGGCATCTCCTGTCGTTCTAGGTCGAAAGAAGGATGGATGGATTCGATTTTTTGTCTACTACCGGCGATTAAACAAGGTGACGCGGAAAAACGTCCATCCATTACCACGCATCGACGACGCCCTTGAAAGCCTCCAAGGAGCCGAATCCTTCTCCTCCTTAGACTTACGATCTGGATACTGGCAGGTTTCTATGGCAGAAGCTGATCGCAAGAAAACTGCGTTCATTACACCAGACGGCCTGTACGAATTTAACGTAATGCCTTTTGGGCTTTGTAATGCTCCTGCCACGTTTGAACGACTCATGGACAACACACTGCGTGGACTCAAGTGGTCTCTGTGTGTGTATGCTACACCTCGACGATATTGTCGTTTTCTCTCCCAATTTTCCTACACATTTGCTTCGGCTCCAACTGGTTCTGATGTGTTTAACCAACGCTGGGTTCCGACTGAACCTTAAAAAGTGCCACTGCGCCTTGCGAGAGCTGTCCATTTTAGGGCATATCTTGTCCAAGCATGGTGTTCATCCCGACCGTGCAAAACTTCATGCAGTCGCTGAGTTCCCGAAACCTACTTCACTGAAATATTTACGCAGTTTCGTCGAACTATGCTCGTCCTTTCGATGCTTCGTTCAAATTTTCGCGTCGATCATGTCACCACTGACCAACCTCCCACGTGGTGACGCAGACCTTTCATCCTGGTCTCCTGACTGCGACATCACGTTTGCCACGTTCCGTAGTCTGCTAAGCTCTCCTCCCATTCTTTGGCATTTCGGCCCAACAGCTGCCACGGAAGTTCACACAGACGCTAGCGGGGTTGGTCTTGGCGCTGTCCTCGCCCAACGCAAGCCGGGCTACTCCGAACACGTCGTCGTTTATGTGAGTTGCAAGCTCCTTAAAGCTGAGGCCAATTACAGCGTCACAGAAAAGGAGTGCTCAGCGCTAGCGTGGGTGCTTCGCAAGTTCCACCCTTATTTGTACGGTCACCCATTCGACCTGGTAACATACCATCACGCACTTTGTTGGCTCGCCACATTGAAAGACCCTTCTGGTCGCCTAGCTCGCTGGGCACTGCAAATCGTGGAGTACGACATTTGCGTCATCTATCGCAGCGGACGCAAGCACTCTGACGCCGACGCCCTGTCTCGTTCGCCTTTACCTCCTGACTCGGCCTGCGGAACCACTGGTACCAACTCCGTCGCATCTCTCGATCTTGATTCCTTTGCCAGTGAACAACACGAGGACCTGTAGATCGCTTCCCGTTTTGACTGTCTCTCTGGATCGTCGACCACAGCGGTACCACGATCTCTCCGACGTCAAGCTGCTCATTTCGCCATTCGTGATCGGCTGCTACACCGACGCAACTACGCCCCTGAAGGTTCGAAAGTGGCTCTTGGTTGCCCCCCGCAGCTTGTGATCGCAAATATGCGCCTTTTTTCACGACGATCGCCAAAGTGGCTATGCTGGGGTTTTCAAAACTTACGAACGTATTCACCATCGCTTTTACTGGCGCGGAATGTATAATATTGTTCGAAAATTTCTTTTGTGCTGCCCAGGCTGTCAGCGCCACAAATCACTATTTTCAACCGTCCGGTGCGCTTCAGCCAGTTCCGTGTCTTGCCAAAACTTTCAATAGAATCGGAATTGATCTCTATTGCCCTCTACTGACAACATCATGTGAAAATCGGTGGATCATAGTCGCTGTGGGCCATTTACCACGCTACGCTGAGACCACCACCCTTCCAACTGCCACTGCGCGGGACGTAGCGTCCTTCGTCCTCCATCACTTCATACTACGACATGGTGCGCCTCGAGAACTACTAAGTGATCGAGGTCAAGCCTTCCTATCAGAAGTCGTCGCGGCTCTGCTTTCTGACTGCCATGCTGTCCATCGCAAGACCACAGCATACCTCCCACAGACTAACGGGCTCACGAAGAGAATTAACCGCACCCTCGGCGATATGCTCGCGATGTATGTGACATCTGATCATACTAACTGGGATCGCATTCTTCCATTCATCACGTTCGCATACAACACCGCGGCACTCTGCCACTGGATTTTTACCTTTCTTTCTTATCTTCCCACACCATCGACACTCTCATTCCATACCCTCCTGACGCATCCAAATGTGTCCGAAGCTGCCCGAAAAGCTGAAGAGTGCCGTGAACTCGCACACACTTTTACGTCCCATTAACAGCAGCGGCAGAAAGAAAACAACGCCGACTCTTCACGAAGCCACAGCTATTCCCCGGGATTACTTGTATGGCTGGCTATTCCTTACCAAACACCCGGCCTTTCCCCGAAACTTGTCAAAGTACGAGGGCCCTTACCGCGTTTTGGAGCAAACCTCGCCCGTGATTTTTCTCATTGAGCCACTTTCCCCCATCTGATGACATGCTCCGGCGTGGACGTGACATCGTCCACGTCGCCCGCCTTAAGCTACACCATAGCCCTCTGCCTCCAGACTCTTAGGTCGCCAGGATAGCTCTTTTTTGGCGGGGGCAAATTGTTAAGAATAAAACGGATCGTTGGCAAGCAGCATCGCCACCACTTGGGTACTGGGGTTTGGGCTCGTCTCGCTCGCCTCGTGCTGATCGTCGCCGGCATCTGCCTGAACGTCGCTCTGTCACGATTGTGTTTTCATCGTCGAGCCGCCGTCGCAACACACGCCAATAAACCCCTTTTCGATTCCGCCATTTGGTAGTCAGTGTATTTTTCCAGCGTTGTTTGCAGATTACAGCTGAAATGCTCTAGTACACCGTATACATTAAGGTCAGTGCTCTATTCGATAGACAGGCAGTGCAATCGGATCTGCTCGCAACAATGTAGGCTTCAGTTAAAAGCAGTAGAGAAGAAGAACATCGAAGTAGCAAAATGCACTCATGCTTGCCTTTGACGACCCAATCACAGTAGCCTTCATTGTCATTGCCGTACACGTGTCTAACAGTCGAGGTTGCGTGGTCAGCACGCAACGGAATCCGCCTGTCACGTTACACCTACCTTGCAGCTGGCAATATCACGGCCACCCTGCTGTATCTATTTGCATGACAGCGTGCTTTTGCATCATAGCTCATTTCGCGTGCCACCATTAGCGTCAATAGGGCGGAGTACCGTTCACTGAAAACATGAAAGACGTACGCCCCAGTCGCCCATTGGATATATACTACAAGCCCATTAATTCACGTGTTCATATTCTGCGATATTCTGCATATTGTGATCGTATTTTTGTGTTTTACTTTACTTTTTCGTAAGGTGACACAATGTAAAGCCATAGCTTGTTCTGTCATTTCATCGTGCATCGCCGGATGTGCGTACCGCCGGTTGCATTGGACCTGGTGCGTAAACCCCCCTCTATAGATGTTTTATACTCAAAAAACATCCCAGCTATGAGCGATTTGCTTGACTTTGTGTTCATCGCAGACTTCGAGGGTGTCTGTTCACGAATCTATTTCTTAGGCTGCACTAAAATATATTGTAGTGCATGAAACGGCCTCATTCTTGTAGTAAGGCGCGTCTCACAAAGTACTTCTTGAGAGGATTATCGTAAAGCTTTAATACAGCCTATATTTACACAGAATTCATCATTAAAGAAGTAAATGTAATTTATTTGATCGCATGGATGTTCAGCCCAATATGCTCTGGGTATACGTAAAATTTAGGTATATGTAGCATGGACCTAACTAAGTAGGAAAAGGGGGGGGGGGGGGGTTGTCGGACGTTGAAAATTCTCCCTTTGAACTGTTTCATTTGTTCTGTGTGTGTATACACGCACGCGAACTTAGGCACGAGCATACACAAAGCATGGTTGAGCCCTCCGCCCCCCGAAAAAATGAGCGAAAGGCGCAAAGCTAAAACCGGTTCCAGCTGATCCACTGACAAAAGCCAAGAGCGATGATCCTCTTCACCCGTTCGATCTACATTTTGCATCACGGCAGAGCTTTTTTCACCATGCACTTGCTAAAAACATCATGTGTTTAGCGCTGGGTTATAGCAGGGATGTTTAGCCGCACTCGCCAAGTACTCCCTGTCACGTCGTCTCGTCACGTTATCTTGCGTAGGTGCGTCACATTTTCAGGATGGATGAATGGATGGATGGATGTGGCTGTACCCTTTAGATCGAGCTGCGGCTAACGCCACCTAGCCGTAATACTTAGTGAACTAACCCCTAGATTTATCTTTTTTCCCCTTTAAATAGTGAGTACTGGTACTTTGCAGTGAAGGGTTTATTTTTCACTCGTACCTTGACTTTAGCCACCAATCAGATAACCTTCTTCTAGTTAATTCTACCCGCTTAAAGTCTATTTTGCCCTCCCTGTCCCCAAACCCCATTGCTTTGAAAAACTCTGCGACATCATCCTGAACTATAGGAAGAAGCCCTTTACAGAACATTATCAAATGTTCGGCAGTTTCCTCCTCCTCTCCACATGCACTGCATCTACATACCGTGTCTACCCCTTCGTATTTGGCCCGATATGTCTTGGTTCGCAATACTCCCGTCCTGGCCTCAAACATTTGAGAACTACCCCGGGTATTATCATAGATCCTTTCCTTGGCAATTTCCTGTTTAAAAGTTTGATAGTTCTCTTGTGCGGACTTCTTAATCATGCGAATTCTCCACATGTCAGTCTCCATTTCCTTCACTTTACCGATAGTTCTTTTTGGTATGGCCACCTGCTCTTTTCTAAGTTCTTACCAGTCAATTTCCTGGTTTCAGCGCGTATGAGCGAAACGCGACAATGCGGCCGGATAAGAAAGCACTCGCATGACATGCTGGGAGTCAGTTGGTCAAGATTCTGATCTACTGCGTCACCCAGCTGCTCCTGCAGTCGTATATTAAGTGGGCTCTGCTCCAAATAGCACGTGTTTCCTTTATTGTACGTTCACTTACTGCGCGCCTTAATAATAATTGTAGCGCCAATGAAAGCGGGAAAACCAAGGTGCCAAATACATTAACTTTCTCCCTAAATTACCATGCCGAGTGCAGCGTCATACATCACCAGCTCTGGCATTAGATGTGACGCAAATGCCCGTATTTTGAATTACAAGCATTGATCGGTTAATTGATGGATTGATAGATTTATTTATTTATTTATTATTATTTATTTATTTATTTATTTATTTATTTATTTATTGAAGATTGATTGATATGTGGGGTTTTACGTCTCAACACCACCATATGATTATGAGAGACACCGTAGTGGAAGAATCCGGAAATTTCGAGCACCTGGGGTTCTTTAATGCGCACCCAAATCTGAACACACAGGCCTACAGCATTTTCGCCTTCATCGAAAATGCAGCCGCCGCTGCGGGGATTTGATCTCGCACCTGCGGGTCAGCAGCCTGATACCTCAGCCACTAGACCACCGTGGTGGGGCAAGCATTAATCGGTTGAGAATAAATAATATTATATCGTATACCCATGATGTGCTTAATTTAAGAATTTTAAATGTATAAACATGTTGAATGCTTGTTAGAGCTATAGTATCAAGTTTATGGGTTACATTTTATTTTGTGGGTAACTGACTCGACGAGCGCTATACAACGGCTTACACAAAAGCATGTCACTTGGTAACATGCAACATCATGTTCCATACATGCATGTATATAAAGCGACTCTGGCAAAATTATCGAGTCAAAATTATGCCAGCACCAACACTACCAGAGTATACATTGACCACCGGTGACACCAACGCACTTGAAAAGAGATATAGGGCTCCCTCCCTGAAGAAGTTTGAAAAGTAAGACAACTATTTGATGATGCATAATAAGGGGGGGGGGGAAAGCGAAAGAATTTTCGGAAACCATCATTCGAACCAAGGACGTTCCTGTAACGAGCGGAATGCTTCAAGACGACACTTCGTAACATCCATGAAGAGCACGTTTGTCAGACTACTTTTGCAGCTTCGCTCACCCAGGACAGAGTTAATCGGATATCGCTGGCGAGGTTGCGTTTTACAGTGGACATAATATTGGAGGCTGCTGATGATTATGACAATGACAATGATTTGCAGTGTGGCCTCGTCATAGAATGCCGTCGTTGATGTCGCGGGCGTCGTTGTAGCTGGTCCTTAGTGAAATCTTTTGACAGCAACTTGTTTTCGGCGTTTTTATGAAGGTAGCTTTGCTAACACCCCCCTCTCTCCTGCCAGCCTCCTCTAAAGCCTGTTCAAGGCCTGTTGAGTAAACAGCGGAACTGGCGAGCAAACGTATGCAGATCGAGTCTTTTCTTCGTCATCTTCTTCTTTCTTTAATCTATTTTTTATCACTTTCCATATTGCCCTCTATCCTCCGTTCCCCCTCCTGACACTCACATCACTCTTCCTCGCCCTTGCTTCTCAATCCCATACGTCGCAATGCTATAGTGAACATGGCTATGCTTCAGTTACCCTTATCTCTTCTCTTTTTCTTCCTCTTCACCTTCACATCGGCCCTGATCACTCTCATTTTGCTTTCCCACTTGCCCACCCCTTTGCACGGTGATGCTTTGCTGGAGATGCTTGGCACATACCCGCTTTCTGTGGTGCATACCCGTCGAGTTTTGTGTGGATACCAACTACCCGCTTAAACAGTTCCCCTGATAATAAATAACGGTGTGCGTCTCTGATATCAGTGATAGTAAAGATCGGTACTTCACCAAATATTCGAGGGCCACTTTCAATTGCGACGAACGTCTTTGTGAAAATCGGGTACTTTGAGCATTTTTATCTATCTATCTATCTATCTATCTATCTATCTATCTTTGCACTTTCGTGATCACCCCATAAGCTTGTAGTAAACCAAAATTAGTACGGGATGGTAAGATTCCTTCACGAATATTAACTCGATGGTCTTGATATGAATATATTGACGATTTCGTCACGTACGCTGTCAAACGCTTTCCTTTAGACATATGTGGCACATACCCGTATACCTCGGGCCACGGTATGCGCGTATAACTCACACGTGATTGACAGATTATAACTATCTAAGAACTAGAGAACCGACAATGGCTATTTTAGTGCGAAAACGTTAATAAAAGAGAATGCAATGGGTAGCGTTGAGCCGACGAATGCAAAAAAATAAATTCCAGGGTTGCAGGAGGAATTTAACCCTAGCATTGTGCGTGGCAATCGAGCATTCTAGCATAGAGCCACGGCAGGTCTCGGAGCTGCTTTGGAAAAGGCCCCCAATGTTCGTGAAACGTCAATCGGTTACTGTGTTGGCTATACAACTTTATAAACATTCCATATGTACTCCTGTGGTATAGCCGTCACGTTAGATTAGCGCCAATCGTAGCTAAGCGCCATCCACTGAAGTTGACTTATATAGCACGGCCAAGAGCTACCATTCTCACGAACACAAGCGCTACATTTAGGCTTCTTATGAATGCTTCTGGCGTTAATAATATCTATGTTGCTTTATAATGTAACTGCGCAAATAAACGACAGAAGCACTAAAGGAGAGAAAAAGTACATAGAAGCGTGTTTCCGTCGACAACTCGCCCAACTTACCATTCTTCTGAAATTCATGTTGCTGTTGGCATCATTACGCAAGTGTAAGCAACTGCTTACATATAAAACATATGCGACTGTTCAACGTACATATGTGCGTACAACATTCTTACATGGCTTTAGCTTGATGTTTTCCTCAATAAAAAAATCACAACACAGTCATCTTGCCTCCGCATGCTTCGCAAAACATCGATTCCCGTGGTACGCGGAATCCGCCCAATTTTTCGCACGTCATAGCGTTTCAGAGTGAGTTTCGAAGAAATCACAGCGTAACGTCAGCGTTGTTGGCTTTGAGTAAACACTAAGCGTTGCCCATGAGCGGAAGTTCCTGACAGATGCAAATAAATAAATAATAAACAATTGGAGCACGCTTGACTAGCGCCTTTAAGAGTGAATCGCGATAGCATAAATCAGTCCTCACGCGCGCCTGACCTTCTATTATGCTACGCTTCTCGGTGCATTATTTAAATGCAGGCCGTAAGGAAACGATTGCCTGTGCATGTATTATTGCGGTTTCAAAATATCATTGAATGTCTGTTACAAGCACAGTTGAGAAGTTTCCGCCATAGTCATTTATTTTGCGAATCGGCGCAGGGCCCACTGCTCGTCCGTAAGACAACACGCGAACCGAAGCAGCTGTTCACCTTATTAATGGTTCTGCTGCTGATTATGAATAAATTATTCCCAAATCTTTGAATTGAATGGACCTTTAAAAACACCCACTCATTGCCAACTTTACATTTTTTGACGCCTGACGTGATTTTATATGCGCTTCTGCAGCCACAGGAACTGCTTTATTTCATGACATTTGTATCATGTTTCTTCCCAAAATGGTGATCAACAGATATAATGGATATGTAGCAGAACACCTGCTAGCTTCGTAGACAGTCTGGGTTCTATCCTCACCTTGACCCGGAAAGTTGTTGTATTTCATTTGCAACTCCCCCCCCCCCTTTTTTTTTCTTTTTGGTCATAGATAAGATTTTTCACTCACAACCAACGACGCCAACGCTGACGGAAACTGCGCAACGCGCTCTTCGATGCTATTGCATTACCTACTTCGAACCAAGTGGAATGAAAGCCAGGCCCTCTCCATGGAAAACTGGCGTTGTATAACACAGAGTCACGGAATCGCTTGGAATGAATTCCGAAAAAGGCAACTCTATACGAATATTATATAATGGCAGGATCTTACTTAACGCATGTTTTCCGTGAAAAAAAAAGGCGTAGAACCGTGCCACGCGCCAAGATGTGTGACTACCCCAACGAGTGAGGGGTTTTAAATCTCCTCTCATAACCAGGTGCTCCAAATTATTAATTATAATCAGCAGCACAGCATCCACCGAAGTGAGCAGCAGTGTATAGGTTCACGTGTTTGTTTGCGGGCGCGTAAAGAGTAGTTAGCTCATTCGCAAAGTAAACATTACGACGTAGTGGACCCTTCACAGCTGTACTTGGAGTATACATTGCAGGATAGTCTAAAAACTGCCTATGTTACTCGCCCAGACGTTTCTTTTCTTGCAGCCTGTTTGAGGTGTCTACTCAGAAGAGAAGTGAGGCTGCTGTTTGAGAAGGCAATGTGATCGAATTTTCAGTTATGCTACCAGATTGTGCTTTTGAGGTGAAGCCCAAGTATCGCCCTGCTTTTTAACGCATATGCTTATATTGACTAAGAGCAATGATAAATGTATCATACAATTCTAAATTTTTTTGTCCGAAGTAACTCCGATGCTTCACTGGTGCTGCGAAGAATACTCTAGAATACACATGTCGATTGCATCATTCTGAAGGTTGCCCCAGTGCATTTTGTTGGCACATGAGAAGGTGAACTAGGTCCAGTGTTTTATTAGAGCCAGTAGATCCGGAATGAAATTTAGTTGCACGTTGACGTGCGAGTTGTAGCAGGAATTGCTGTGAGCTGGTGTGAAGGACAAAGTGCCATAGTAATCTTGTCGAGGCCAACTTCGAGCGATTAGTTTTTTCCTTAATAATACAGTGTAGACATTTCCTTAAATGCCAGGAATTCTATGAAATTTCACACCCTCCATGGCTGTGCTGATGTTGGCCTGTAGAATTCAGTCACTGTTATATTTTGTGCGGGTGCAGAATTGAAGTTGGATTACATAGCATCCGCATCTTAGATATGTGAATCCTATGTATGCGCACACTTCGCACAGAACAATAACCGTAGAATAGATTCATTGTGTATCTATATGGCTCGAAGAATTCCAGCTTTTTCTGAAAAACACCGGAGTGCTAAATTCGCTTAAACAAGTGCGCTTTGTAATCCCTCAAAAAGTAAATGGTCTGCTCCAAATAATTAATCTCGACGGACGCCCCGGCCACCCAATCGTAGCCGCTGTCTTCGTTTTTCGAGTTCTCGTGCCTCGGAGACCATTTGCTAAAATGTGCGCACGAAGAGACATCGGAAAGCAATTTTCCTAAGCCACGCGGCTACGGTTTCCAAGTGGCCGACTGGCCGCACTATTGACATGCAAAGAATCGGGATCCAGCCTGGGACGCGCGTGTGCTAGGTATGTATAATGAGCACGAGCCTTTGAAAGTTTTCACCCTGCTCTCGCGGGTTTGAGATCAAAATGACTAGGAAGGAAACGGAAGGGCTGCGTATTCTGAACAGCGAAAAAGGGTACACTTTTTCTATACTGCAATTACCATATGAAAGCAGCAAGAAGACATATTGGCAGCGTCAAGGTCGCAACAAAGGAGTTTAGTAGGTCACCCGAGACTCAGGTGGCACTGTGTGCACAAGTGGGTCAAAATTGAGGAAGATGTGAAAAATTGCGGGTGCCAAATTTTTTATTGCACAGTCTGGTCCAAGGCATCGGGGTCGTTATGTTGACAGGTTGGAGCCCTCCTCTCTCGTCGTGCTAGGCAGAGAGCCGCCTGCGAATAAGAGAGTTTACCGGCTCATCAAACGTAGACCGCTACCGTCAGGTACCAAGAGCTAGACCTTTGGTGAACTGACCAATTTGGCTAGCTAGTAGGCATTCACAGTTACAAAGCGGCACCGCGAAGCAGCATGAAAACACGACGAAGCACATGCAACAAAAGCACCTAACTCTCAACTGAAAACTTTTATTCACATGCGCAGAACACAGAAGACACACACATACACATTGTATATGCATAGCATAGGACGCGTCTCCTCTCCATCAGTGTATAACCCTCGTGTGTCCTCCTAAATTCCCTGAGCATTATTACTTCTTGTAATAACGAATAGAACAGCCAGTCTCGCCTCACTAGATGAAGTTGTAGCTTTAAACGTATCCAAGTAGATACCAATGGCGGCTTGTTAGGCCCCAGAGATTCTTAGCACCCTCCGAAGCGTGGAAGGTCTGACCACTGCCTTGGTCAGTTGGTTGCTTCAGCCACTGGGGACTGAAGGCCGAGGGTTAATCGGTGTGTTGGGGGGGGGAGATTTAGGAGGATGCATGGGCTTTATACACTGATAGAGAGTGGACACGTGGCTTTGTTGGTAGAAGAGTATAGGGGTAGGTTCCTTTATCCATAAAAATATGTCTGGAAACAATGAATACTATACCACTAGTGAGAGAGCGGCAGGGCAGGGCAAAGATACTTTGAAATTGCATCGCGATATAATACGAGATACTATATTATAGTATATTATACTATAGTATATTATACTATATATATACTACTATAGTATATTATAGGGCAGGTTAAATTGTATCCGATATGATACTTGCCAATTATATCTAAAGAAACTTCGCTATCCTCGCAAGTTTGTTCTTATAGGTCTACACAATCAAGTAACGAACGCACATGCACAAAAACGACGGCTTGAAATTTTCTGCAATGTGCCGAATTTCATTTCATTGAAATGTTTATTGGTATCTCAAAACTTTTGTTCCAAAGTAAAAGTTTCCTTCCGAAGAACTAAATATGGTTTGTTTTAGCTGGATAACAGGACAGTTCTGTATACACTTCGCTGACAGCGGTTCTTGCTGGTCATTTCTGTAATAGATAGGAGTCACCCCTGAGCTTGCCGACGAGCTAGCTAACTATCATTCAACAACACGAGTTTCAGCTTGTCCATAAAAGACGATTTTGCAATACTGAATCACATGTGTACAGCAGCAACAACGCTGGTAGCAACATTTTGTGGAACATTGTGTATATATGCCTACGTAGAGCCCATAAAGCTGCCATTACTTTTCTTATTCTTCTTAGCTGCTGGCGTTCCCGTTCGTTATCTATATGCTCACAAACATACCATCGATTTTCTTGAATTGCACCTCAGAAACGCCTCCGACCTATTGTATTGTCTCGTTGTGGTGACTACGAAAAAAGAGGCAGTCCCTCTGGTAAAAATAAAACCCCCTAATGAGCTAACCCATTCGCAGAAAACTGATTCAAAGTATAAGCAAATCGCCTTGTACTCTGGTAGCAACAATAAGAGTAGTCGGCTTTCGGTAATCTCATTATCGGCAGAACACTTCGGGTATCTACACGGAAGCGGTCGCACAATCCAGCGTTATGGCTGGTGCACGCGTAAGCTCGCGGTTT
The DNA here is from genome assembly GCA_013436015.1 of Rhipicephalus annulatus. Lineage (NCBI taxonomy): Eukaryota > Metazoa > Arthropoda > Arachnida > Ixodida > Ixodidae > Rhipicephalus > Rhipicephalus annulatus. The sequence continues at coordinate 83,839 of WOVY01009762.1, read as the reverse complement.
AACAGGAGTATGCGTACTGCGCGTAATTTGAACAACAATTTGTCGAGTTTTTACTTCCTTAAGTTACGATACGATTAAGAGAAATGCAGAAGCGGAGGCCTCCGAAAATTTTGACCATGCATGTATATGGTCAAATTTAAGTGCATGCGCCTGTAGCCTTTCACCTCCATCGACATGCGGCAGCCGCAGCATCATTTGCGCGTAATCTTGGCAGCACAGTCTCGGACAATCTCGAAGACTGCGAAACATTGAGGGTGACTTGCGCTCAGTGGTCATAAGTTTTTTTTTTGTGACTTAGACCCTGTCACGGCAAAATGAAAGAAAATAGGGCGTGGCAGCAGAGTTGCCCAAATCGTCTCGGGGAAACGCCGCTATTTGCGCTACTGCCGCTTATAGCTTCAATCACCGGGCAATTAGTAGTAGTAAAAAAACAAAGAGTACTAAAACAGCAAAACAAATATAGCTAAAATAGAAAACTGTTCTGTTTCAAGAACTCGTGGTCAATAAATTGAGATAGACGATATAGGTGGTAATCCTAACAGCTACGTCAATTGAGCATGAAGTATCGTCAACTTACCTGTTAAGGTAACGCAATAAAAAAATTGTGCCTATGAAAAATTGCCTGAAATGGCTCGTTGGGACGTTCATTTAAAAAAACGTATCATTTTACATATCAATGTTTCTCGAATCTCCTTTCTAATATTTTAAGCTTCTAATTATTCCCATTAATATGATGCCGACTAAACTTGGACGATTTACCAAGCAGTAAGCAGAATGTTTGGTGCTGTATACACAAATCACACCCCCGTACTTGTTTTCAGAGTCGCCTTCACGGAAGAGTAAATTCAAGTGAATGTAAATGTGTAAGTAGTAGCAAAAATAAAGCAGACAATTAAAGGGAAGGATAAGACAGACACATTATTTTGTCTGCAATTTACAAAAGACATGTTGCATTCACAAGACCGAAAAGACAGTTCAGAGCGCTGTAGGTGATGTGCGGAATGCAAGAGAAGGACAACTGAGAAAGAACTTGTTCTAGCAATCATATGATATTTCAAGAGCACAGTGAATATAAACAGCAGGAAGAAAGCGGCATGGCATGCCAAGATATCTTCTGATAGGTAAGGGATTGTTTCATTAGATACAGCATCAGTGCAAGTGGTGCTATGATTCCATGCTAGAAACAGCATCAAAATTTGTGCGGTCCTCGCCGCGTGCATTATGGTACGCGGCACTTTTAGGTGGCTAAGGGAAAAGTGTCATGGCTCTGACACAACTTAAGAGAGAAGAATCTCGAAAACAAAAGACACGTGGGCAAGCACGCGAACGTAGTTTCTGTGGAGACAGTACGATCTCGGTCGTGTTGCTGTGCTTCACTGAAAGGAATGAGCACACCTCATCGCCTGCCCTAACAGGTGGAGTTGGGCGAAAAAATAAAATTATGGCACTGCTATTAAATTTATTCAGTGGGCTTAGCGGCACCAGTACCAGCCTAATTTTTCACATGGTATAAGTTGCGACCGGAGTATCTGGTAACTTAAGATATGCGATACATTATCGAATGTAATGTAAACAGATACAGATACTCGTCTTGCGAAACGTATGGCGATACAGATGCAACATACCTAAAGAGTAAGGTACTATCTCACATACATGTATCTGAGATACTGCCCAGCCTTGGAGGGTGGCAAGTATCGTAAATAGGTCTAATAAGAGGTACAAGATGAAGGTGGTACCAGCCTACGCACCTACATCCAGCCATGATGGCGATTTGGTTCAACGCTTCTGCTGAGACGAACAATTAGCGATTAGAAAGGTAAAGCCGCAATATACTGTGGTGACGGGCGGCTTTAATGCCAACGTAGGCAAGAAGTGGGCTGGAGACCATGTAGTGTGGGATTACGGCATTGTCTCTAGAAACGCTAGAGTAGAGTTACAAGTATACTTCACAGAACGTAATAGATTACGGATATTGACTACCTTCTACAAAAAAACGGGCTAAACCGTAGGGGACTTGAGGATACTTTATGGCGAAACTAGAAATGAAATAGACTTCATTTTGTGTGCAAACATGGCATTGTAGAGAGTGTAAAAATAGTTGGCAAGATCCGATGCACTGGCCGTAAAATGGTAAGGTCTCGAATTTGTCTAGGCTTGGGAAAGGAACCACAGAAACAGAGACGCAAGACGCCAAATAATGAGCTAGCGCTGAGAGAGAAAGTACAGCAACTCAGAGTCTCGGTTTAGAATAGCTTCAAAGCTTTAAGTAAACCATCGTCAGCGTTGATGCAATGACCAATATTGTTACTAGGATTATGAAGGAGTGTGCAATAGAAGTCGGGGGTACAGTCATTAAATACGACACAGGCAAGCTATCTCCGGCGATGAAAAACCACATTAGAAGACATCAAACCATGAAAGTCTCAAATACAACAGACAAATTACAGCTGGTGGAGCTTTCGAAGTTATTCAGTTGGCGTAAGGTAGCCGATATAAGAAGGTTTAACATGGACAGAATCGAGCATGCTGTAAAGAGCGGGAGAAACCTGAAATTCGTTAAGGCGGAATTCAGCGTCAAATGAAACCCGCACAGCGGCAAGACTTCACGAGGGTATAGACCCTTTTCGAAAAAGGGCGCTCCTAGCGCCTCGGACGCGAACTACAGTCTGCCGCCATTGTGACGGCACCGCAGCAGACGACGCAGTCTGTGTGTCCCAGCGACGCTGAGACGAGTTTCTTGCAGCGCACACAGACACTACTTGCGTTCCTGCAGGACGCGGACCGCGTCGGGAGGGCACGCCGATGAGAGTCTCTTGCAGGCCGGATCCATGCATTGCCAGTCATACCAAGCCCCTGCTCGTCCAACCCGTTGAAGGGCACAAAATATTGCTCATTGTGCTACCGAAGCAGCTCAGAAAGCTCATCGGAGAGTACTATAGGAGCTCGTTCAAGCTCGAAAGCGGTGTGATTTCAGTAGATGATACGGACAATAAGACGCCAACACAAACATCACAGCACTCACGCATTTGACGGCTCGCTTTGCTTTCCATGCCCTCATGATGGCGCTAGCTATCCCCTGCTCCTTTGCAAAGCGAAACTGACGAAAATCTCACCTTCAGGTGGCGTATTTATGAAAAAGGTCTATAGTGCGTGCTGTCCTGCAGCTATCACTGCGCATGGGCAAGCGTATATGCGCAGAACTGCCGAACTACTAGTATGCGCGCACCTGTCAACGTTGATAACTGGATGGCGCGCACTACACTGTCGAGAAGGCTTGCCGCTGTTCCGATTTCATTCGACGCTGATTGTAGTACATAGGCAAATACCAGATGTATCAATTAAGGGACAAGAAAGGCAAGGTCACAACCAATATAATAGTTGTGGCAGCGAAAAAGTTTTACGGAAATCTTTACAGCAGCCGATACAAACAGGATGATATCGTAAGAAGCAATAATAGCGTAGAGGAATGTGACATCGCACCAGACGACAAGGGAAGTAAATAAAGCCCTAGAGAGAATGCATAAGGCGAAGTTGCCGGTGAAGGTAAAGTCGCATCAGACCTATTTAAAAAAATGGTGGAGAGACTGTGTTAGAAACACTGGCCGCCCTGCATACGAATCGTCTCTTGACAAGGAGAATACCAGGATCTTGAAAGAGTAATCATCATCATCATCATCATCATCATCATCATCATCAGCCTGACTACGCTCACAGCAGGACAAAGGCCTCTCCCATGTTCCGCCAGTCGGGCCTGTGCTTGCTGCGGCCACTTTATACCCGCAAACTTCATAACATCATCTGCCCACCTAACTTTCCGTGTCCCCCTGAACCGTTTGCCTTCTCATGAAATCCGGTCATTTACCCTTAATGACCAGCAAGAATGTCAGCATCTTAATCCACAAGAAAGGAAGCGTCAAGTAGGTGTAAAATTACAGGCCGATCAGCTTACTCTGCATAGCCTACAAGCTATTCATAAAGATAATAGCTAATAGAATTAAGGTGACTTTAGAGTTCAATCAACCAAATGACCAAGCAGGATTTTGTGCAAGCTACTCAAGGATATACCATATTCATAATTAATATCAATCAGGTGAAAAAGAAATCTCATTCACGTTTCCTTCATGAAATACTAGAATACATTTGATTCGGTTGAGATAACAGCAGTCATAGAGGCACCGTGGAATCAGGCCATCGACGAAGCTCATATAAGCATACCGGAATAAATCAGCAACAGATCCATAGCCACCACAGTGCGATAGCATTCCAATAAAGAAGGGTGTTAGGCCGGTGGACAAGATCTCTCCACTGATAATCACTACGTGCTTTCGGGAGGTTTTCGGAGCCTTTGATTGGAAGACTTAGAGATACGAGTTAATGAGAAGTATCTTCATAACCTACGATTTCCTGATAGCATTGCATTGGTGAGTAAAACTTGTGGGATGAGTTAAAGCTAATGATAACTGAACTGCACGCGGAAAGCGGAAGAGTCAGTGTCAAAATTAGTATGCATAAAACTAAAGTAATGTGCAAAAACCTCGGCAGAGAACAGTGCTTTGCGATAGGTGGTATTCCTAACCTTCCAATATCCTGCTGATATCCTTTCGATGATATCCCTCCGATATCCTTCAGATTCCAGCCTGACTGATCTCAGCCAACTTTCTGTTGTTTAGAGCTAAAATAGGCACTGTCAATTTGTGTTCCGTTTCTATTTTTTATGTATATTTTGTCATGTTAACTTTTATGCGTTCTGTTATTACGAGTTTTTTATTCTATTTTTCAATTTTTCGTGATTTATTCTTATGTTATCACATGTGTTTTTGTATTTATATCCTGCCTGTTGTACCTGTCCTGCAGGGACCAGTTCTTGGTCAGCAGTATTCAATATATAAACAAACAAACAAATAAATAAATAAATAAATAAATAAATAAATATCATACCTAATCCGTAAATGTAAAGCTGTCACTTCCGGTATCAATGACAGTACTGGTAAACTTTCCTTTTTACTCATTTAGTTGCTCTTGACCTCATCTGCTGTTCTTTTTCTGCTCGTCTTTCACGCAGATAGATTAGTTCCATATTTCACTTCATTTTCGTTGTTGGATCATGACTGTATGTTGCACACGCGCTGATTTATATTGATAGTCTGTGAACGATTGAACCTATCACTTGTTATTTTTTGTGCCGATGACACATGTATTGTGGTTTCAATATTTTACTCCATTTTCCGGTGTTAAGTGCACAAATTCTTTTCTCCTATCACGCGCATTGTTTCCCCAGGCATATCTAGCAATCTCTTGTCAGCTAGTAACAGTGCTATACTGCGTCAATGATTGTTTTATATTGTGCTACTGTCGCGTGTGTGCATCAATCCGACGAAGGGTGGTGTCGCAACTGAAGCGTCAGTTGTTTTTTTTCTCTCGAACTATTTTTTCTGCTTCGTGGCACCGGTTAGTTATTATATGTACCCGTAATGGTGCGACACCACCCATGGTATTGCTCCGGGTCTACGTACCACTCACAGAAATTGTGCACGTTCTTCAAGTGCATCTCATTTGAACATCTATACCAAGCGCAAATATAAGTCAACGCCAACGCAACAGGGCAATCTTTTTTTTAATACATCAGTGGCCGTTCAAATATCGTCGGCGTCTTACACAATGCTTTCATTTGACTTTAATTTGTTTCATAGGAGAAGGTGCTCAAAGGTGCCCCTTCCACAAATTACGATTACCGAATTTGCCCGTACTTCACTCAAACGTAGACACGGAAGCCGACACCGCTCGGACATTTGACCACGCTTGAATGATAGCCCACGTGCTTCAAGAGAGAGAGAGAGAGAGATAAATAGAGAGTAAAGGCAGGGAGGTTAAGCAAGCTTGGCTCGGTTGGCTACTCTACACTAGGGGGGGGGGGGGGGGGAAGGAGAATAATAGAACGGAAAGAGATAGAAAAGAAGAGGAGTAAGAAAGAGAAGCATGAATAGTCAGCTCGAGACTACACAGCACGGTCTCGCACAGTTCTTTCACAAGCGGTCGTGAAGTCTGGTGGTCCTTAAAAAGTACAAGAGGGCTTTCGTGGCTTTGCGCGTATGAGAAGCCATCGGCCAAGGTCCCAGGATCTCTTGACTTGTCAAGACTTGACTGCTTGTCAAGACTTGACGTGCTTCAAGCTTACTACAAGGGTGCCTGGACGAAATGTAGACAACGCAGATCAAAGTAAACTACATTTACAAAGTGCCTTCATCGGCGCTGTGTAAACTGTGTCTATGTCTTTCCCCGGCCAGGCGGGTGTCCACCGAACTCTCGATTTCACAAGGGTGTCTTCCTCGTAGCAGAAGCAGTGCGCATCCCATAATCGGACGACGTATATGCGTAGCAGCGATATTATATATCACGGTACGATTATCAGACATGCTGTATAGTGGACAAATTCGCATCAATTTCGAGCACCCAAGTTCTTTAACATGCATTTCAATTGTCTCTCCCTGCATTTTGCCCCCATCTATGTTGTAACGGTAGACGCGTCCACGAGCTTAGCGGTGGTGCAGCTGATTCGCTGAGCTACCACGGTGATTGCTGTGTAGCACACAATTGTGGGGCACAGAACAAATTCTGTAGCTTAAAAATACTATTGCCGTCCTTTCAGTGTTCTCTGCTGTGTCCACGGGTGCAACAAAATCTGCAAGAGGCCGGATAAAACGCTATTGTCGAAATACTTCGCCCTTGCAGCGGACGAACTAAAATGCAGATTTTAATGCATAAGGCACGCGTGAAAAGTGTATCCTTTGCGACACTGGGGACACTGCAGTTCAAATAAGCGAATGCCGTCGTTTATAAGAGTGAGCTGGGCTTTGTTTGCATTCAGCGCTCCAAAGGGTGATACGTGCATTCAAAAGGTGGATTACAAGTAAGGTGGCCAGATGAGGCTATGCTTATATTTGTTTTACAGCATATTTGTTGCGCTAAAGGTAACGCAAAATATAAAAAAAACTATTTTCACACGCGGAAGTGCTTAACGCACGTGCCAGTCCCGAAGTTGAGCTAGAATGCCGACGAGGTCTGACGAACCCTCACTTTAATATGACTGCGAATAATACTTGTGGAAAGCGGATTACAGCTGCCATAGACGCGTCGGTATATAGCATGGAGTCTGGCTCGTTCTTCGCTTCTTGGAAAGTAGTATGCGTAGCATTGTGTGGAGAACAAATAAGCAGAAACCTACTTAGATAAAGCGAAATTGGTGTCGACGTATCGGTCAGACGTGGTCGATCGTGGCACAAACATAAAGCAGCTGATAAGATTAGAAATCCTGTGGGTATGTGTGCATTCTATAAAGCAGAAAAGTGGCCATTGCGCGTGCTCAAAGTGGTCTCTCGTTTGTCCAGTGGACTTGGTTTACTAATTTTGTTCGTGACAAATATTCTTTTACACTGACAAAAGTGAGACTGAGCTGAAACATGTCTGATAGTTTAATTTGCAGTCATTTGCTGCGTATTGAAGGGAGGTGACTTATTTTCATGTACTCTAATGGGGATTCGAAATACGTGGCTATCCGATAAGCTTATTCAAATAGCTATTACGTCTATCGATTGTGAGTGAATATACAGTGAAGAGTGCGTATATATATATGCCTTTCCATTTTCGCTTCCGCCATGCGGGATGACCGAAAGGAACCTGATGCTAATCAACATAAGCGGGATGTTTCTGTATTGTAACAATGAATAGAGCAAAGCTATGTCGTGTCGAGGCAAAGCTAAGAAGCAATAAAATGTTCATAGTTTCCTTTGCTTTCGGATACCAACATTTCATACCACACATCCTGCTTTTACAAAAATCAAAGAAAATGAAAAACATTTGAGGTCTTGGGGTATTAATTCAGCATCTGATTGCTAGGAAAACCGAAGTAGGGCGCCTAAGTCCGAGTAGAACGGGTGTTTCACATTTTGTCATACCCCAATTGGTTCGCCGCAGCTGACATTGATACCTCGATCACATTAACAATTAGAAAGTAATGATCCTTATGAATATCAGGTTAGAAAATTTTGTTAAATCTATTGTCTCTTATTTCTGTTTATTTTTTTCTATGCTAGATATGTTTATATTCAGGGTTTTCAAATAATACCCATGCCATCGCGTGCTATCCCATCTAGGAAAAGAATTCAATGAGTGCACAATGCTTACCCCCGTATTCTAGGAGGTCCCTTCACTCAACGCTTCACCTTCACTTGAGAAAGCCGATCGAAGCGCCGTCTCTAGGCGCGGCAAGTCACTGCATATCAAAGATAACCTGCCGCGATTCTTGAGTAGCACAGCGTCATTTTCAGCCGAGCGGTGGCAGCGTGCTCAACTCTGTCAAGTGAAGGGTCGAAAGTCGAGTCGAGGAGCGTTTGTGAATACGGGGGTTAGTTTGGTTATGAAGCATGCGAAAGTGTGTGGGTAGCCAACCTTTACAGGCTTTTATTTCACTTGGAGTCATCTTGCGAAATATTGAATAATATCGGGCGTGTCAGGTGCCAAAACAGCGATATCTTTATGAGAGACGCCGTAGTGTAGGTTCTCCGGAGAGATTGACCATCTGGCGTTCTTTAACGCGAACGGACATCGCCCAGTACACGGACCTCTACCGTTTTGTCTCCATCGAAATGCGACCGCCGTGGCAGGGATCGAACCTGCGACCTTCGGGTCAGCAACCGAGCACTTTGCGAAATATTTAACGATTGAGTATATGTCAGGGTTCGAGCATGAAACCATCTCTAGATGTTTTTGTATTTACTAGCTCGTTGTTTGGTGTAATGATACAATCTTGCGCGCTCAAGATTAACCGCTGCATACAGACTGCAAGGAATTCAGTCGAGATCGTGAATAGACGATCATAGAACGCAAGAATCTATCGCTTCGTAGAGGAACGCATATAGGCATGGAGACATGGTAGTGCGGCAGAATGCTAAGCTAGTTGTTCATGTTTCAGCATCAGCATAGTAGCGTGCAAGCATGGTCAAAAGAGATGTCAGTACGACGAATGAGTCGCGTACAAAAAAACATAACAGCATCGTATTTAGACAGGGCCCGTATACGGGACTCTATCTGTGTCTTTTACCTTCATTTCTTATGCGCCACTCGTTCCAAATCACACATCTTTAAGAACCCTCTTAACTCTTTGTATTTCAAAACGCTAACACGGGCCAACAACTAAAAAGGCGCACAGCAGCGGAAAAGTGAGAAAAAGTTACTCGACGTTAACATGTACGTTATCATCGCGTTTCAGTGACCATGCACTGTCGCTGAAAGTTTAAAGAAGTTTGTTTTGTTAAGTGCGAGCATGAATGTTGCATAAAGCGATAGCAGGACACGTTTCGTACGTGTGCCGTACACATTAATTTCGAATCTCTCAGGCTAAAGAAAGCGCGAAATAGATACGGCGTTAACATTATTTTCCCGGCTGCCAATAAGCTATGCATGTTATGCACCACCGAGCAGAGAGTGAATGAGCGGGTAATAGACAAAAAAGCGCACTTGCCGTACAGGTGTGGTGTGTAAAGTTTCTTCTACCCGCGGCCGCTTCAACGTAGGGCAGACGAGACGCTGTGTTAACCAGAGATTGATAAAGCATAAGAGGTCGCTAACCGGAGGCTTGTCAGCTAAACTATCTTTTCATTGTTGACATGCACAGTTTTATACAAGCACACAGAAAGGAAGAAACACGCAGAGACCTGGCGTATAGCAAAAGTGGTGGTGCATGCGTGAATGAACCGCTGATTAACTTGCATAAATAAGGGCGCCGTAGTATTTATCTCTCGCCTACACCCCCACGCGTCGCGCATTGTTAGATACCACCTCTTATCTGAGCACGCGCAGATATGTTTTTGTAGCTTTTTTATCCGCCGCTGAGCGCCTTTCTCACTGTTAGTCGCGTTTCTTTTTTTTATCTCTACTTTCCCGACTCCTACCGTATGTCCGTGGTTGCATCATCTTTTGGCATGGTGGTGTGGTTCCTTTTCACATGTGTTCAATCCCCTATTGTTCACAATGTAACCCCGAAAATATCCAGAATGTCTGCCGTGTGGTCATCGGGACACTGTCGTACGTGGGGTCATGCGTAAACACGACTGAAGAATCGCAATAGCCCGCGATGCTGAAACTACATTCATATCTACTTCATTGCCCGTTTGGTAGCCGCCTACAAACCCTATGTTCTTACAAAAAAAATTAGTAGGCGGTATTAGACTCTTTATCAGCCAGCACTACCACCAGAACGCACAAGTGAACATTTGTGACTGAATATGGCTCGAGACTTGATAACAAAAAAACGTACAAAATAGTGACGTTACCCAAGTTGAAATCGTATACATTGAGGTAATACAACGCATGCCGTAGGAATGAATGCGATAAGTATGTTTCTAGACAAATGTGCCTCAGTAAATGCGTCTCACCCCCGTATGCAGAAACGCTCCTCGGCTCGAATTGCATTCTTCACTTGACTGGGTTGAGCACTGCGCCGCTGCTCGACTGAAATTGGCGCTGTGCTCCTGAAGAATCGCTGCAGAATATTTCCGATATGCAGTGACTTGGTCTGGCAAGAGACGGCGCTCCCATCGGCTTTTTCAAGTCGAGGAAAGCTCTCGAGTGAAGGAATGTTTGTGAATACGGGGGTCAGAGAAGGGGCCTGGCTCGGTCATATTTGAAATATGGTTGGCGGCTCGAACTGGGCTACTGCGAACTTCGCGTGAGACAGCGTCCACTTTCGGGCTGTGTGGGTTGTACTCGGAGCAAGAAAACTTACTTGAGAGGTGTGTCACATTTGTTTCTGGCGTTTACCCAAACACTTCGGACAGCGCTTGATCTTATTGCCTTTATTTATAAAATTTTAGTTGTGTTTACTTTTCTGTCGCTACTTTGGGGCGAGCACAGAGCCCTACGTTGCGATCCACAAACACCACAGACGCACGTAAACAGACAGTTGGCCTTATTTTAGCAGTCCGAATCTCACGAAACTAACGCAACAGATCGATAACGTGTATCCTGCACCCAAATAGAATTACCTATGGGAAAGTGAATGCGAAAAATGGCTCCACAGCCACTCAACTAGTGTCACAAGGACACAAGAACGCAGGCGCAAAACAGGGCGTTTACTTTCGTACAAGGTGAACACCTGAACAATCGACTGGTGGTACTGTTTGTGTTCTCGTTATAATTGGCGAAATTATATTCCATTTAAGTTAAAATTGACATCACCGTTGGCACCGTTGGCACCATTGGCTATCTATGAAAACTAGAGCAGTGCTATTGTTGCTCGGATGTGCTTAAAGCAATTTTCGCAAAGAATATGGTAAACTATATCTAACTTGACAAACTTTCGTGGCCGCAATCGCCATAACGATACAATAGCGCTGACTCACTGCAAAAAAAATTGTATCTTCTTTCCCAAATGACAGCTCTCATGAGCGTTAATTATCGTGATTATGCGCGAAATGAGAGCGAGCAACTACAGTTTCTAAAAGCGGCATATAGGCCATGCATGCTTTTGCTCACAAGTGGTACAATTATTTTCATAATTCCAGCAGCTCTCACTCATTGTGGGAGTCTATTTGATATGAAGCAGTCACATGCTTGAATCTGAACGCTTTGTGTAAGCTGTACAGTTGCGTGTACACATACTATCGGTGTTGCTGATTACAAGCCAACTGCAACGAGCGATTATGCCTATCTTCTCTATCTCACGCAAAGTGCATTGTAAACCAATCCCCCGCCAGAGCTTAGCCCGAAAAGTCGTGCTGCTAAGCATGAGGGCATGGGTCCGACATCCGGCCACGGCGGCTCCTTTTCAAAGGGGGTGAAAGGCGAACAACACCATGAGCTCTTCCCCCGGCAAAATATCCCTCGCAATCATATATCCTATATTTAGCGGGTGAATCTCCAGCAAAATAAAATCATTTATATTATTTTTCTGTGACTCTTTTGTTCATTCTCGCTGTTAATTCATATATGCCCAGTGTCCTACATGTAGGACGGTGGAACTTCTCAGTCTAACTCAAATGTTTATGATGTCCTGTTCTCGTAAAATGCATGTGTAGGTGATGGCTGGGCTACAAATAGCCATGTGGTTGCAATCACAAAATGGCTATTTCACGTGCATGTAACTGAGCGCCATACCGTCAAAAAATATAATATAGAGTCAAACTGCTCTCGATGGGGCTTATATTCTTGTCGATTGTTCGTCAGTTATTGGTGTGCAGTAACTTCCGTATGACAGTGATAGGCGGTAATGTTTTCTTGTTCACGTTGTGTCAAACATAGGTGTCTTACGTACAGGATGGCTCCAAAATCACTGTTTCAAAAAGTTCTTTTTTTTTAAATAAAAGTCTTATTCTGTTTTTCGAGGTGGCAGAAGCAATCATTTCGGGGGAAATAAATTAGTTTTGTTAATTTTCCTAAGGTATGGCATATTTGATTTAAAGGGTTTCACCTGCGGCACACACCCGCCTAACAAAAGCCGTGCATGCGGGTGTGTGCCACACACCCGTGGAAAGGGGGCCATAACGCACCCGGCAGGCAACTTATTCACGTCGTGGCATGCGAGCCAAGTTGTTCGTTATGCACTCATATTCAGCGCAAATGTTGGTAAAGTCAAAGTTTAGGAGACAAACACACATGCACTTGAACGTAGGCGACTGGATAGTGAGGGTCTAAGTGGTTCGCTCAGAAATGCTGCGCATTCATTATCTGCAGGCTTGCACGCTAAACCCGCGATAGGGTTTCGAGGTGGCCATTGTGGAGGGCTAACGATAAATTTCGACCACCTGGCCTTCTCCTCCACCTAAGTTTTTGCACACAAGTGCTCTTTGGCCTTCGGCGAATTATAGTTGCAGCCATCGTGACCGAGGTTCAAGCCGGTGCAATCGAGATCACATGCACGACCCCCTTACGTACCTAGATACCACGGCGGATGACTAAACGGCTAGTATACTCCTGCGAGAACAATTTGAGGAAGGGCAAAAATGAAGCACGATATTACGATTGCTTACACTGAAGCCGTAACCGAAATGGCACTGGGAACGATAACTTCCGTAGCGATGTTCGTGGCAGTGGTGTAGTAGTTACAGTGTTCGGCTGCTGACCGGCAGGTGGCGGGTTTCTCTCAGCCACTGCGGTCGCATTTCGATCGAGGAGAAATGGTAGAGCCACGTGTAATGTGCAATGACAGTGCACGTTAAAGAACAGCATTAGTCAAAATTCCCGGAGCCCTTCACTGTGGTGTATTTCATAATCAATTTTTGTGTGGTTTGGGCATGTAAAATCCCAGATAACGTTATAACCTCTGTAGCGATATCTAGCGCAAGCAGTCATGGAAGACGAGCTACCCGCGATCATCAGTACACCTTCCTATTTCGCAGCGTGATGGGAGTAAATGTAATATTGAATATAAAAAAAAGGTGTATACTCACAGGAGACCTCTGACCAGTCGATGGGGGCGTAGAACGGGTTCTTCATGAGGTCGTCGAATCCTCCTTCGGGTCTGCATCCCAGCCTCCTTTTGGGATTCTACAAAGGCAAAAACATATACCACAGTAAGCACTTCTTGAAAACACTAGAAAACATGCGGCCCATATTGCCCTGTTTCGCGGAATGGGTGACCCCGAGGCAACGAAAAGGAGGCACCCAAATATACGACGTCGTGCCTTGCTTCCACACGCGGCAGAATACGCCGCTTCTAAAGTAAAACAGAACACGCTAGCTGTGGCTAAGCTGTGCAATAGTCAATACCAGCGCTCTCCCTCCGAGAAGAGCCACTTCTCTGATGGAGCGCATTGGCATTCACTTTCGCGCAACTTAGCCTCAGCTAGCGTGCTTTGTTTTACTTTAGGAGCATCTGCGTATCGGCCACCGTATCAGAAGTTGAGCAACGAGATATACGCGCGCGTGCAAGCACGCTGGCAGACTCTTACGGCACACTATTAAAGGGTCCCTAAATCACAACGAGCTCGAAGGCGAGGCTGCAGTTAGGATTTCACTACTCTTCCTACAAACGCTCTCTGCTACTCGCCACTTACTTCTTCATCAAGCAAAATAAGCGTTGAGCCAGTCAGCATTTCGCGCTTCTCGACTACACGGTGCTATCTGCGCCCGCGCAGTCGCAAACGTAGAAAGCGATGGAAAATTGTTTATTGTGCACGATGGTCACGCAAGACAAGGCCGAACAGGCATAGCAAAGCAGAGTAGAAGACATTTCACAACAAATCTCCCTCGTAGATCGGCAGATTGATAGCTCATCTCATTCTTTGAGCAACCTGCTGGGGCCACGAATTGTGCAGCAAAGACGTAAACGCCTGGAGTTAATAACGAGCTCGTTCTACGTAAATTTAGAAGTTGTGTTACGTTCACGCGTGAGAAAGGGTCGTCTGTGGCTAATAAAAGTACGGTGCAGTAAGGTAAAAAAAAGTGGGCGAGTAGTTATATTGCTTAATAACAATGCCACTGAATATTCCCACCTCAAATGCACAAAATTTTCCTTTTTTATGCTGAGCAGTATGCTTGCTAGAAGAGATATAGCAATTATTTTGCCTGCCCGTATGTTCAATAGGTGTGCTTGACGCAAATAAATTGCAGCGTTTAAGTGTAGATGGCACATCGTCAGAGAGCGCTAATACTGTTTCAATTTTTTTTCACTGCCCGAAGATCACTTAATCACAAAGGAGTGCGCTAAAAAAAAGAGATACTCGCATTTTTTCAAAGCAAGCGCACGTGATGAGACAAGTACATATTTCATTCTGATAGTGTTCGCTAAAACAAACTGTAAACATTTTTCTACCAATTACTGCTGCATTAAATAAACGTACAGGTGACCAGACACTCTTCTTAAAATATATTGGGTAATAGCGAATGCTTTTTTTAAGTGTCTCATTAAGTCTAACTTGCGCATATAAACAAAATTATTACATTGCGTAGTGTCGTTTGCCACATCTTGCAGAAGTGGTTAATTTAGGTTCACAATATATTCTTGACATTACACATCGAAAAACTGATAACTTGTTTATGCATTTGGCACATATATTTCTTCAACGCGCGCAAGTTAGGGAAACCAAACATATTGCACATATAGCGATATTATTGATAAGCTTTCTTACCTCTTTTAGGATTTCTCTGAGCAGCGTTTGTGCAGACCTCGACAAAGTCCTCGGAATTTTCAATGGTGCAATCAAGGCCACTAATTAGACGAGAAAAAGGTAAACAAGCACAAAGCCACATAAGCACAGCGCACGCTGAAATGTTCGGATGCACCCACGAGAAGAAAAACAAACAGTAACGGTAATGAGGTACACAAGCTGGATGACCTCAACAGTTGGTCATCTCTTCTTCAACGGCAGCAGCCACAACGCTTTCTGTCTGCCCCGAGTCGCTGTCGGATGCAGTGAACGAATTGTTATCCGCGTGTGCTGCAGTCAACGAAGGGCCCTTGCTGTCCGGGCCGAGAAGCCAAGCCTCGGAATGCCAACCTCCCACAGAGCCTGGGTCTTCGTCACTGTCACTGAGATGCTCCCGCGTCTCGGCTGAAGTCGTGTCAGCTTCGGCGTCATCGCACTCGTCTTTCTCCAGGCTTTCGCTGCTAGCAGGTGACGATAAGTTTTCCACGGAGTTCTTTAGAACAGGACGTTTGCTCAGTGCCTTCCGTCTCTTCGGCGACTTGCGCAAGATGCGCTTGTCCCAACCAGCGTAGCAGTACTGGTCCATGACGAGGTGAAATTTGGACAAACGCACGCTAACCACAGCGGTAGCCATAAGCAAGGCAGCGAGAAAAAGAAGACTGCTCCAAGCACCATGATAGTTGCCAAGTAGTGTTCCGCAGAACAAACTGTAGCCGTGGCTCATCACCTTGTAGACAATGCGGCACTGAGCAGCTGCGCTCTTTCGGCTCTTTCCTTCCAGTCGGCTAAGCGTTATCTCTGCTTGAGAGATCATATTTATATAAAAATCCGACAACGCCGGCTCAAGTATTTCAGCATTTAAATCGGCGGTGGAATTGACAGCGAGGTCCTCGCCTATTTGAGTGAAGTTGTCGGTGCATTCTTGATCCGCACTTCTAGGTAGCATTTCTGAAGACGTCGGGATGTCAGCCACTTGCTCACGCAGTCTCACTTCTAGCCTACTCCGGTCCGAGCAAGAGTGCAATATCTTACTGGGAAGGAGAGTGGTGTCTCCAGAAAGCAGTTTTATTGCGGCTTCGTCGAGTATATGTCTTTCCTTACCCCGATATGGCTCGCAAATGTAACACTCGCCAACGACACAACCTGAAAGCAGTACGCCAGCGAGAGGAACAGCCAATATACTGCACGCAAAGAGTACGATAGGACAGTGAAGCATAATTAGGCCTGCCTTATGAGAGAACCCGTTGCGCAGTGTGGGCCCTTTGCCACGGTCGTGGTTGAGCATTCCCGTGGCCAGCCCGACCACCAAAAAAGCTGCTACGGAGCCAACAACCATGGAGAGAAGCATCATCAAGAGCGGCGCGAGGGATCCAAAAAGGTGGCGCAAACGAAACCTTTGCTCAAAGTCTTGAAATTTGACCTTAATGTCAGCAATCTTCTTGCGACTGGCGTTTCCACCGTTTTGAACGGTTAAAGCCTTCATCCTAAGCGCTTGTGCTAAACGTCGTCTCTCGGTCATTGTCTTTTTTTTAAACGCTTCCGTGGCGTTATGCACTAGCCATTGCTGCGTCTGCTCGAGGAGGCTACAATTAGTGTTCCGTAACTCGAAATGCTCGCCAAGCATGGCGCGTAACAGCTTACCGCAGATGGGGCCCTTGGTCTCGAAGGGGTTCACGTCCAGCCTATGGAGCAGGTACTGCTCAAAAGCCTCGCTGAAATCGGAGTCCAGCTTCTGCGCTTGTAGCGCCGCGCTCCTTATCACAAGTTGAGACTTGCTCCGCACTTTGGGCGTGGCGCGGAAGAAGCTTTCGAGGTCGTCCAAGCCGCGGGCATAGAAAGCTGATGCTTCGCGCAGGGAATTCTGTATGCCGAAAGCGAAGCCCACGAGCAGAACGTTGACTATCACTGACGTAATCGTCAGCGAGCCGAGGGCCACACAGTGTCCGTTGTACAACTCGTTGTAGAGTGGCGTGATGACCTGGATCCGCTGGCCTCCGCATCTTCCCATGAAACGCAAACCCAGAAATCCAAGTCCTACAGGCACTAGGAAGCCGCTGATGGCGAAGAGGGTCACGGCCAACCTGAAGACGGACGGCTGATATTCAGCCAGACTGGCACAGATGCTGAAGAGCCCCCGAGCATTACCGATGCGTTCCAAAAGCTGAGCATTCTTGGGCGAGGAGACGAGCGTCAAAGCGAGACGGCGACCAAATTCGCTCCAAACGGGCAAAAAGCTGCCGTCGTTCCGCATCGAGCAGGCTCTACCCCGACGGGGTCATCACTGCTGCTGCCCAGGAGTGGCTTCGATGGGACTGCCGCGTGCTGTGGCCGGTGGAAAAAAGAACACGAGCGGTCTCGTGCCGGCACCTGCGTGCGGCCACTTTCCCGCCAAATTTGAGACAGGAAGCACGTGCTCCACTACACTGGCCATGCGCGTTTTTTTTATTTGTCATTGAATAACAGTATCGATGCTGCACTTATTTATTAGGTAGGTGGGACATTTCTCTGCCATTGGCGGGAGCTTTAACTGATGTGGTATTGACCGACGGCGACTTCCCAGAAGATGGGCAATAAAGCTGCTTAGGCCTTATGTCGGTGAGAGCCCAGCTGGACTTCGCTGAATGCTGTGAGACAGCTGAACTGGTCGGAATGACTGTCCCAGGCTCTGCGCCATGAACAAGGCATCTGGAGTTCTGTGGGAGCTTCACAATTTCAATGTTGCACTTCTTAGACGATAAAGAACCCGCGCTGCTGGAGGTCAGTAAATCCCGAGCCCGTTCCAATTGGGAGATCGGTATCGTCATCATACTAGTGTCAACAATACACCACTCTGGTTTTGATTGAGTCTTCACGTTTTTCACTCTAATAGCAGGCTCTTCTAGTTTCTTGTCAGTGCTCGTAGCGCTACCACCCACCTCCGATGAAAGTGTGACCGACTCGTCGGATGCATCAGGCGATTCCAAGAGACGCAGACCTCCAATGCCCGTTAGTTGGCGTTCAATTCCTTCAAAGGAACGTTTATTCAGGGCTTTCTTTTCCGGCGTATCAGCGATTAGTTCTGGCTTGGCACCCTTGGCTTTTATATTCGACTTTGCACCCTTGGCCTTTAGTTTTGTTTTTGCACGTTTAGCCTTTTGCTTCGGTTTGGCGGTACCAAATTCAGATGAACTGTCAGAATGAGTGACACCTTGTTCGGCACTAAGCTTTCCTAGCTTTGCACTGTGACTATAGAAACCCATCTGTTTTTGAAGTTGACTATTCCTAGTATCACTGCCGTCATCACCGCCTGAATCGCCAAACCAGCCACCACTCTTCCTTTGCTTTTTTCTGGCCTTTTTTGTGACTGCAGCCGGAGGAGGTGGCACTGGCACAGGTTTGGGAGGCGGTATCATTATGAGATAATATTTTGAGAGCATTAGTAATGCGGGCATGCCCACCAACGCTAGTAGGACTGCTAGAAAAAGAGTGAGAATCATCGACTTCAGGTACTCCAGGAATGAGTCGCAGAATAAAGAAAGCCCAGATTTGACGATTCCGAACACAGGGGCACACATGCCGGGCCCTTCCTGCTGCCTCGATATGACTACAGCGTTTCCTGCGGGAGCACCGGCCGCAAAGTCGGGATACAAAGACTGCGCGTAGTGTTCGAGAACTGAACAGATGTAGTAGTTGCAAGCTGCTTTTTCCACATCCATACCACGTCCATGGGTCCCTAATACGGACTTTTGTCGGGTAACAGAAGTCATAAACGGACATCTGTGGTAACGCACGGTACCTCCCTTTAAAGAAAAGCCCCGCTTCTCAACGACCGAGGCTGCAGTCTCACAGTTGAAACGCGCTCTCCTAGGAAGCAGTAAAGCGAACTTCTCTGTTTCAGGTTTCTTGTCTTTCTTTGACTTTTTCTTTTTACTTGAGGCTCTCTTATTCTTTTTCATAAAAAAAGTAATTGGTACGCTCTCTCCGCCACAGTACCGAAGCACGTCACCTACATACAAGTTGGCATATATGTCAGCTCTTTCTTGAGCTGGCCACGCTATATCTTGGGCGAAGTCTAACTGCTGGTATTCCTTCCTCCTGTACATATCGCAAATATAACACTGGCCTGCAATTGCGTGCGGAGTGCTACGTTTGAGAACAAGCAGAGCTGCTACGCAAAACACGAGCATAATGAACGCGGCTGCAAGCAAAGTATGTCCAGCAATGTCCGATACCTTTTGCCTCTTCGTGGGATCCACCTCTTCCGAGTGGTAGTTGTGTCCAATTGCAGTTCCTACTGCAGCCACTACTGCTGCAATCGCAATCGAGTAGACAGCGATAGGACGTAGTATTGGATGCGCGTAGTATCCCCACACGCCAGTCATTTCGTCAAACCATGCAAACCGTTTCGCCATCTTTGCGATGCCTTGCTCCGTTGGGGTCCCTTTGGCTGGTGGCGGTGCTTTAGCTTGAGGTGCCTTCCCTTCAGCCCTTGATGTCATGGGAATGTCTGCCAAGAGCTCTTCAGTATGCCTTCTCTCGATTTCAGTAGCGTCCCAGGCACGCCTGAGCTCTTTGTCTGTCCAGTTCTTCGCAATTGGCATCTTCGAATGCCCCACGAACTCAACGAAGCCGCGGTAGGATAAACGCTGACGTGTTGCAAGCACTTGCCTTTTAATCGGTACTTTCATTTCGGAGCTCGTGAGGTTTGTGTAAACCCTTAGGTCGTGTATAGCCTTTTCGAAATATCCTGGTGCATTTCTTATGCTGGCGCCTAGGCCGTAATTCGCCGTAAAAAGGACTACGAAGGCACACAGGGCGAGAATGATGACGGCCTCGACGATAGTCAGAATCTTTATGTAGTAATACATGTACTTCGGTCCCACCTCTTGTTGTCTGTTTCCGCCACACTGGTTCGCAAAGCGAGCGCCAATCACGGCCATGCCGACAAGAGCCACCAGAATCCAAGCGAAGTTTGTGAAGAGAAGAATGAACTTGACGTGAGGCTGGTGCTCCGCAAGGTATCCAGGCATATCCTCCGGGGCCACGCTGACGTCTTTAAGAAAACTGTTGTCTTTCGGCGGCTCTGTCAGTTGCCTGAAGAGAACTGTGAAAATGGCGCTCCATGGTAGTAGCAAGCAGCTACTATCACTGGGCTGCAGTGTGTAGCTCTCGGTAGACCGTAGTGTTTTCGGCCGTCGCTCCTGGGTCTCGCTCGTCCATGCGGAGCGGCCATCCTCCCCTCGAGACGTTGACGAAAGAAAGGTGCACACGATAAGCTGCAGCGTGAAGGCACCTATGTTCATTCTTCACGTCGATGCTTGGTCGCAGCCAGCATGTGCGCTGCGGCTCACGCGAGGGGCAACTGCTGCGCGTGCCCCGGGCTTTGCCACGCGAGGAAGATGCCGCGAAATCCCGCCAACAGAGCCTTTACTTACATGGGCGACACTAAGCGGTGAGGCTGCCACCTTGCGATATGAATGTGGTAGAAGCCAAGTTATTGCGCTAGTAAATTGAAATGGCTGGGCAATGAGGCAAAAAGGTACGCAGAATGCAACATGGACGTGAGAAATATCATTCTTTTTAGAATCGTACAGCATACTATGTTTAACTATGTTGCAAGTGTTACTTTCGAGGTGTTAATTTCGTAGGTAGACGAAGCAGCACTAAATTAGTAATGTGACGGCCTCGCAAGTTCAACCGTATTTACCTATTAGAATGAGCAGAACAATTGATGAATCGGTGCGCCCCTGATGCTGCATCTGCATGTCAACCCTAGTCAAGTACTTGATAAAAGGACATTTGCTCTGCGCTTTGGATACAAAGTTGCGAGCTCTTTCGATTATGGGACGTTCAGTACAGGCTAGTCAGATGCCGGTTTTAGAATTCATTGATTAGGCAGCCAATAATAATATTACTAACTTTGGCATTATTATTTGCCTGAAAGGAACGGTAGCCGAGAAAGTATGTTATATGGTACGAATATGTTTGATCCTGTGAAGTTGTTTTCCCAGAGAAGGCCTGTTTCGCACGCTCTATACTTACGCCGATAGCGGATGTCCCGCCTTGCCAGGTGCAGGTCGACGCCTTTCTCGGAGGCGTAGATGGCCAGCGGTGTTTTGCCGACGAGCATCACGAAGAGCACTATGCCAAAAGACCACCAATCGGCGGACATGCCTGTTGGGGAAGAGCTCAGTGAAGACGCAGGCCTGACAACATCGGACGACGCAATTGGTTCTCGGCGTGACACGTCTCTGCCGCATGCTCGTCAAGATACGCTGAGCACGTGAAATCTCTCAACAGAAGTGCATCTGCAGCCACTACGCCATACGCTTTCACAGAAGCACGCACACACTCACACACACACACACACACACACACACACACACACACACACACACATACATACACACACACACACACACAATATTATAACAATTATTGGGGTTTAAAGTCCCAAAATTACCATATGATTATGACAGACGCCGTAGTGGAGGGCTCCAAAAAATTTCGACTACCTGGGGTCCATTAACGTGCACCTAAATTTACGCAGACGGGCCTCAAGCATTGTCGCTTCCATCGATAATGCTGCCGTCGCGGCCGGAATTCAATCCCGTGACCTGCGGGTAAGCAGCCGAGTGCCTCAGCCACTAGGTCACCGCGGAAGGTCACACACACACAAACACACACACGCGCGCCCGCACGCACGCACAAAAAAGAAACTATGGTGCCGAACTTTGACTCCGTGCTATATGTAACGCGATATTGTTGCATATACATATATGTATAGCACACAGCGTCAGAAGACTTTTCAGCAGACCATGTAACTTCGTTAGGATCCCACGACTTCGCGTTATCGGTTCGTGGCTAGGGTGCGTGAGTAGCGGTACACCACGGCATGATCTATGCGATCTGTTTATTATAACTATGCAGGTGCTTATATGTACAAGGCTAAATATTTCAGCTTACGATAAAAAGGATGACATCCGTTTGTATTGAGAGACATTAGGTGCTGGGTAGGGACTCAAAAACCGCTTTTCTGAAGTAAGAAACGTGAATGTAAAGAATATCATCATTTAAAAAAACAACATTTTGACAATATTCTATTGTGAGAGACGACTATGGACTTCTTTTCACCGCATTCAAATTACGCAATAATGTTTACCTACACCGCCCAATAATATAATGAAGTACTGATCAATTTTCTTGGACAGCTCGTGTAGCTATAGAGGCGCTAAAGCGCTTAGAGACAAGCTCACCCCCGTATTCACAAACGCTCCTCGACTCGACTTTCACACCCTTCACTTGACAGAGTTGAGTACTGCGCCACCACTCGGCTGAAAATGACGCTGCGCTACTCAAGAATAGCAGCAGACTATCACTGATATGCAGTGAAATGCCGTACCTAGAGATAGCGCTCTCATCGGCTTTCTCAAGTGAAGGCGAAGCGTTGAGTGAAGGGAGATTCTAGAATACGGGGGTTAATCTTTCTGGCGGTCTCGTTTGCAGAACGATGATTATCCGCATGTTGATTACTTGATGGAGTGATTCTGCTGCTATAATCAATGCGTTTTTAGTTGCTACAGCGAATCTAGCGTAATTATCGGCATAATTTATTATGTACTACAAAATTTTATATGACGAATTTATAATAAAATGCTAATGAGTATGCAGTTGACCAAGCGTTCGCACATTGGCGGCACCGAGTCGTCCCTTGATAGATCACTGTTTGGTGGATAAGATCACTGCTTGGGGTAACAAATGCCTTATGTCACTCAGATCTCAGATCTTCCTCAGATCTTTCCTGTGCATGCTTGAAAGTGCCTCGGCTTTACTGTCTCCAGCCATCTTTCCTGGTCCTCTCGCATCAGAAGCATCATTCATGAGTACTTTCGAAGGCACTTCCGTCTTGCTTCCCTTATCTCAAATGCCTTTGGCCCTGTAGTTAAAATACGCATGCTCTGCATGGGACCCACATTGAGATAACCTTTCTAACCCCCGTATTCAGAAAGGCTCCTCGACTCGAATTCAGCCCTTCACTTGACTGAGTGGAGCACTGCGCCACTGCTTGACTGAAATTGACACTGTGCTTCTCAAGAATCGCTGCAGAATATTGCCGATATGCAGTGACTTGGCCTGCCAAAAGACAGCGCTCCTATCGACTTTTTCAAGTCAAGGTGAAGCATTGAGTGAAGGAGCGTTCTAGAATACGGTGGTAAAGCCCTTGAAGCAGTACAAATCCGTGCAGCTCGCTATATCTAGGCAGATTACTCATTTCACACTAGTGGTAAAAAACTAAAACTCGAAGCACATTTTAATAACCTACGAACTTATGTCTATACTTCACCTCCCCACTACCGTTCAGCACTACCAAGGCTATGGGGAGTAAGCAAGCTTTAATTTTGCGCAGCGAAATATAGTCGGACAATTACCTTCCAGTTGGTAGGCTTGGGACATTTAGGCTTGTCTGCCACGTGTTCCGCCTCATCGATGCGTGATAAGTGGCTTTTTTTTTCTAAGAGAACCAAATGCACCTTGACACTGAGAAAAACTCTATTTTTTGCTGCTTACAATGTGGTCAGGGCTGCTCAGAACCAGTGTGTTCCTCTCCCCTAAATACTTCAAATATAAATTGTGGGTAAAATCTACATAGTCAAACATCGTCGGTATTGAGGAGTAAAGTTTGTATTTGGCTCTTAGCGATTGGAACATTTCATTTGGGCTCGAATTAGCTCGTAAAGCAAGTCTGATCCTATTCGAATGTACGCTATAGCAATATTTTGCAATAAAATTAACAGCACCCTTGTGCGTCCGTCAGTGCCGTGCTTTGTCGCATGGGCGTAATGACGATTACTAGACTTGCAGAGTGAGTGGTCCTTCTTGGCAAAAGGCGAACTATTCTGGACTGTCGGTGTTTCCTTGTTCTTGGCATCTATAGAAGGCCCTCAAAAGAGCTCCAGTTCGTTTATGCAATGCTGTCTCGGATCACTTCTTCTTTAGCGAATATATCGGTGCCCAGTATCTTCATTTCATACGTACTTTATTTCAAATATACCGCGTTGTAGCGAACGGTTGACATGACACTGTAGCGCTGAACCCCAAAAGGAACACTAAAAGGCAGAAAGAAGTAGAGAAGTCGACCTCTTACTTTTTGTATTCAAGGTTTGACATTGAACATCATGTCCTTCCGTATAAGTGCCCACTCGCCTTAGAGAAATAATTGTGAAATGTAAACACGAAAGCAACGACTGTTGACAATTGTTGTTGATTTAATTAATGTGGCTCAGTCTTATTGAAACAGTTGGAGTGTTTGGCTCATTCTTAACTATAAACTGCTTTTTTTAACTCATGTTACACTCAGGAATCGCCCCATTTTAATGGCAACTGTTTCAGAAGTTAAAGATATTTAGGTCTCAGATTTGGGTATACGTTAAAAAACCCCAGGTGGAGCCCTCCACTACGGTGTCTAACATAAATTATTCGGTGGTTTTGGGACGTTAAACCCCACATATCAATCCATCAAAGGTATTTAGGCGTGATTTACGCTTCCATGGAATTTGGCCTCGTTTCGGTTTTCGCATTTGTTCCTTCTTGAAAAACAAATACCACATATGTTTATTCTTCACATTAATGTAGTACGCTTTCCATTGTTGCATCAGAAACTTTTCGCTAACTGTGGTTATACAAATCAACATGGCAGTGTCCATGCAAACGCGATCACCCGCTTCGATCCGTACTTGCACTTGCTGTTCGCCCACTGCACTAGCGGCAACAAATGAATTGTGAAGTGAGCCATCGCTTTGTGCCAACTAACGCTGAGGACAAAGTGTCAACTACATTTCGTCGTTATTAGTGAGACAATTGGTTTGCTTAGCCCCGCCTTATAAGCCTTACGAGTCGAGAATTTGTGCAATATAATCGCGAATAAATAGCTGCATGTATATGGATCAGCAGATAAATCCAAAGCTAATACAAGTGTCAGTCTATAACTGACAGGTCAGACAGCATTCGATGATTTGATACATTCAAAGCGGAGGGCACTAGTTGCGAGGACTGCAACCATTTTTTTTCCTCGGCGATGCGTTCTGTTCGCTCGTTGATTCGCTTTCTTTGCCCAATGCGTACGAGCAGACGCCATGGAAACTCCGAGCAGACTACACGACGCGGATGAATATATGTAGTGGAGCTAATCACGCTTTCTATTGGTTAAGAGGCCCTTTAGCCTTCACAGTGGTGAAAGGAACTTTTGAGGTGGAGTAGAGGTTGTCTATATTCCCCGAATTCTACCACTCTTGGCACTTCATTGCCCTTGCCTGCTCATCCTCCGTCCTGCCACACTATAATCACACCAAAGCAGTGTACCTACGCTCCTTTGTGAAGACTGTAAAGAACTGAATGCTTAGAACTTAGAGACGCCGTGCTCTGGTACGACCCGCCAGCCCTCAAGTTTTCCATCTAACCATCGTCACTAAGCAGCCCATCCCTCATGCAAAACCCCAAGCTGGGGTCTTTGGGGTAC
The DNA here is from genome assembly GCA_013436015.1 of Rhipicephalus annulatus. Classification (NCBI taxonomy): domain Eukaryota; kingdom Metazoa; phylum Arthropoda; class Arachnida; order Ixodida; family Ixodidae; genus Rhipicephalus; species Rhipicephalus annulatus. Next base: position 58,204 of record WOVY01009762.1, on the reverse strand, counting down.
TAATAAATAAAAAAAAACCGGCGTTGCTTCTTGCTCAAGTGCGTATCGCGGCAGGTGTGCCACTAATTTTTTTTTGCTTACCATACAGTTCCTGTCTAATGACTTCTGGTGCCATGTAGGCCAAAGAGCCACACCGACACCAGGCTTCAGTGCCAATCTGCGTAGAAAATAAAGACCACAGCGATTTATTTACAAAGTGGAGCAATTATCAGGGATCGGTAAAGCACTTTGTTTCTTAGGCAAAACTATCTTTCATTCCAGTTAAAGGGGAACTGCGGTGCAGTTTTGTTTATGTACAAATAGTGCCGCTTTCAAATAGTTTGAAAAGCCCTGCTAAGGTGGTTTATTTTGCCGAGAGACTCATCAATAATTTAAATACGCAATAAACAATGAATCAAAACTGAAACCGAAACAGGGAGCTGCTTCGTGTGGGTATACGATGACGTCACAAAACAAAGTCTACGCTCCACCAATGCTGGCCAAGGTGTGGACACAGCACACGTGTTTCTCCTCTCATGCGAAAAGTCAGCCGTTCCAGCTCATATAACCTTACCAGGGACGAGTTCAGCTACGATTGCAGCTACCATGTGAACATGGAAGCATGGATTTCGAGCCGCCGGAGCGTGAAGAAGCTGACTTGCCCCGCATTGATCTACTCATTGCTCCACATTACCCGATGCCAAGGAAGACTAACACACTATGGAGATGACAAATCCAAACTCTTCTCGCGTCATCGTCGTCGCCTCGTTGGTGAAAGCGTGAGCGGCATCCGTCTTCTGGGCGAGGCGGGGTAGAAGGACTAGACACGTATGTCACTTACACAGGGTGGCCCGCGTTTAGAAACATGATTGCGGAATCAGCTACTAATTTGGCAAGTTTTGTGCCTAAAAAACTGAATCAGGGGCGGTTGTACAATTTGGCACATACGCACATTATCAGGGTGCCAAAGAGAACACATGCTTAGATAAATGTACCTAACGTGGTTGCTTGGGCAAGTTGGTACGACATTATTCACATAAAAACAGCGCCAATAACGAAGGACAAGAAAAGAAGGAGACAGAAAGCGACACTGACTTACAACAAGATTTATTTGGCGGAACCGCGCAATATATACTTGAGCGGTATCTGACCAATAAGAGGAATGGCAAACCGAAGAAAACAGAAATCACCTAACAACCGAGTAATCATCGCGATAACGGCTTGTCATTCCTCCTGTTTGTCAGATACTGCTCAATTATATATTGCGCAGTTCTAGCAAATAAATCTTGTTGTAAGTCAGTGCCGCTGCCTGTTTGTTATTCTCTTGTCCCTCGTTATTTGTGCTCTTTTTATGTGAATAACAAGCTTACAGTTTTATCAAAACTAATGAATCTAAAAAAATTTCCGGAGTTCCTGTTTAGACTTCGGAACAGGTTTACTGTACTCTGTCGACTGCCGAGTATGTCCCAGGACATGCCAGCCGTAGATCACATCACCCTTCCCATTTGCAGAATTGTGGTATCGGGGGAAAAGACTGATGAAAGGGGAGCGAGGGATTTGACTAAGCTTTAATTGGGGTCTGGTTTTCCCGGCTCGTGGCCAGCAAGACAACAGCACATAAATACCCCTCCCCTCTTCTCGGCAATACACACTTACCCCTACGTAGTCAGGCAGCCCATGTACGCGTGGATGCCCCACCCCCTCCATCTCTATATGAGCATACATTCATAAATTCGCACATTGCACTATTAGTGCAGCTTTCGGAAATCCCAGTGGTAATGCTCACGTGCAAACGCATGGTCCCATGGCTATGCCGTTCTGATACTGAACGCAAGGCTGTAGATAACTTCCCTGTGGCGTTTTCCACTGTTCTACGTGCCAAATCTAAAAATTCGGCATCTGTTTGAAATTTTTTGCGTTAATAAAATGGACATGGTTGAATAACCCAGTTGTACAATTGGTGAAGCTATGTATTGAAATTAGACGTTTGCACAAAGGAAACGTCGTGTAATCGCAGTACATGGTTTCACATATCAGTGAGTGTGAAATAGTAAATTATTACGGAGTCGCTGTGGCATCTTACCTACACCTAGCTGCACCTGCTCATAAAAGTTTCAGATATACAGCAAAGCTTGAGCCATTTTACAACTGAGGAAGGCACTTCAATAAAAGGTAAAATTGCTATTCACCATTTAGTTGCACGACCACCATGTATGTTTCTGAAAAAGAAACTAAGACATTTATTTGTTTTTGTAACTTCTTGCTTCTTGCTGTTATCGGATAAATGACAACCTTCTTTTTTGTTGACATTACTATGTGTGATTGCCAGAGTAGCCTGAAACTGATTTCACATATGCACATTTTAATAAAGATGCGTATCATCCAGAAACTCCTCACTACAGGGCTAAACATTTGATCACATTGCGATCTCAGCGCCTACCCCAAACCGACGATAGAGCCGAAAATTATGTGTATCTCTCAATTAAGCGAAACACTGAGCCTTCTCGAACGCTCTGCGATTAATGTGGGGAAGGGCGCGTTTTGGTGGCTTCTCCACAACTGCTCCAATTTACTATTTTATCCTTATAGTGAACCTGCCATTAATTCTGTTAGGTACTTTACATCTGAAGTGCATTCATAAATTTGCCATGCTAGTGACTCTCGAACGCGTAGTTTGTTTTCTCAGTGCTGCCTTTTTTGCGAACGTGTCACTGGTAGTTCGCGAGTGGACGACGTAACAAACACTGCCTCATTCGACCATTCCTAAGATGTGGGGTAATCTCACGACAGGTATGTCTAGCCACGCGTAACAGCTCAAAGCCAGAATTCAATATGGTGACGTCAGTGGAAGTTGTATAGCTAAGCCACGCGACGTATATACTATATATGATGGGGGATACGCTACACTAATCTTTTTGCTAGAAAACTCAAGACATCAAACTCGTAGCCTAATTTATTGCTTATTTCGTGTCACTATATTTAAATCCACCACAGATCAGGGCCTGTATTCTCGCGAGCACAGGCGCCTAATGTTAAACATGGCAATATGGCAGCGATCGTGACATCATGAACCACACTTGAATCATTGCAGTTACGAGACATGAGGATCACAATAGGCATGTAATGACCCCCTCAGACCTTAAGGGATGACAATAAATAAATATAAATAATGCCCATAAATTGGAGCGAGAGCATTAGCCAAGGTAAGCTAAGTTGTCAATATAAAATTACCTAACGATAAATTAAAGTAAGAGTTTAAGAACGCGTGGAGGTCTACCACCTTTCAGCTTGCAAATGAATCAAACTTCACGCGTGGCCTCCACATTACGAAATTACTTCGAAACTTTTCTGACGGTCACGAAGCTTCCATGAATGCGTCAAACAGTGACAAAAGGTGTCTAGAAGGACACCAGGACAGGAATGGGAGGAGCTTGGCGGTGTAGCGAATCTTTAACGACGAAAGACGTGTCTCTTGCGTTTTACTTTCAGCATGTTTTGAGGCTCGCAAACTTCGAGCAATTAATGTATCATAACAACATTTTTGTCTAAATTATATTTACCACGTTATGTGAAATACCACACCTGCCCAATCGCACCATTCTCGAAAAAAAAACTTTTATGTGAAAATAAAATTAGAGTTGCATAAATGTACCATCAGCCCGGCCACGGTTCGGCACACTGACTGTTAGTTTATTATGGAGGCTGGTGTGATAACTGTGCTCGAAAATCCTCAAAAGTAAGGGAAATTTCGCTCGCTGCTTTAAAAAAGCCCTGCCACCCCTGTTCAGCATGTTCAGGAAACGCTGACGATCGGTAGTCGAGGCTCCTGTGATCACGCCAGCTAAACATTAAATAGCGCAGTGCACGGCCAATAGTCACCTATAAATCGTTATCTCTTCTTTCTATACAAATTATCCCATACACCCAACTGACCTTGCCAAATACAGAAATTCACGGCCATCAGCTCAGCTGAGCATCGTGAGCTGCATAGTTACAGCGGCCTCCGTGAGAGGACGCCACGTGCCCGCGAGCGTGCCCGCGAGGGGGTGCTGGGGGAACTGCAGAATGGGTTTCGGAAACACAGGAGGCTGGAAGACAATCTGTTCTCACTGACGCAGTGCATCGAAATAGCAGAAAAGGAACACAGGCCCCTGTGGCTAGCATTTTTAGATATCAAGGGAGCGTACGATAGCGTGGTTCAAGAGGAATCGTGGGGAATACTGGACACACTAAGCGTGGAAGATGTAGTCACTAATCTTTTAAAAAATATCTATAAAGGTAACAAGGTAATTATCAAGTGGGAAAAACAGGTGTCCAAGCCTGTAGAGGTAAAACGGGGGCTTAGGCAGGGGTGTTCCCTGTCACCCTTATTATTCATGATGTACGTACAAGAATTAGAGGCCAAATTAGAGGGAAGTGGACTGGGCTTCAACCTCTCTTTCATCAAAAAAGGAAAACTTATTGAACAGGCACTACCAGGATTGGTGTACGCAGATGATATAGTGCTAATGGCCGACAACAAGGAAGGTTTGCAGAGACTGATGGACATCTGCGGTAATGAGGGAGATAGTTCAGATTTCAAATTCAGTAAGGAAAAATCAGCAGTCATAATTTTTAATGACGATGAAGGCATTGAGCTTAGAATACAGGAGGTCACGCTAGAGATAACAGATAAATACAAATATCTGGGCGTATGGATAAGCAATGGGGCCGAGTACCTAAGGGAACACGAAATATACGTGACGACTAAAGGTAACAGAAATGCAGCAGTGATGAAAAATAGGGTACTGTGGAGTTACAATAGGTATGATGTTGTGAGAGAAATATAGAAGGGGGTCATGGTTCCTGGTCTGACGTTCGGCAATGCGGTCTTGTTCATGAGATCAGAAGTTCAAGCAAGATTAGAAATTAAGCAACGTGGAATAGGTTGGCTTGCCTTAGGAGCTCACGGGAATACACCAAATCAGGGAGTACAAGGTGACATGGGATGGACATTATTTGAGGGCAAAGAAGCTAGCAGCAAGATAAAATTTGAGAAGCGATTGAGAGAAATGGGGGAGGAGCGTTGGGCTAGGAAGGTATTCAGCTACTTGTACATGAAGCATGTCGATACAAAATGGCGGAAGTGAACTAGGAAACTGACTGGTAAATACATGGAAAACAGCAGGGGGCCAAACCATAAAGAATTATCGGTTAAGAAGAAGGTGAAGAAAGCTGAGACCGATATGTGGAGAATTGGCATGATTAAGAAGTAGAGATCTATCGAGCTTCTGGCAGGAAATTGCCAAGGAAATGATCTATGATAATACTCGGGGTAGTTCTCTACTGTTTGAAGCCAGGACGGGAGTATTGCGAACCAAGATATATCGGGCCAAATACGAAAGGGTAGACACGGTATGCAGTGCATGTGGAGAGGAAGAAGAAACTGCCGAACACTTGATAATGTTCTGTAAGGGGCTTCACCCTATAGTTCAGGATGATGGCGCAGAGTTTTTCGAAGCTCTAGGGTTTAGGGACAGTGATGGCAAAATAGACTATAAGCGGGTAGAATTAACTAGAAGGAGGTTATCTGATTGGTGGCTAAAGTCAAGGAACGAGGGAAAATTATACCCTTCACTACAAAGTACGAATCCTCAACCTCACTATTTAGGGGAAAAATAAATCTACTTTTTGGTTCGTTAAGCATTACGGCTTGGTGGCGCTAGCCACTGCCTGACCTAAAGGGTACAGCCACATCCATCCATCCATTGATCCATCCATTCATCCATCCATCCATTCATCGCGCTTCCGATCACACTAAAGGCAAGTCGCACATTCAGATGAAATGTAAAGTGGTCAAGATCATGACGCGCGCGTGACAACTTTTCTCCCTGCCATCCTTTTGCAGGAGAATTGCGGGGGTCGATTCGTGAGCCAATAAACTCCTTTAATAAAAGCATCTTAAAGTTACTTGGAAAAGCGTCACAGGGCCCCTTTAACAGTGCTTTATCTGTGGTGGTATACATTTCAAAATGATCAAAGAAAATGACACCATGAACAAATGACATTAAAATGATTAACTACGCCATTGAAGGAGACAAGTGGTCGGATTAAAGAAGAGAAAGTGCTTCCTGTGAAAAGCTTCATGTCAGTTTGAGATTACCCAAAAGCGGTTGGTGGCATTTTCTTCGGAGGGGTGAAATTTGATCAGATTCACAGCAGAAACCGAAACCAACGCACTGAAGAGCCTAAGTGACGTACCCCAGCAGGCGAACAGAATTACGACATCGTTGCCGACTAAGCTCGTTCTGCTTTCGTTATTCGTGAGCCATGCGTACTATCATAGCGAGCCCAGCCCGTGACTCGCGAAGCCAAGCAGACCGATTGATGGTTGCCTTAATGACGCTAGCTCACAATAGGCCTTTCAGAAGAGTGCAGCGGTTGCACTCTTCGGTGTTTGCTTCGCTCGCTAAATAGGTTGGGTTTCATCCCTCCGTGAGAATGACCAGTATCGCCACTCTGTGGAATATCAAAGCGGGAATGGGCTCTACGTCGGAGGGACCTCAGTTCTACCATTTCAGCCGATCATGTGTGTCCTTTGATAAAAAACTAATTAACTTTACTTTATAGCTGCTGTCATTTACCTAATGTCGGTAGGTACCTTAATATATGTGAGAAAAAATTACGTTCAATACAGGGAGCAACTATCTCAGTTCTGTACATTCGAGTATTTTTGCACAATTCTTGAAACACCATCCTACACTCTTAGAAATACCGCGCCTAATTCCACGCTAAGTTGTGAATTTAAGCTTGATGCCCATGTCAATGAGTCGTGGATGATGTTTCAAGCACCATGTGACCAAAAGTAAGCGTGCACTTTCTTCAGGTCAGCGTGAGGGCAAGTCTGCGTGCGGTGGTTCTGTCGTGTGCAAGCGAGAGCGTGCCGTGTGCGCGTGTGCCACGGAAATCACACGTTAAAAATGCCGCGTCGATCACGCGCAATCACTAGCCGTCACGCACATACAAATCCTCATAGGGGAGCCGCGATATGCGGCCCCGTCTGCTCGAGGAGCGAGCATGCGCACTCGCAACCACGAACGTGACCAGTTGCGTACGCCTTCTCCCCTCGCCCCATGAGAAGAATACGAAACTTTCTCGCGGAAGGCTGTCGAGGATGGTGCGCTTGAATGGCCGCTCTCAGCCATATTTGTTGCGGATTCAGCCGAGGGCTGCGGCGACGCTTGATCCTTATGACGCAAAGATTTTTGCCGTGTTTATTTCTGCAGGCATTCTTGACGTTCAACGCGTGTGGTGCAAGCCTACCCCGTCGTGTTATGTGAGGAAATTCATCGCACTCTGCCAACATCGCAGAAGCATTTCTACATTGATGCTGCCTATACTGAGAAAACTTCACTGTCTTTCATGGATAATTGAAATATACGAAAGAACGGTTGCCATGCTTCGGTTGTACTCTATGGCAGTACACAATAATGAATTTCAAACAGCTTTTTGATTGCGTGTTACATGTGGGGTGCAAAAGGTGCCTTGATGACGCATTTTGTTTAGCGGAGGGGGTTAACCTGCTGTCGAAGCAATAACGCACACTCTCTCTCCTTGAAATATGAACTGTATTTTATTCATTTCAGTTGATTCATGACAACTCACGCGTGGTGCGATAAACATAATCTTGGGTATGCTCTAGCTATGTATCTTCTAGAAGAACTGGTCTATACAAAAAGGAAAGAATGTTTGCCATTATAAAACAAGTAATATGTGCTAACTGCTAATAGCTATCACCTAAATACATGATGTTGTGTGACTGTATGAGGCGTCTCTACATGGAGACAACTCCTCGAGATTTCGGCTGGCTCCGGTCCTCTGGGCAGACCTCCGACTACATCACCCCAAAGGGATCATTGTTTAATAATTCGGCTGCCCATCCATCCTCTGATTATCATGCTGGATGCGTGGGCAGTTTTTTCCTGCGCTTATGGGATTCATGTTGCTGCTGGATTGATACGGCGTCCTTACTGATGCGTCCCCAATGATGCAGCCAAGAGTTGGAGGGAAACTCGAATTGCCGTGAACATGCAAAACAATTGAAAACGGGCACCAGCCACGAAAGTGTAGAAATAAATATGTTCTGCCACCGTTTGGGAGCCTTATTCGCAACAAAGATAAAGGCGAAAATTGTCCGGTTATCTTCGCCTGAAAATATGACGGCGGCATAATGCGTACATGTGTGTCAAGTTGGCGTCCATGAGATAACGTGTTGAGCATTTTAACAACAATATCTGGAATTTTACGTCCGAAAACCGTGATATCATTAAGAGAGACGCCACAGTGGAGGGCTCGGGAAATTTTGACCATCTGGTGTTCCTTAGTGCACATGCTGACACAGAAGTGTACAAGGGCCTTTAGCGATTCCCCTCGATCAAAATGCTACTGACAGGGCCGAGATCGAACCTGCGACCTTCAGGTGTGCTAAGTGGATTGGGTTGTCCGAGATTCAGTAAGAAGCCAGGTCCTTTCCTTCCATTATTTTCGAGCCTTTTCTAGCATATTTCATGGCGATGTGCCTTTGCGTGTTAAATCAGAGAGTTCAATGATGTGCTGCTCGATTCTTTGCCAAAAACTGCCCGTCTAACCGACGTGACTTCGATCACAGTCAACACGCGGGATGCACACGCCTAATAGCAATGACGGCAACTTCCCTCACGTTGTCTACTTCAGATTTCATAGAAAGCATAACTTCGCCGGTTCCGCCTTTATCTGCGTTGCGCACAAGCCTCTCTAGTGCGAGAGCCGAAATGTCTTCAATTTTATGGACGCTCTCCGTTTTTAATTGCGACCAGTGTCGTCATCGAGGGCCACCATTCCCTATTACTATACGCTGATACTACGATATGTTGTTTTGTTGCTGTGAGAAGTTGTCTGTCTCTGTAAATCTCCTGCATTGTGCTCTAGAAAAATAATTTCGTCTGCATACAGCACTCTTGGGGCACCCTATGGTCTTTATAGATGTAATATAAATGAAACCTTCCGTTCTTCTTTGTATGCCTTCCCCATAAATTTAGCGACGGATACATTTGCACTATTCGCTCTAATATCCGTCCTTCCCATACAACTCAGTTTTATGTACTTATCTTCTCCAGCAGCTCCTATGCTCTGTTGCTTGAAATATCACCTACTCATAGCTTGTCAACGTTAGGGTAAGCTGCTAATATCTAGATATGTTCATCATACGTTCATTGGGTCAAACATAGCCATTGCGCCAATACATGCAACAATGCATAATCATCGGCACCTAATCTGGATATATCTCTAAAGCTCCATATTCAACTACTGATATATCTCTGTGCCCACAGTTACGATATATTTATCCTCTCTGTGCTTGCTTAGTCTCAATTCATACTCAAGTTCTCCCCCACATATTGAGTCAATTTGACAGCTCTCATGACCAGTATTTGGTGACATGTACACGTCGCGCCATCTCTCGTCATCGGCCTCAGTGGCTTGCCGTAACTGAAGAGAAAATAGGCAAAAAAAATATGTCTTATGAAAATTATAGTTACCAAAAACGACTCTCGCTTATATACAGCCAACGCCTCTTCTATTTTACGATGGAGGCGAAAATTTTGTAGGCCCGTGTGCTCAGATTTGGGGGCACGTTATAAAGAACCCCAGGTGGTCAAAATTTCCGGAGTCTTCCACTACGGCATCTCTCATAATCATATGGTGGTTTTGGGACGTTAAACCCCACATATCGTCATCCTCTATTTTATCAATGCCAGCCAGATGCGCCTGATCCAACCGTTCACCACCCTTTTCTCTAGCCCTTTTCTGCTCTCGCCCATCGCCTAGCCGTCGCGTGTGTTCTGCTGTCATGGGGGAGGGAGCCCCCTCATGTAGTGCATCGTGACTAAAATCATACGAAGTAATTTTTCATTTAGTTGTGTACAGATCCGTGGGGCGGCGTCTTGCATTCATCGTGTTCACTGTGTTAGCGGTCACGCTGGCTCTGTAAACGATACCGTGTTTTGAGAAAGAAGCTCACCATTCGTGGCGCTATGCAGCCAACCAATGAAGAAGCGTCACTGCAACGCTTCTAGATACGCTGCGCCGTGATTCGGAGGCGGCGTTGCTTCGAGCCACAAAAAAGGAGGTCGAGGGAAGATGTTTGACAGACATAGAATATTGTAGTGGGAAACATGTATATCGCATCTCCGGGGGAAAGCACTCGAAAGCACGTGTGGCGCAAGCAGCGTGACACCTCATGCAGCGTCGCATCGCGACCATTTCCTGAACTAAGGCGGACCGACATCTGCACTGGCATCGAAAGAAATAAAGGAGACATTCATACAGCGAACACCTAATTAAACATTGTCAATATTACAGTGCCACACAACCAACCACGTGGCTCCCCAGAGCGGAATATTTTAAAATGGGGCCCCTTGTGTTTCCAATGATCACAGTTGAATTGTACTGGGAAGGCAAACACCTTTTAGTGCGATGCTGCAAACTCAGTTATGGCAGAATGCAGTTGCTTCCACTGAGAGATGGCGCCACTTACAGAAGTCTGCAAGTCTTGATAATTAATTTTAATGTTTTTTTTTTTACTTTCATACAAACATTAGCCTGCTTTATTATTATTTGTTTTGCCTCACTTAGGATTTTCCATATATTTTCACATCATTTCTAGAGCTGTATAGTTTCATTCATAGAGCTAACATGTAGCTATACCCCAAATAGTTTTATTAGGTCTATCGAAATTTCAGCTAGTCCTGACACCGTATACTGCTAACACTGTTTTCTGCTTTTCTACAGCGAGAGTTTTTCATGCTAAATCTTCAGCTCTGAAACATTTACGCTGATGGGAATAAGGGGAGTCTGAGCTTTATAAGTGATAATGCCGCTTATGTGTTGCAGTGCGTCACCTTTCTATGTTACCATTTTTTTTCGGTGAAGCATACGAATGATTCACCTAATGTGCCTGTGGAAAACTATATAGCAAATCCCTTGTCCGATCATGTGTTGTTATGTTTTAGATATTTTTATTTTTTTTTCCTTCAATAGGCTCTAACAGCGCAAAGCTAACGCTATTTTCTGTTTTTCTACAGCGAAAGTTTTTCATGCCACTGTAGGCGTTATATGAAACGACCTCACAGCGTCCGACGCACCCTCATAAAAAGGACGATGGACATGTGTTGTGTAGAGTTACTGTATACACTACCTTTACGTAGCAGAGTTTCACATAGAAGTCGCCGTTCGCGCCCCCATTCGCCAAGCGTGCTCGCGTGCGCAAAGTGTCATTTTGAAGAAACGCCATCTTCACGGCAACGCGCGTGCTGGCGACCGCCGCACCACTGCCACAAGGAGGATGTAAAGATTTGCTGGAGTGGAAGCGACACCCGTCAGGTGACGCCAGCGGCCGCCCTCTTGCCGGAGGCAGAAAGCGTGCTGCCGGTGTGTCACCTCCACGCTTCGTTGCTGGTGCACGCTGTTCTCTTGGAAGTTTTCAATGAGTGCAAGTCTTGCTCTTGGATAATGTGCCTATGGTACCCGCTCCCATGGGTACGCATAGGCGGCTTCCACTCCAGCAAGTTTTTATATCCTCCTTGCGCTGCCACCACACCACCACTGCCCAAGGTGTCCGGCGAGGCGATCAGCTGAGTGCGGAATGTACTTCATTGATGTTGTGGCTGTGTGCTGTGTTGTCTGTTTTTAGTGAACGTCAGTGTTAGTGCTGCCTGTGCGACGTAGCACCGTGACTTGGGGCTCCGAAGTTGCGACGATGACAGGATTTTCGTTTGCTTGCGTTATTTGTAAAACACGACTTTTTCGAGCCATCTACTGAATTGTTTAAAGCACTGCGTCAAAAACTACGTGAAACGAGCGATTTGCGGAACCTAATTTGTCGGGAATCGAGTACACGATTCTCTACAAATTAAGTCAAAGTTTTCCTGTTTGCTATTTAAAACAAAAATATTACTTCTTATGGTAACTGCCATTAAACAAGCTATAGCACCAGTATTATCTAAAGCCATTATTTGTTCGAAACTTCTCTTTCTCTTCCAATCGAAAGTCATTGCGTCAGCGACAGGTTGTAAAAGAGCGAGAAAGCGCATGGAGCCGCTGGGCCGCGTTGGCTCCTACGTTCGGAAAGGGTGGCTTTCCTGCATGACGTAGATGTCTCAGCGGGCAAGATGGCGGACCTATGTGCAACTCTGCTACGTACCTGAAGATAGCATATGCTGTAACTCTAGTCTTATGTAGAGTTACTCTATATTCTACCTAAAGGTAGCGTATACAGTAACTCTAGCTGGCAGTCTGCTGGCGGTGGTGGTGAAAATTTCTGGTTAGGGTACTCTAAAAGTGCTAGCTTAGTTATCAATGCTATAGGTGTGTGATCTAGCTCATCCGCGAGCTGATTGAGTAGTGTTACGATCGTTTGGGTTAAATGCGACGGTGGCTAAGAATATTTTGTTGGCGTGCATGCTGTGTGGCGAAAGCATATAACACTCAGTACACATCCGACAGTGATTAATGCGCTGTGGAAAGTTTCCACTGAGATACGGCAGGTGTTGCCACTTTTCTGACAGCAGTTCTGTAACGCCCATGCCTTTCTCCTTTAACATCAGTTTGAAAGTCTCGCATGTATCATGAGTAAAAAAAGCTACAGCATTGGCGCAAAGGCGAAGTAATGAATGCGATAGCAACAAATTGGAATGCCACGCAAAGAAAGGAGATCAAAACGTGCCCCACGCTACTCACGCACAAATGACGCACGAAGCGTACTCACAGGTACACATGAACTCAATTAAGTGTCTCAGTTCTTCGCTGTGTCTGCATAGCTCACCATTTTCGCAAATGGAGACTGTGCAGCGAGTGCAGTGATCTTTGTGCGCCCGCTGACTACAACAGAATCGTTCCGGTGAAAGCCGAAGTCGTACGAATCTCCCCACCATGAGATAAGCGCGCGCACGCTTGAGCGTCTACCCCCTCCCCGGAGCAAAGTACGCGTCAGAGATGAACGCATCAGCGCGCGTGGCCGTGTTGTAACGATCTGACAACGCGCGCTGATTGCGCCATCTCGCTAGTAATGCTGAAAACCATAGTTGCCCCCCGAGATCCCCATCGGCAGAGGTAAGTGGTGCATATAAATAGCTTGCTGTTTCAACGTTGAAGGAGGTGCTCCATCGTGTCTCAGAGGCTGACGCCACGCGTTCACGAACAAGAAGTCGGACGTTCGATTCCGCGCGCCGAAGTCTTTTTCTGGATAACTTTTCTTTCTTGCGTTTTCATATATATATAGATGCGTATATATATAGAGTGAGTAAGTACAGCCGACTGAGAACGTCGAAGTAATAAAACTAGTGTCTCGTTTAGAGCATTCGCTTTCACTTGTGTTCTCCTTAGCCTGATGTAAAGGAACAAACAATTTTTGCAAAAATCGGCGTCTGTGCAATATTGCCACGTCAGTTTCAAGGAGCGGAAATCTATTTTATCTGTTGGCATTACCGCATGGTTTCCTTTAAAATGGGACTTATATATTAACTGCTCAACAAACGTTCCGTTCAGCAATATTTTTCAGGAAATACGTTCTCCCCAACCTGACTGAGTCCGAAGTCGATGAGCTTGGCGTTTCCTCTACTGTCTATCAGCACGTTCGAAGAACTGATGTCACGGTGCAGGTACCCTGCATAGCAGAAATAAAGAAACAATCCATTAGAGCAAAATCTTGAGGAATTAGATCGCGTGTAAGTTGCGATAGCAGAATCTTTAGACCGCCGTATTGTTTTCAAATGACTAAACTATGAACAGCGAGTAACTACGCGGACAACCAGGTCAGCGTATTTATGTGGTCGCTTTGGTAAATTAATTAATTAATTTATTTATTTATTTATTTATTTATTTATTTGTTTAGCTCTTGCTGAGCAACAAGTATGGATTCAGAAATGCAGCAGGAGGAAAGCAGCATACGGCTTCTACACTATGATTACACTTCTACACTATATTAACGCTATGATAACGTGTTTTCTTGAAAACCCAGCTGACATGACCACTATTATGCTCCTGCTGTTCTTTTTGCTTTTTTAGCTGACAAGACATTTTGTTATCGCATTTATTTCCTTAAATGTACAAGCTGGAAGTGCAATGCATGGTATGAAAAGTCGTTTTTGAACATCTTGAAGTCGAGCAGGACAAGGGCAAAGACGAGAGGGCACCACCCTTGCTCTAGAGCGCCTCTTGGCGCAATCTAGTCACACGTTGCACTTACGGTGACAGTATCGATTTACGAAATTATTTCTAATGCTCGCAGGTCAACGAGCTCACTCATGAGTTGACTCACCAGGACTAACTCGAGCTCGGATCGAGCCGTGAGTCTCAGTGATTGCGGGGGAGAAATATTTTCGTGAGCCTAAGTACGAGTCTGAGCACGAGTGTGAGTCTAAGTGAGTCGAAAGTGCAACATGTATTTCTCGAGTGAATCTGAGCGAGTTCCACTTTCTTTCTCCGACCTAAAGTCCTATTTAGTAATCTTCAGCATTACTATCAGCCTTACCTGGATTTACGTTTATACTCACGCCTATTCACAGGTATTTCGAAGCACAGTCATTGATACACCATTTTAATATTGATTGATTAGAGGCGGAATCACGTAGGGGGTCGCCTTAACCCCCTTCTCTCCTTCAACCAACTCTTCAATGGAAGTTATTGATAATTATATATTCTGCTGTCATTTCTTCCAAGACAATGACCTTACGGGTTTACCAGCACTCGGAACTCGTTTTGAAGGGTACTATGTCCAACGGCGCTAAGAGCACCGATTACGTGTGACAATGGTGTTGAAGAGCATTGACCCCATGGTCGAAAAAGCTACTTCTGGGCAAAGCGGCTCATGAGTCCACTAAGTTGTACTCGCTCCCACTCAGACTCACGGATCGATCTGAATCTGATTGAGTCCGGGTGAGTAATGTTTTGGTGAGTTGATTGATTGATTAATTGATTGATCGATCGATTTATTGATATGTGCTGTTTAACGTCCGAAAACCACCATAAAATTAATAGAGACACCGCAGTGGAGGGCTGCGGAAATTTCGACCACCTATATGTTCTTTAACGTGCTCCCAAATCTGAGCACACGGGCGTACCGCATTTCCGCCTCCATCGAAAACGCAGGCGCCACAGCCGGGATTTGATCCCGTGATCTGCGGGTCAGAAGCCGAGTACCTTAGCCACTAGACCACTGAGGCGGGGTTGAGTTGTGTCTGAGCGAGTCCGGTTGAGAACAATTTTCGTGAAGGTGAGTCCGAGGAAGTCTTAAGCTCGAAATATATTTCATTAGTGAGTCCGAGTCGAGTAAGGTCCACACGTTTTGCCGACCTATGCTAATTATACGTAAAATTCTGAAGAAGTCGGGATGTGTTACTGTTATATTTTATTCAGATTAAATTAACCATGCAGTGACTAGGGCGGCCGCGGTGGTTACGGTGGTCAACCACGGTTGTCGCATTTCTATTAGGACAAAATGCTATAGAGGCCCCGAGTACTGTGCGTTGTCACTGCCCGTTATGAACTGTCTCCCATACGGCGTCGTACACAGTTCGAGTCGCTTAGAAAAATTCCGCAAGCTAGCAAAGAGAAACAAACAAAACAGCTATTATGCTCGGGGATTTCTCTGTGTTGCAGATAAAAGATGACCGTCATCATGAACCAGCGCGTGCTCTCTTTATCCTCCGGATCTCCGTCCACTTTTTTTTCCCTTTTCTGCTTCGCTCCCAGTACACGTGCTGCGACTTATTCGGCATAGAATGCAAAAACTGTCATGGCCGCGAGAACGAGTACAGAAGAGAAAAAGAAAGATGCTTTTGTGACGAAAAAGTTTCTTCACGGCATGAGATTCGAACCTGCTCACGCACGACCCCAAGGCGGGCGTCTAACCACACGGCTATCCAGACACGCTAGCAAAGAATGCCATGGCTTTGTACAGCATAGTACATCAAAGAGGCGCAAAAAAAGAATTAATTGAAAATGTGGAGGAGAGACACGAGGGTGATGAGGGAAATGAAAAGGGGGGAAACGTAAAAGCAAAGAAAGAGAGATATAACTAGAGGAGGAGGAGGAGGAGGAGGAGGAGGAGGAGGAGAGGAGGAGGAGGAAGAAGAAAGAAGAAGAAGAAGAAGAAGAGAAGAAGAAGAAGAAGAAGAAGAAGAAGAAGAAGAAGAAGAAGAAGAAGAAGAAGAAGAAGAAGAAGAAGAAGAAGAAGAAGAAAGGGAAGAAATACAAAGAAAATCGAGGAGGAAAGGGACAGAAATAGAGATACAAAAGGGGGGGGGGGGGTCAGGAAGAAGAAAAGCATAAAAAAGAACGAGAAAAGGAAACAGTAGAGCGAGGGTGAAAAAATAAAAATCAACGTATACGAAAAAAACACCAAAGAATCAAAATAGTCATGCATTGTTTATAGCAAGATGTAGTGAGGAGCTCATGTCCTGATTTCTTTATGCTGGTAATGCTGCGGCAATCAGTCACCAAGTGCAAGCATGTCAGTTGCAACATTATCAGCTAAGGCATTCTAATAACTATAAGTGACCCTGAAAATGACAAGCACTAAAGTGCGCAAAGAGAAACTTCGACGCTCGTTCCCGGATGTGAACCATTATTCGAGTGAGCATAGTTCATTTTTCTGGCGTCATTGCATATTCAATTATTACAGCGCTGCATATAGGTCCTAGCTCGCTCTTCATCTCCAAGATGGCAATTAGGCCTGCTCTATCCATACTAATTCACTGCCATGAAGTACCAACTGTTCTTTACCAGTGCCATCACACAACTGACAACGTGCCTTTCGAAGTGCCGAGTCATGTCAGGCACCGAAGTCATCGCTCCGCTCCACCCGTGTGAGAGCTGTGCCGATGACGTCATCCGACGAGCAAGCTAGCCTATCTTCTTCTAAGATGCCTCTACTATACCACGGAACGCGGAATAGCATTCGGTTTGCTCCGTGTCGACATGCTTAGAGTCGACGATGTGGGGGGCTCTGACTTATTTCGGAATCACCAGTGAAAAGGCCTCCTCTACGTGCGCTTTTCCAGATAGTATTATATATTCCATGGCACGGCATAAGCCCATCCGCTGTGATAGCTGCACCGCCGATCTCATCCTTGGTGATATATCAACTTTATCGTTGAGCTTCGTATACTGACCCCACGAACCTTCATCGCTCTGATGCGGGTATAGATAAGCGAACGCGCAAAACACGAGCAGCCCAGTGAAACGCGTTACGATTAGGGTACGCTTGATATTACATGGCGTTGAAACTATCGTGCACCCACCCGTTCCAAACACTATGGTACATTAGGGATTAATACGGATATCTCAGGGAGATAGCTTCTTTACTTCCTGAACGGTTCGTCCTGGTTCGGCATTTGAGGCGTGAACTAAGGTTTTTTTTTTCGGGATTCAATGTTTCCTAGCCCATGTTAAGTATCTTTGGGCTTCGATTTGATCGATCGCTTTGACCTGGTGCCTCCTAATTGGCTCCTTTGGCAGAGCCACTGGCCTGGAAAACGTTCATAACATACCCGAACCTAGAACCAGGCTGAATTTTTCGTCAGATAGATAAGCTATCTTTCTCAGAAATCTGCGTTGGTTTTAATTCGTATATATCTTAGTGCTGCGAACAAGTGGACGGATTACAATTGCTGCCTTTCATGAACATTTCGTACCTTTGCAGATCTTCGTGGGTGTATTTGCTAGTTACACGGAATGCTTGTCTTTATGCTCCATCACCGCGCAAGCTAAAGATTTAATGGAATGCAGTTTTTTTTTTGTCTGGTGCAGACAGTTCGAAGCTCTGCCGCAATACAATAAAACTTCTGTAGTCATTGTAACGCTTGTTTGTGAAGATGTTAGTGTAGTTTTAAATCGCGCGCTGATATCATTCTTGTATAGGTGCCGGTGTATTTCCATATCCCGGGCTTAATGTGGCTCCACTGCCACAAAACATGACGAAGTAAGTAGCACTTGCCACCCGTGGTCAGCCAACTGTAGAATGGTTTTTAATTCGCTGCCTGGCGACTTTTTGGATGCGCTTCACGCACCAAAAGGGTATACGGCACAGCAATGCACCTACAGGATACTATCTATAGAGTGCAGTCTAAGGAAGGGTGCTTGCCTTTCTCGTGCACGTGCTGGATGGCCAGAGCAACCTGAGCCGAGAGCAGGCGCGCCGTCTCCTCCTTGAAGGGGCCCTTCTTGCGCACAAGGTCGCGGATAGAGCCCTCGGGTAGGTATTCCATCACGAAGCACCAGCTGCGTCAGCCAACCTCTCAATAAAAACAGCGTGCACCAACGCGAAGCACGAAAGCACCGCCACTACGGCTATAGGCATGCACTCGTTCCTTTAGCCGTAAACGTCGTCATGGACTTCTTTCTGGGTGAGTTGGAGCTTACATTGCTTAGGTTCACATGACTGTGGCGCTAAATACATGTTGTGGAAAAGGGGAGGCAGGTTGATTGATTGATTGATTGATTGATTGATTGATTGATTGATTGATTGATTGATTGATTGATTGATTGATTGATTGATTGATATGTGGGGTTTAACGTTCCAAAACCACCATATGATTATGAGAGACGCCGTAGTGGAGGGCTCCGGAAATTTCGACCACCTGGGGTTCTTTAGCGTGCACAAATCTGAGCACACGGGCCTACAACATTTCCGCCTCCATCGGAAAAGGGGAGGCAGAAGAGAATGAAGTGAGGTGCCGAATTATCATCAGTTCAATGACAGTCTGAGAAACGCACAGGAAAAAAAAGAAGTCATTTCCGCTCATGCGTGAACACCAAACGCATAACGTGCAGCGGCATAGTCAGCAGAACATATTATCGAGAAAGCGCATTTCTGTGTGACTGACACACACACAAAAAAACTTTTTTTAAGAATGCTTCCAGTCACTCTCTAGCAGTTTATTTGCTGCTTTTGCCTAGAATCGGCGCTAGCGCAAAGCATGCCGGGCGTTACAATGCACGGGAAGATTGTCTCTTACATGTTCTATTTGCATGCTCCATCAGTCTATATATCATTAACTCAACGCCTTGTTCATCGATGTAGGAGTTGCTGCAGCTTAGGAGTACCTCATATATTACCCGTTCGTTGTGCTAATCCCCCAAGAAGCAAGAAAGAATTGTTACAGTACGACTGATTGATATGTGCGGTTTAACGTCCCAAAAGCACCATATGATTATGAGAGACGCCGTATAGTGTAAGGCTTCGGAAATTTCGACCACCCGGGGTTCTTTAACGTGCACCCAAATCTGAGCGCACGGGCCTACAGAATTTTCACCTCCTTCGAAAATGCAGCCACCGCAGCCGGAATTGGATCCCGCGGCCTGCGAATTAGCAGCCGAGTACCTTAACTACTAGACCACCGTGGCGGGGCTGTTACAGTACGACTCAGCACACTGTGAGGCATGCAATCACCCTGCTTTACTTGGGGTTGGCCTTGCGCAGATCATGTGAGCATGTTATGTAGGCTATTTTTTTGCTATCACCTTTAAAAACTCTCCAAAGCTGGTTCCCTCAGTCTGTCTTAAGTTCCGTAGCTGAATCACCATGGTAGAAGTTGAAAGCCAGCGCGGCCAGTGCAAAGGCGTACGTGAAGGAAAAAGAGCAGGTCAAGCCGGAGGTTGTCTCTTATGTGCACCGAGTTAGCCATAATCTCATAAAGGCGGCTACCTGTTACGAAATCCCCGTCACTTTTTTTTTTACCTCCCAACAAGTTCGCTCAATCGTACCCACGTATTACACACGATGAGCCGGAGGGTTGCTGAAATAGCATAAAAAAAAGCTTTTAGGCGCTGAGAACAAGGGCTGGTCGATGAGACACCCCTAAGCAGCGGCAAGTCCTATATCGGACAAACAGGACGTTGCATTAATGATAGACTCAGAAATTATAGACTCAGGTGGTCTAGTGGCTAAGTCACGCGGCTGCTGACCCGCACGTTGCGGGATCGAGATCCGGAAGCGGTGGCCACATTTTTGATGGAGGCGAAAATTTCAATAGTTATAGCGCGAGAACAAAACGACGACACAGCGACAGGAAGGAGATGAAAGACAAGAGCTCTGTGTCGTCGTTTCGTTCTCGCGCTATAACTATCGTCATGTCATACCAACTAGCCCAAGCTGCCACACTTCTAAGGAGACGAAAACGTTTAAGGCCCGTGTGCCGTTGGTACACGTTGAAGAACCTCTAGGTGTTCGAAGTTTCCGAAGCCCTCCACTACGGCATCTCTCATAATCTAACGGTGGTTTTGGTACGTTAAACCCTAACGATTACATTATTATGATAAAATCAAGAAGCATGCCAATAGCATATACGTAAGAGATTATGCGCATCTTCCCGTGCATTGTAATGCCTACAGATAATTGATTTTCGGCAAAAGCAGCAATGCAATCAAACTTTTAGGATGACTGCCAGTTGGGCGTCTTGGTTACGGTTCATGATGAGACAAGCTCAAAAAATACACACACTCAAAGAGGACACAGACAAGCGCCTATAGTAAGCGCTTGTCTGTGTCCTCTCTGAGTGTGTGTATTTTTTGCGCTTATCTCATCATGAGCAATCAAACTGCCAGAGAGTTGTTGGAAGCATTCTTTATAAAAAAAAATAAAGGGTCTGATTGCATCAGTGACACATCTGTAACTTATTATTCGACAGAAATGCGCATTTTTATGCCGGCGCACGTCATGTGATGTTGGCTATTTAGGCATGCGCGAAAAGTCCTTCTTTTTTTTCTGTACGTTTCTTAGACTGTCATCCAACAGTTGATACATCAGCGCTGCACTTTCTTCTCTTCTACCTTCCCTTTTTCGCAACATGTATTTTGCGCCGCAGTCAAGTGCACCTAAGTAATTAAACCTGGATTTGCTCTCGCATGCCAATACGCAGCGGCAGCGCCACTTTTACCACTGGTGGCTGCCGGGCACCTAACTAGAAACAAATCTCGAATAGAGAACTTTCTTCATGACGTCACTGGTAAGGTCACCAAATAAGAGAAAGAACAAAAAAGTGAGAGGAGGGTAGCCATGGAAGCTCTTCTTTCCCACTCCGCATGCAAGCGGAATGAGCTCGTGCCTTCTTTCAGGTTCACTGGCTGCTTGGGCGATGCGGCTATGAGTAAAATTTTGTTGTTAACCATATTGCAATTTTTTCTTCGTGTGTTCTGAAGTGGCGAAGATGAAGCTGACTGGTTTCTCGGGCTAAACTCGATCGGGACAAGCAAAATGAGCTTTTTAGTTTATGTTTTATATGAAAAAAAAACAGACATGCACGTAGAGGCAAAGTGTCAATCTGTAAAACTATCTTTAACCCTTTTAGACGCTACCTATGCAGAACTGCAGTAAATGTGTCTGATCACTACAATGTTTCCTCAAGGCATTCAATACTCCAAAGCTACACTAATAATACAATTGTTGAATTTACGCGTGCTATAATAGTTCATCCTAATTAGGTTGTAATTAGATATCTCTATACCCAGAAGATATTGATGCTTCTTTTAGCATACCCAGAATAAAATCTCAGGTTATTATTATATTGACAATTCATTTTCGGTTATGTCCATATTGAGCTAAGAAAAATTCTGTTTTTCACATTGCTTGCAGGAAGCGGCACCTTGCAAGACTCGTCAAACGTAGTAGGGCTTTCAGGAAGAGATCATATGTATCAGTACACTGCACAATGAAATAAATGGCAGATTTAGTATGCAGGAGCTTCAATTCATCCAAAGTACGATATATCCTGCTTTTTATTAGTCTATACTTCATGCAAATTGCAAAAACGAATGGTGTACACAACTGTGTACATGGCGTCTCAAAGAGTTAATTTACAACTGACAAATGGACATAAAGAGCAAACATTGAGACCAGAATGTCCAAACCAATGCAAAAGTTATGAACGATCACGAGTAGGGCACGTCGTGTTTGACCCAGCCACGTCTGTTATGACGGCGCACATGGTTTTCTTACAGAACTTCAGTACCAAACGAGACTGCAGTTCAGAGGCACGAAGAGGCTTCAAGCTATCAGATGCTTTTCAAGGAAACTCCTCTGGAAAGAGTGTTTCGACAAGTTGGCTTGTCCTCGTCAGGGCAACAGCGTTGTCCTGGCGAAGAGAAGTTTTCTTGTCAAAACGTTCGCTCCATCGACAATAGCTGTAATAACTTTTAGAAGCATTTAGTACGTGTATTTGACTGACAGTATTAGAAGTAAAAACTCAAACCATGGCTACATGAATTTTATGAACATGGAGGAGCCTATAATTACTTGATATCCTTTGAACTATATACGCATGCCAAAAGCAAAAGAATAAAAAACTATTCAGCCGAGCCAACACGAATCGAAGCATTTCATCAAACGCATCTTGCCGACAGCAACTTGGCCACCATCTTGACCAATTATTCTAGCGACACTGCACTTCTGCCAGTCTAGTAAGGCTTGCAGAGAACTGGGTTTACTCATGTACGCATGCAAAATCAATACTTGATGAAAGAATGGGTCCGAACACTTGTGCTCACTCGTTGCTACTAAGAAACCTCGAAAACGTTCGCCGATCTATAAATACCGAGGTTAACACACTGTATAGTCGCGCAAAACATGAAGCCCCGATTTAGCCAACTTCCTCTAATGCATGGTTGACCTGATTCACCTGGCCTACTGCAGCTTCCGTTCACTGCACGCTAAATCAAATCCCTTATCTTTGCTGCATTCATGCTTGGCACGCCAACCGAGCGAGACAACAGTGAATCATCCAACATACGATATCGCTGAGCAAGTGGCAAGGGAGGTGGATGCAATTAAGTGATAAACACAAATCTTCCAGTGATTTGGTCGATTCGAAAATCAAATCGTAATTTAATGAAAACAAATGACAAATGAACAAACGATTACTTCTTTATAGTTGATTCAATTTTTTTATGAGTAAAAACTGGTGAAATACAAGAAATCCGAACATCCACAAGGGTGCTGCTTCTTAGGCGAGTTGTAAATTCACAGCTTAATAAAATATTTGTGGCGCAACTCCGACAAGGAAAGAACTGGGGTTTCTGAAATTATTAGTAACTCTGATAACTGGCGCCCTATTTTGTCTCCTCCTTTTCTTTCCTTGTCAAAGTTGTGCCACAATTATTTTATTAAGCAACGAACATCCACGTTCAACTCACTTCGTTCAACCAGTTCTTAGTATGCCCGGCAACCGCTACGAGTGCACAAGTTCCCTGAAACTTAAACTACCACTGAGTTTCCGGGGTCGCATTAAAGTCCGTTGCGCAAGCACTCATCTTCAAGTCTAGTGCGTATGTATACATAAAAAATCTGGAGACAGGACTACGAAAGAAACGATAACATTATACTCACTAAGCACGTTGCATGTTAATAGTAACTACGCTGGAGAAATATAGAAATGGATGGGGGAGGGTTCGTTGCAGAATAACCACAGCCCATTTGTCACTGAGTGCAATAAAAGGCTGACTAAGTATACTAACCATCAGCTGTGAACGCTTCCTCGTGTTTCTGAAATTATTAGTAACTCTGCTAAAAAAATACGAGCGATCAAAATTCCACGACCGCTAAAAAAAAAGCTGGCACCGTGATGCCACCTATTTGAGCCTCTATAGAAATTAAAGTAACAGCTATCATTGAACCGTTATCTTTTATAGTAAGAAACATTTTGTTCAAGTAGGCGCTTTCAGCATGAGAGTAAGGCCCGCGTGCCTCCAGCCAGCACCGGTGTCCTGACGAAATAGCGAGACTCGGAAAAGTACACATCGCCACCACATTCAAGTGAGCAGGTAAGATCTTGTCTATATCGCAATGGCAGAGTTTAGTATCATCCTGGTGTTAGGCGCACCAAGGAATCCGCTGGTTACGCAATGCCCAGAGGCAGCGAACTGGGCTCATATGTTCCCCAGGAGTAGCGGGCATTATGCGAATGAGCCGAAACACGAGCAGCCGAGGGTGCACGTTTGTTACAACGCATAATAAACGACCACTAGTGACCTAAATAAATCCAATGCAGCGAACTCGGACGATGAATCTTCGCTCTCACACTTTTCGTGCATTGGCATGATTTTACTTTTTTTATTTTTGGTAAGAACATTTCTAACGCTTCTCGTTCACGGAGGAAGCCACATAACTCAATGCGCAGCCTGCCGGCTGGCCATTTGCATTTATATACAACTGCCGAAAAGTGCGAGTTTGTAGTGTCTACCTTGCGGTGAAAGAAAACCGTTATATTTCCCACCACGTCATTATCTTCGTGACATTATATGAACTAAGTGAGCCTGACTTTTTGAACTTTAAATTTTTTTCTTCCCTGACTTAATCATCAAAGTATCCCGGTAAGGTAGGCGATAAACCACAATGCTAAAGCTTCTTTTGCATTTGGGGTCATGTGTACGCAGCGCATGATATAATGTGCACAAGAAGCCAACGCGCGGTATCCTTCAAAGAAAAAAACTTGGCATCCAACTGGTGAAACTATTATATATATTATATTTACATAGCCGTGCGTATTCTGGCTACTTCGATTGACCCGCCATGCGACTTGACAGCTGCTTTGTAACATATTTAAGGCAAACAATGGTCACCGTCATAAACATGCCTAGCGAAAAATGTATTTGTAAGGAGCCTCACGTTCTAGAATATGCGCAGTGGAATCTCACGCTGTAGAAAAGGAATGTTTTATTATTATTATTATTATTATTATTATTATTATTATTAATATTATTATTATTATTAATGTGTAAACGATACACAGGTTGGGACTGTGGCGGTTACAGAACGACTAATAGTGATTCGTTTTTTTTTCTTCGTATTTAGCATCAAAATTTTAATGCCACCACGTGAGCGTGACGTAATGAATGCCTGCAGGTGGTTTTCCATAACGTGGCCGTTGTGGCTCTCCAAAAGCCTAAGCTTTCAGAATGCAACGGAATGCACCTTCAGTACAGTAGGTTACAACATAGGAATAAATAAAAGCTCCACCGCGTGTACTGCGACACGTCTGCTATTAATCGGTGCTGTGTTAGGTTGTTTCGGGTCTAACCATGAGCACGTTTTATGTGCTATTGTAAACACAAGGCATATTACGAATTCAGATGAACGTCGCTACTTAAAAATATTAACCTTTGGCTGTGCAGTAATGTCGGATTCTTTGCGGACATTCATCGGTAACCTCAAGCTTTTAAGAAAAGGCTAGTGACACTAGCGACACGTGTCGACAAAAAAGAAACTCTCACGCAGAAATATTGTTAGAGGCGCTGGACGACATCGAAACGACTGAATGCACTTCAGTCACTTCGAGCGGCACGGGGAAGCCTGTTGCGCCTGAGCGCATACATTTATTGCCCGTTTGTAACCGACTATAATAAATATAATAACGACTTCACCAAATCAATGACGTCTTCCCCGGGAACTTGCTTTTTTTTGCTAGCTTACCAATCTGATTCTCACGATGATAGTCATTTGTTTTGTGTTGTAGTAGGGTGGTTTCCTAAAATAGCCAATTTCTCTGGGGTGTTCATTGCAATAGCGTTTTTAGCTTGCGGCCGGGTTCGTTTTTTACTTGCCCAATTGTTTATTCTTTGCTTGTTTCATGATAAACATTATGGCCTAATTTTCCGTCATAGCCTTAGTACCACGCCTTATTTACCAAAGATAAAACAACAATGCGGCGCTACAAATGCAAGCAACACCCGCCAGCCACGTTGTTTTGCGACTACAGTACCCACTTCCCAAGATTTATTGGTCCCTTACTCTTGCGCAGTTTCTTGAAAATTTCGAAGCACGAAAGGGGGCTCCCCTACTGTTCCTTGGGAGCATTTCCTTGCTGTTGGCAAAGAAAGAATTGCTACTTTTAACGCTTTTTTAGGCTAAAGAGGGGCCTTACAACACGGCCTTGCAATAGTTCCCGCCTCTGGTGATGTGTCATCGTCTAGAGTCGTATCGGCTTACCCTTTAGCTGTCTCGAAGTAGGCCCGAAATGTGACCACGTAAGGGTGGTCCGTGACGGCCTCCCAGACAGATTTTTCTACTTCGACCCGCTTTCTTTCCTGTGAAGGACATGAAAGTCAAAATAAATTACAGGCTGCTTGGGCAAACGTTATAGAGCGTCACTCTGGCGATGGTTGTCGAGCACAGTGATCTTCCATATACCGCAAAGGGTTCACCTTTTCTGGGTTCTGGTTCTTCTTTCGAATGTACTTGAGCGCTGCCAGCTGCCTGTTGACGCGGTGGCGCACCAAGTAGACTATGCCGAAACTGCCCCTACCAAGCACGTTGAGCGTGACAAGGGAATCGAGGTTCCAGCTGACCGTTTCCTTGGGGTTGATCCAAATGTCAGTGACCACTTTCTTTGACGCGTTCTGGGAGCGAAAGATGGATGTTTGTGGCAGCCCACCACCAGAAGCACAAGTGCCACCTCACTACCACTCACTGGATCGTCTGTAGTTGCCGAGTACTTACAGAATCTAAAGACGAAGTGGATAAACCCGTCGGGGTTTTGCTCAATGCATTATCCTCATCAGTTTGAATTCGGGAAAACTGGAAAAGCGAGAGCGTTGAGGCCAGAGAACTACAGACGATGCCAGGTTGTGGTTTCGTGGAATTACTCTGTTTAACGTACCGCTGCGCTGGTGCCTGCCTGGTCGCTCATCGACTCAGCCTTCTTATCGGCACCGTCAGCACCCTGTTTCTGCTGGTCAAGGTCTTTCTTCTTGAGTTCTGCCTTGGAGTCGTGAGAGCGAGACTTGGCCCTCATCGCCCTGGGCTCAGCCTCCGCGCCACCCTGCTCGTGATCATCGTCGTCCTGCGGCCGCCTTTTCCTCTTCTTAATCTTGGCCACTTTGGAGCAGCCGGGCTGCTGCTCCTCAGGGTCAGCAAGACCGGCGTCGGGCGGCAAAGGACTCATCGCTTCAGAGGACTTCCTGCGACCCTGCACTAGTTCTTTGTAGGCCACGTTCCGAGAGGCCATAAGGTGGCCAGTAACCCCTCGTCGCTGTAACCCAGCTGTCCGAACAGGCGGCGTTGTCTAATTTTACCTGCAGCACGCCATATACAAAACGTTACAACAGTTCTATGCCCGCAAGACTTGCGAGCACGCCTCGCATTGGACTGGTAGTTTCATCCGTAGCACTTTTCAATTTTTGTCTCTGCAAGATAACTTATAACACCTTCGTGTGATGGTACCAGGCAGCCCCGTAGGCAGAATTTTTTTTTTTTGGGGGGGGGGGGGAAGGGAAGGGGACTTGTTGAAAGTCTTGAACACCATATATTTTTATTATTTATTATATGTTGGAGACGAGAATGCTTGAAGCTTGAATACTCAGATTTAGGTGCACATTAAAGAATCCAAGGGGTCTAAGTTGTTAAGCCCTCGACTGTGCGGCGTCTCACATAATCATATATCGTGGTTTTGGAACATTAAACCTCATCGATAATTATTATTACTGCATCTCTAATCATTATCAAACAACGCCATTTCTCGTGCTAGTTTGTTCAAGTAATTCTTATGGAGCAACAATTTTTTTTATCATTAGTAAATAAACCTGCGGTGCCTTGTTCTTACACGAATCACCCCGACACCACGTCGCGATGACTCTCTTCCAGCGGGTTTTGAAATGCTCATTCATCGACATGTCGCGAGGCGATTACGAAAAAGAAAATTACAGACGATGCAATGCTTGGCATCTACGGCGACAGAAGCATCTTCTTCATGTTTGGTGCAAAACACGAGCCGAATATGTGGGCATATCTGTGTGCTGTCGACGCATTCTTTGGTCTATTCTATGCGCTGATATATTACAAAGACGACGAAAGAAGTGCTATATCCTTCATGCCATTAGTTTGTGCAGTAAAGACTGCCCGGTCAATGTTGGACACATTATCCCACACGAATGGGTCACGTGTCGATGGCTATCCCTTACGTTTTCTCCTTTGCCGGTGGTATAACAAGAAAAATACCAGCAGCCCATATCACTCTCGGTTAGTGAGTAAATCATTCACAGTGGACCATGCTTCAAAATACAATTTGCCGTGGGCCTTAGGTATAAAAGTACGGCCTCGGTAAAAAAAAACTTCTGCGGCGCTCGCGAAATCCGTCGTGGCTTCACACAAAATATCGTTCATCTCGGTCGCAGCAATAGGTGACAGCCTCTGCCGCAAGAGAAGATGCCGGGTAAGCGCTGGTCGCTACACTTCACCGTAAGTGGCTTCCACGAGCGATTTACCGCTATTCTATGGCTGCAAGTAGCGTAAGTGGCACTGTGGCTCTTCTCGCGAGAAGCGCAACCGGAAGTTCGAAGTAGCTACAAGACTAGCCCGTCACATCGCACGACACCGGAAATTCCTCACATTGTCTCAAGTCTGTTAGTTTCACCACGAGTGATGCTGTTCGAGATTGCAGGCTACACAGAAGCACATTGCGAACCGAGCTAATAAACGATCCTGCACGAAAAAAAAATAGACCAGGTAACCTCGAAAGCCCCCGCGTTCTTTTCCCTAAGACCATTTCGACTACAGCAAAGACTCTCAAGAACAAGCACCGATCGCGGTCGGGCGCTGCGCTTTCGTCGACGCGCTCACCTTCGCGTCCGATTCGGATTTAGCTCATAGGAAGAGGCAGCGGGACCGGAGCCTCACGACAGCGACAGGGCTGGCTACGGAGCCCCGATGTGGCAGTTGCTTCGATGGTGGTCACCCGCTCTTAGAGCGAGGGCACGTGCAGCCCGCGACTGGACGTAAGACCACCAGGTGGCCAAGGCCGACATAGCCACCTTCGCTGAGCGGCACCTCTTCTTCTTCGTCACCAATATTGTGCACGAAACGAGCTATGATGGTCCGTTCTACAGACAAGAACTTTTTGTTGGGCTAGTCGGTGCATGTTTAACGTAAGAAATAAGGCGCCAATGAGAGGAACACAAGTAGTTGGTCCATGTCACTTCTTGTGTTCGTCTCGTTGGCCCATTGTTTCTTCCGTTAGACCATACAGACCCTTTGTGCCTCTTGGTAGTTATAAAAAGGCAACATACCGAACACGAGGCACAGGGGCTGACTAAGAATTCAAGTTTTCCTGTTCGTATACTCCGCGGTAAATATACAGCAAATGCGAAAAAGTAAAGGAACAACAAAAACGCCAGGCCTGCGCGGTAGGCGCAGCAAAGTCACAGGGAAAGCTATAAGAGCGGCCTTTCAGAGCCTTTTCAAAACACCCATTGGGCAACTACTGCAAGCACACTTTCTTGGTACCCGCCGGCATTCGTTATGCTATTTTTCGTCATTCTTCTGAGAAGCGTGGTATCCGCTAAACACTTGCTAGGAATTTTGTGCCAATTGTCCATGCAGTGGCTGACGACGATGAAGAATTATGGCTGAAGCGGGTATGCGCCACAGCATCTGTGTCAAAAGAAAAGGCTGGGGTTGGCATCTTCTCTCCTTCTTTGGACTGGTCCTTTTCGATTCGACTCCCAGATTATACCCCGGTATTCATTGCAGAATTATTGGCCATTGTTCTTGCCCTACGCAAATTACCCTCAAGCGAATCATTAGCAGTTATTATTACAGATTCGTTATCAGTTTGTAATGCACTTTCTGCGGCAGTAAATTCAGAGCTGATGAATACGTTTCAGCATTTAGTACCGAAAAACGTAAAAAAACTGCATTTGCTATGGGTACCAGGCCACCGCGGATTATATTTGAACGAAATGGCGGACGCTTTAGCAGCAGTATCCCTGGGTGGGCCCACCATCCAAGTTTTGCCAGATACGGCTTACGTAACCGCGCTAAGGTTCCGAAACGCTTGCCTGCAATGGGGAAAAGGTAATTTGGATAAATTCAAAGATTTCGAGCATTTGAGCTATTGCTGGAATAAACAGTGGTGTGTATCTCGCCAGTTAGAGGTCACTTATACTAGATTGTGCTGTGAAGTTCCACAACTAAATTATTACCTTAATAAAGCTCGGCTCAAGGCGTCACCGCTATGCATTTGGTGCGACGAAATTGAAACAGTTGAACATTTCTTTTTATTCTGTCATCGTTATTCTTATCACAGAAAAAAATTTTTAGTAGCCCCATTACAAAAGCTAGGAATACAAGTATATCTATCAGTAATTTTATCACTGGGCGGAACTTTGGTTACTGCCACAGATGTATGCTCCGCTGTGTTTGATTACATCAACGCAACTAAAAGATTACCATGCTAGTGAACCCCTACCTTTTCAGATCTTTAGTTTATAATTCGTAGTTATGTCTTTCAAAAACAAAAGATGGTTTGACCGCTTGCTCAGCAAACATTTTTGTTTTTTGGTAGTATTATTTTAAGCTACTTTTTCAGATTGGCTTCATTTTCATTTTAGTTTCATTTAAGTATCCTGCCGCCCGGTTATTGGCCCATCCCCCTTTGTGGGTTGGCGCCATTCATCAGAGGTCATCAGCATCAGTTAATACGGAAACAAGAACAAGCTTTTGTAATGGGTTGGAGCATTGGACGGCCCACTCGTTACGCTAATCGCATTGTGCGATGACTGGTTGTTCTTTCACTGTTGTAAAACGCTTTATGGGTCGCATTAACGCGATTGCTTTCCTGGCATCAAGCCTGCCTAAGGCAAGTTTGATAACAAGTCACAAACACCGGAGTAGCTCAGTGGTGTAGCACCGCAAGCACGCCGGGAGCTATGCGAGGTTTCTTTAAGGAAGTTGCGGACAGTGTCCGGTTCTTGTCAGTTCGGTTTTCTAATGAATACCTTTTTTCGGTCGGGCGAAAGAAATTGCATAAAGACAAATGCGACATGATTTTTCCAGTTCCTATGTATATGTTAATTAATAGCGGGTAGAAGGCAATGATGTTCTTAAGCGTGTTAAGAAAATGCAAATTCAGCCTAGTGCAAAAAGCTTTTTCTTTAAATTACACTCCGGAACGCTACCGGTTAAGACTTTTTTAGAAGATAGAGGAGTTTATATGCCATGGGGTTCGAACTGTTTGACCTGCCGAAAGCCGGAGACAATAGATCACGTTTTTCTGCATTGTTGGGAAGGGGTTTACTTCTGAGATGTTTTACAGAGAACTCTAAAAAAAGAACTTCCCTTACATTCACTGGGCATCAGGTTTTTGACAGTAGAAAAAGAGAAAGGACTGCCTTTTGATCTTATAATGCTGTTTGGCCTCCATTGTCTATGGCGGGCAAGAATGGCCGGTTACTACTATGACCCTGACAGGCGTCTGGCCCGTATGCTTTTCCGCGAAAGCATTGCTCTGTACATTAATATACTCAAACAACAAGATTTTGTTTCGGAATGGCTCTCCAGGGTCGAACCTCTGGTGAACCTGAAGGAATTTAACACTGTAATCACTAATAGTTCGGCAACTGTTTTGTCATCACTTCTGTTTGTATGTTACTGTTTACAGTGACTTATATTGATGTGTGTACCTTGTGCAAAACCGGTAATAAAGAAAAAAAACCGGAGTAGCTCAGTGGTAGAATACTGGGCTGGCACCCCGCGGACCTGGGTGAGAGCCCCACCGTGTCATTGGTGCTAGGTAATGCCTGCCTAAGGCAAGTTTGACAAGAATTTACAAGCACCTGCGTAACTCAATAATAAAATAATAGGCTGGCACCCAGCGGACCCGGGTTCAAGCCCCATTGTGTCATTGATGCAAATTTTTTTCTAACCAAGATGACTATCCTCCGAAAGAAAAATTAGGTCTTCAGCCGTAAGGGCTAAAAACGGCTACTGACGCAGCTGTCTTGGGTTCGCGATTTTCTACATAAGAGCAGTTTCGTAATATCTGGGCTGTTTCTTAATATCCCAAACCACAATATGGGGCAGGCCGTAGTGGAGGGGGCCCCGCCATGGTGGTCTAGTGGCTAAGGTACTCGGCTGCTGACTCGCAGGTTGCGGGATCGAATCCCGGCTGCGGCGGCTGCATTTCTGATTGAGGCGGGAATGGTGTACAGGCCTGTGTGCTCAGATTTGGGTGCCCGTTAAAGAACCCCAGGTGGTCGAAATTTCTGGAGCCCTCCACTACAGCGTTTCTCGTATGGTGGTTTTGGGACATTAAACCCCAGAAATCAATCATCAATCGTAGTGGAGAGGACAAATGAGAAGGTAAGATGGTTAATCATCCTCGAGCAGCTTCGCCTACCCATGACGTCACTGCCCCGCTACAGTAGCTGTTTAAGCTTCGCAAAACTCCATGTGGCAAAACGCACAAAGTGTACGAAACATACCTTCAATACTCTCCGATTTCGGATTGTTCATGTCCCTGGTGCACCGCGCAAAAGAACACATCGAACGTGGATAGATACAACTTCGCAAGTGAAACAAGTAATCGTTCGAAAATTGGCAGCATTGTTTTGGATAAAGAAAGACAAATGGTGAAAGAAAGCTGTATAAGCACATGACAGTTATATAGGTTTGAAGGAAATATCGGCATCTGGCGAGAAAATGTTGTATACACAAAAATGCACAATATTTAATGACGGAGGACAAGTATAAGGTGGCAGGCCACAGGCCCGTCAGTTTGTTTCTCGCTGGCACACGACACGTGGGATGTAAATAGCTTCAGTGCGGAGCGCCGTTTTTCCGAAACCGTGAGAACGTAGTGTGCTGCACCATGTATGCTGCATCGAATCCGTCATGCCGAACAAGTTCTGCGTCCTCAGTGCCATGGCAATTACGCCTCCAAGGTTAAGGTGCACGTTTCCCGATTTCGCCAAGCCGCGGAGCTGCGCAAAACACGGCTGCGCGCGATTTTACGCGACAGCCTCATTCCGCAGTATTGCTTTGATATGTGAGGTTTAACGTCCTAAATCCACCATATGATTATGAGGGACGCCGTAGTGGAGGACTCCGGAAATTTCGACCACCTGGGGTTATTTAACGTGCACCCAAATCTAAGCACACGGGCCTATACACCATTTTCGCCTCCGTTGAAAATGCAGCCGCCGCAGCCGGGATTTGATCCCGCGACCAGCAGCCGTGTACCTTAGCCACTAGACCACCGCGACGGGGCTCATTCCGCAGTACTCCAGGGCGAATTGTCCAGCAGAATTTTTTTCTTCCTTACATTTCCCAGCGTGATTAAAAGTACGATGGTCACCTCTTTTAACAATGCCCATGATGAAGACGAGCAATGGCATGACATTCAGAAGGAAGCCAAGTATTCACGTGTTGGGTGCAACATAGTCATCACTGAAGGAACACTGCATAAGATAAAAGACATGATCCCGGTATTCGTACATGTGGCTGGGCAGGCTGTCCACGCTGCCCTGAATAAACTCAGCTGTGAGAAATGCAGAGAAACAATGACAGCGATAAAAAAAATTTTGGTTTGCGTTTCACACAACCACTGTTGCCTCATGAGAGAAATGGATCGTCCGCCGTGGAGCAGTATAGTTATAGTACTAGGCTGCGGACACGAAAGTCGCAGGTTTGATCTCGGCGGTCCCATTTCGATGAAGGCTAAATGTTAGAGGCTTGTTTACTGTGCAATGTCAGTGACGCTAAATAACGCGGCATGGTCGAAATTTCTGAAGCCCTTCATTGCGGCGTCCTTCATAATCATATCGTGGTTTTGGGACGTTCAACCCCTGGTATTAGAACAATCAATCGAGGAGGTCTCCCGCATTCAACGCTGTGTGGCCTAAATACTGTTGCTCGACATTATCCAGACATGGATCAGTTGTCAAAACAAACATTGCTTTTACAGTTCTCGAAGCACCACCACATGGTAGCAGACCTCATTTTGGAGCCCCTAACGAACGACGAGCAGCCAGATACTTGTGACAATGAACGTACTTTGCTCAGTCTGAAGCACTTGCTATGGTGCAGCACTAATCTTCTCGAACATTTTTTGCAGCAATATGATTGCTTATATTTTAGCATCTGAATTAAAATCTAAATCACCGCTTGTCGTTCATAAGGCATGCTCAGGACTTAATGTGACATTTCATCTGTTGTTGGGGTTCTTTTTTTTTATTCATTACCCGCTTTTTTCTACCTCTGGCAAGTGCAAAACGACAAGGAAAATGTTTCGAGAAAACGTCCTTTCAAACTACCAGTTAACCTTGTACTTTTTACTAAACATCAAATGTTAGTTTGCCCATCTGAATCGTTATTTTCTTTTTATTTGTTATTTTCATTCAGACTAATTTGAACTCTTCACGCAACCGTAAACCTGTTCAAGGTGCGACTACGTATTCATACTCTATTGTGGTCTGGTCGCTATATTAGTCCGTCGCAAATATCTGATACCTACACCAAGAACCGTAGAACAAGAAATGCAAAGTTTGGAGACATTTGGGAAATGTGTTCCTGCTCACTGCCGAATTGAAATAGAAGACATAGCCTCAACAAAACTGTGCTTAAAAGAAAACTCTGCGATATATATATATATATATATATATATATATATATATATATATATATATATATATATATATATACAAAACTGCCACCATACGCTCTCTTTGGTACTCTTTGGTTAAAATATACAGCCGTGAGTGATTTGCGATTTTTCAGACTGAATAATAAAATTGGTAGTTGATTCCAGAAACACGTTTGCAAACGCGCGCAACCCTATGTAAGTGACGTACGGGTCTAGCCTTTCTACCCCGCCTCGCCCAGCAGACGGATGCAGCACGCGCACTTTCTTCTACGAGTTGACAACGACGCCAGCACAGCTCAGTTTTGTCAGCTGTACATCGTGTTAATCATTGTGGACATCGTGTCTTACACTCAGCATGCACAATACTGAGCAAGTGGCAGATCGATTCGATATATTGATATGTCGGGTTTAAGGTCCCAAATCCATCATAAGGCCATGAGAGACGCCGCAGTGGAAGGCGCCAGAAATTTAGACCACCTGGGGTTCTTTAACATGCACCCAAATCTGAGCACACGGGCCTAATGCATTTTCGCCTCCATAAAAAGTGCAGCCACCGCAGCCGGGATTCGAGCCCACGACTTGCGGGTCAGCAGCCGAGTACCTTAGCCACTGGACCACCGCGGCAGGGCGAGCAGATCGATTCGGGACACGTCAAATGCTTCACGCGCCGGCCAATCGAAATCAAACGGTGATGCTTCCGCGCTCAGCTTGTTGCCGGAGTATTCATTGAACTCGTCACCGGTAAGTTCGGTCGAGCGTGCACAGCTTGATTCCACGTCGGATGACATCGCCAACTTGTTTTTCGCGAGATAGAAGATGCACCTGTGCGGAGTTTGCACCTGTGCGGAGTAAAAGAAGTGTGTTTAAGCACACTTCTTTTACTGTACGCAAAGAAAAAAAGATGTCGAGATATGAGAGGTGTATTTGACCGTAACTATTTTCACGGGATTCCTTCGGTCCCGGTGAATTGATTTTCAGGCGCGAAACAGGGACACTTACTAAGTGGAGAAATTGAAAAACACACTGCAGACGTTTCAAAGCTATAGCCTTCGCACCTCGTTAGTGAGGAGTGGTGAAGCACCATGTTTTTCTTGTCCGCTTTGTTCTCATCAGAAGTGCGCTACTTCAACATTCGGTATGATGACCAGTCCCCAACTAAGTCCAGTTTTCAACGCCATTGAAGGGTTCCCCGCCAGCGCAGAATTGCCCATGCGGTAAAGCGCCCGACGCCACGGACGGCAGAGTTTCGGAATGCCGGCGTCTGTCGATGACAGTCTCTTTAAGCACGGAGCAGGCGGTGAACTCTTTATCGCACCCAAAACGAGAGGTCACATACAAACACTATAGTTGCGCTGTCTTGGAGGAAGTCGGTGGGGATCTCATAGGATACCGCAGCCTCCATTGCGCGCTGGATGAGTTGCCATCGGTCTTCTGGCTCGCAGGAACGCAGGAGAGACTCCCACGACTGTGGGATGTTTGTGTTGTCTGTGTTGTAGTGCTTTCAAGTCTACACCTTATGTATGACTGTGGCCGGGGATGAGCAATGTTGGCACCTCGGTGCTCTCTGTTCCGGAAGAATTCTGAAGAAGGCTGCGGGATGATGTAGTTTGCGTCATTGCACGGCCTGGCGCTTCATTAGACACTATACCAAGGACGGAGCAGTTCCCCTGATTTTTTTTTCTAAGATGGCCAGCCGTATCGAAAGTCTGAGAGTCTTGTGTTGAGGCCAAACCAACGCTGCGTAAAAGACAGCCTATTTGAAAAGATGATCTTGCAGACTGGATGCATTTAATGCAACAGTCTTAGTAATACAGATCTTGTTAGTAAATGAATATTTCTTTCTTATTTACTGGTGTTCGTTAGTGATCCTAGCGATAAACTTGACTTGCTTGTCTCAGCGTGCTTTCGCGCTGCGACATTATTCGCAATATTCTGCTGCACTTAATAAAGTTTCTTGCTGTGCACGAAAATCCCCGAAATAGAAAAAAGTATTCCACTATGTATGAAGTAGTCTTTAGCAATCGATAGATTGCACTGTCTGCATTTTTATATTTGTATTACGGAATGCATTCACCACTTTTTTAGAGCATCTCTGAATTATCCCGCTATGCCTTATGCAAAAAATGTGTTCAGCATCTTCATTTTAGACTTCTAGCTCGTGTATTTTGATATCTGCATTCTGGAATGCTTTTCCGGGTATCTTTGACTAGCCCTGGCCCACCCGGCATTTGTGTCATGAGGGAGGTCAGCAGTCCCCTTGCACACCGGTAAACACGCCGATGCCGTTATGCCTAGTTCACACTGAAACATTCGCTTTCTACAGCGACCGAAATTCCCCTGCCGCCGAAACACAGCGTCGTTCGCACTGGACGCGCCCCGCGCCGCCGAATATGCCATCTACTACGGGGCGAACGCGGGATGGATGCGCTGTCACCCGGTTGTTGTCGCGGCTCGCAAACGCTACTACGCTATCCGGTGGTGTATACTTCGACGATTCTCGTACGCAAGAAGCAAGAAAAGACAGTACTGCTTACATTGCTGGCAAGTGGCTGTCTTGTAATGCACCAAGAGCAGAAAAACCACCGACGCCAGCGGCGTTGGTGGGTTCGTTTTGCTTTGCAAGACCGCAACAAGCTTGGTCACGCCAACAGAAAGCTCGGTCACCTCTTTCACGAAATACGGAAGCGAAGTAGGCACAGAGTAGGTTAAACTCCCGTTGGTTTCAACATTCAGTTACGTGCACTGCAGCGTAACAAGTGAGTAGGGCTTGGCCGCCATTATTCAAAATTCCTTGATTAGCGCTCCTATCGGTCCGCGGTGACCAATTCGGCGGCAGACGCCGCAAAAATCGGTACGAGAGCGATCGGCGCGGAAAGGGCCCTTTCGGCGGATCTCGCCGTCACCGAACCGGATTCGGAGCACTTTCGGCGGCCGGAATGCTCAGTGTGAACGCGGCCTTAGCAAAGGCACTGAGCCGTGCCCCGCGACGGGAGGCTGAAAATGACATCAGTTTTGTTTCCACCTCCCTCTTTTTATAACCTCTCTCTCTTTCTCTCTCTCTCTCTGTAAACCATACATTCTGATGCAGCCGCTGTGCTCGAGCACCTCTTGGGAAACGGCTATGATGCTTAAGTATAGCGGCCGGGTATAGTCGCAAGTGGCATCGAGTGGATATAAATAAAGACAGGGGCACTTACCAGCAATTCCGCAGGTTGGAAAACTCTGATTTGCTATTCTTGCATAATTCGAGTACAGCACGGCAAAAAAATTACATGCGGACCACGAAAGGTGGAAAACAGAATAATTATTACCGCTACTGAATAATATCTGACAGTGATGTGCACGAAATGTTGCCAATCACCGGTTAGTCGGGTTGGGTGACATGCTTATAATAATGTAAGACCTTCACGAAATGCCATACTTTATTCAGCCAGTCCCATATGGCAGGCGATTTCACCGAGATATTACGGTAACTTGTCGACGTCTATACATCTGCGTCGATGTTTTTTTGTTGTTGTTGTTGTCTTCGCCACACTGATTTTGTAAATGCCGTACCATCGCCGAGGCTTGCATTGCCCTATCGGTGCGAAGCAAGCTGCTTGTGCGTTTCTTGGCTAGTAGTGACAGGGCTATGAGTGCGGTCAATTTGCTTGTTGGTAGAATAATCTGAAGGATCACATGAACAGTCCTGATGTGTCTAACAGTGTTCGTGGTGTAAAAAATAAGCTTTATTGAATAAAAGGGCGGAAGCGGTTGGTAGAAACTTTTCTGTTGCTCTGACGTGGTTTCCTCAACCCCCGTTGGCATCCTTTTTTCGACTATTCTTAATGACTTGTTGCTGGTCAGTTTCATCCGATGCCAGAAAGCAACTAGTAATGCTGCAGCATATTCCGTAGAGAGATAATACATGAACCGGTATCGTGCGCTTCAGGGCGCGAGAAGAATGAGTCCAGCTCATAGTGATGTTTATTAGGACATATATGCTATTGCCGGAAGCCTTGCATGTATATACACATGGCCTCCCAGTGAATGTTTTCAAGACGTATACTCATTCACTGATGAGAAAACACGCACTCTCGCTTTAAGGGTCTCTTTAAGAATGTGAATGTGAGCCACTCTATAATGATTGTTCACGATTACGCAGAGCCAGCGCGAAATCTTTGATAACAATTAACAACCACAATAATAATAAAAATAATAATCCGAGACATCATATATTTTAGCGCAAACAATAAAAAAGAAAGAACTAGCTGAGAAGATGACAGTGCACAGGGCTAGCGCTAAACCCAGTGCACTGTCTTCTTCTCATCTATAGATCTTTCTTTTTGTTTGCGCTAAAAAGTATGACGTCTGGGATACAACACTAGCTAGCCCAACAGAAAGTTTTATTGAATATTGATATTATTTGGGGTTTGACGTCCCAAAACCACGATATCATTATGAGAGACGCCGTAGTGTAGGTTCTCCGGAGAGATTGACCATTTCGCGTTCTTTAACGTGAACGGACATCGCACAGTGCACGGACCTCAACCGTTTTGTCTCCATCGCAATGCAACCGCGGTGGCAGGGATCGAACCCGCGACCTTCAGGTCAGCAACTGAGCACCTTAGTCGCTGTTCCACAGAGGCGGACGGGTGATATGTTTGAAGCATTCTGCATTCGAAAAAAAAAAGGGGGGGGGGAGGGACCATTGTCTCTGCGTGGATATGCTCTTGCTCCGCAGAAACGTAATGTGTAGGAAGGGGGAGGGGGTCGAAAGTTTTCAGGCCACTATTCCATGTATTTCCATGGAATCAGCGAGGCCTGAGAACTTTTGACCGGGACTGTACCCATCAAAACTGTGACTTATCATTTGAGAGTGGGACGTCTTGTTCTCTCATATGTACACTGATTGTGTCTTACTGTATGTATTGACATGCATGCGCAATAAAATATGCTTATTTGCAGCAGCGAATATGAGTCATCGAGTATTCGACGTTGCAATGCTGTTTCAAAGCTCAAATTTAGTATAGGCATACCAAACAGCGTGGTTCAAGACGCTAATGCAAATCATATCGTGGTGTGGGCACTTAAAATTTCAGCAATTATAATTACTGTCTTTAAAAACATGACGTTCAGTTATTGAAAGTATAACTGGAATTAATAAACCCTCGCCTAAAAAACAATACATGTCATGCCGAAGCGAGAAAAGAAAAAAAAACGGAATGCATAAATAAAATTACACCATCTCCCACTAAAGGTAACCATGAGCAGTACACGATGCAGCGCATGAGTCGACCGTTAATCACGAGCACCTTTAAAAAAAACGGCTCTGATTAGGTGGCCAAACTGCACTCCGACAACTCTAATGCCTCATATTTCACTTTCACAAGCTCATTATTAGCCAATAAAATAAGGGTTGAAGTTTCATTTTTAAAGGGCCCCTAAACCACCAACAGACGCTAGCGTGATACGCTCCGTGCCTTTCTTTTATTGACAACAACCGTGATGACGTCACATGTAAGATTTGGTGACGTCGCAAGCAACGGACGGGCTTAATGGACGAATGAGAGCCTGTTTTCTGCTGGCAGATGCGTGCGCTTTTTGCGTCTCCACCTCGGACGCAGAGGAAGGCCACTCGGAGAGGTGGACAGGCGAGCGGACGAACAAATTCTGGCGAAGGAAAGAGCGAAACGAGCAAACACTTGCAACCCCGCCAGCGTTCCTTGTAGAGTCGTGTACAACTGGAACGCCACAACAAAATTTTGACATCCGGGTGGTTTAGGGGCCCTTTAAACTTCGGGGCGACATCTGCGTGCGTGACGTTGACATTTTCAAAGTATTTTTCACAATTTTGCGATATTGGCTCGATGAAATTTTCTTAAACTTCGTATGCTAGGTCTAAGGCTCGAACAGATGACAATGACCTTTATTTTATCAATTACAAGCTACGTAGGACACAGTAGACAACTTCAAAATTTATGACGTCGCCATGTTTGTTGCGCGAATCCGAAGGTGGCATCTCCATCTGCGTTTTCCTTACGCGCACGTCCTCGCTTACCAAGCGTCGGGTCGTGGTAAAAGAGGTGTTTTCAGGATTGTGAAACCGTGCTTTACTAATAGGAGAAAAGTCGTTTTGCTCTTTAGTGTCCGTTCAAGGCGTCCTCGCAAATGGAGCACACCTTGAATTCTATGTAGTTTCAGTTGCTGTTACTCGTCCCGAACTCTTGTTGGAGCACGTCACACGGGTTCATCGCCACTTAGAAGTGTGGCAGCTTGGGCTAGTTGATATGGCATGACGATAGTTATAGCGCGAGAACAAAACGATGACACAGAGACAAGAAGGACACGAAAGACACGAGCGCTCGTGTCTTTCGTGTCCTCATTGTCTCTGTGTCATCGTTTTGTTCTCGCGCTATAACTATCGTCATCGCCACGCCACGCGGAAGTACGTGGGTTCATCGAGCGTGTGCAGAGCCTCCTTCCCCGACGCCATCGCGTGATTGCTGAGAGAGTGTAAAGTGAAGAGGCCACAGCTTTTTACACAGCCACTTAGGGCCTTTACACGCACTACCCGCACAGCCGCAACGCAGGTGCCGGGACCCCTGCCGCATACAAGCGGGGTACAAATAAGCCAATTGGCAATGCTCTTTCACCCTCCGCTTGGGTGCGGCAGGTGTGCCGGCACGTGCGTTGCAGCTGTGTGACGAGCGCATGTAACGGCCCTTACGCAGGGCCGAACGCGCTAGCGTGTGACAGCGTGCTGCCTAGGATACAATGTGTTGGTTCGTTGTGCGTCTGCAGAATCTCGTTGACCGACTCCATCACTTGATTCCTGAAATAGTGTATTGGGGAGATGCCACAGCATCTTACCCGCACCCTTACACAGGTCAGAACGCGCTAGCGCGTGAGCGTGTTCTGGCCGTGCTTGGGCCAGGTGTTGCGCATGCGCATTAAGGGTGGTCACGCCACACACCGGATTGAACCCCACTATAGGCTGCTTCGCATCTAAAATACTTGGGCCCCGATGGCAATCAAAGCCGAGTCGTCCTCGTGGTAGTCAAGTTCTCTGTACCATATAACTAGATCGGTGCCTGAATTTCCGCTGCAAACTGACTCTATGCAGGCATGTTGCGGGTAATATGTCGTGTTAACACGTGTGATGAAGTGTTTCATAACAGTAAAGTAACAACCAGACGTCATCATGATCATCATAAGCCTGAATACACCGACTACAGGGCAAAGGCATCTCCCATGATCCGTCCATCAACCCGGTCTTGTGCTTTCTGCTGCCACGCTACACCTGCGAATTTTTTTTTCTCATCGGCCCACCTAACTTTCGGTTTCCCCTTCCCTGGTAATCCAATCAGTTACCCTTAAAGGGACACTAAAGTCAAACAAGTATTAAGTCGGTGTTAATTGCTGAAATAGCGGTCCAGAAACCTCGTAGTGCTACTT
Organism: Rhipicephalus annulatus; assembly: GCA_013436015.1. Taxonomy (NCBI): domain Eukaryota; kingdom Metazoa; phylum Arthropoda; class Arachnida; order Ixodida; family Ixodidae; genus Rhipicephalus; species Rhipicephalus annulatus. The sequence goes on along the minus strand of WOVY01009762.1, from coordinate 16,367 downwards.
TTGTGCCAAGGAAGTGTTTATTTCGAAATAAGATCTCGTTTTAGTGGTCCGCATCAAATTAGCACACTTCGAATTACCCGCCTAAAGTAGAACCTTTCACGTCACTGTTACCGTACACTACGTTGCCCGGATCGACTGCGTGGGCACCGAAACTAGTAGCAGCAGAACGAAAGTAGTGGGAGCCACAGCAGCACCAACGGCCATTGAACAACTTCCTGCCATGGCCTCTGAGATGGCAGGCGTGCTTGGTTCAACCGGGCCCCGCTAGTTGCCATGACATGTCCAGTTTAACCGGGCGAAAATTGAACTTTTAACCACTCACGCCATTACCCATAATAACGTCCGGAGTTAATTTTTTCCACGAGTCAAACAGAAAAGAACAAGCAGCATTTTATTGCGTCTCTTGATGCACGGGAGGCTTTTTATTTAGTGCAACTACCTCGATTACAAAGGAATAATAATAGGCGGTAAGTCTGACGTCATCGGGATCATTTTACGAATGTCCTACTCGCTGCGCATGTGTTTTCGTGCACCTACATTAATTTCTCGGTAGGTAGGGCCTGCTGTTGACAATATTGTCGTTTTAGATGTTTTCATACATTGATCTTTCACTCTCACTTAAGTTGTCACTTGACTTTAGTGTCTCTTTAATGACTAGCGGTTATCCTGCCAGGCGCTACGTTCCCGGTGTTTGTCCATTTCTTCTTCTTGATTTCAACTATGATATCCTTAACCCCAGTTTTTTCCCTGACCCACTCTGCTCTCTTCTTGTCTCTTAAGGATACACCTATCATTTTCCTTTCCATCACTCGCTGTGTCATCCTCAATTTAAGCTGAACCTTCATTGTAAGCTTCCAAGTTTCTGCTTTGCAGGTAAGTACCGGCAAGATGCAGCTGTTATATACCTTCCTCTTGAGGGCCCGGTAGATCACCATTCATGATTTGAGAACGCTTGCTGAATGGGATCCACCCCATTCACCCCAACCAGACGTCACACATTTCTAATTGGACAACTAGTTGGTCCAACCGTTTACATAAGCCTCGGGCATCAATTTTCATCGTCGTCAACTCCAACATCAACAATGTGCTCGTAGTGACTTACAGGTGTGTAGTGGGTGTCGCGCTTTTCCGAGGAATGACGAATAATGGCATAGTGGACGGTTCCCCACTGCAGAAAAAATTGTGATAATTTATGGCGTAGTGGGTACCATGCAAGTGCATTTGTAGAATAGTTGTCTCATGAATGTTCAAAAAATGCTCTAGAAGGGCAGTCTTCCAGCTTTCGTGGGGAATGTGTTCCGCGTTCTGCGCAGGACTGGTGGTTTTTTATAATGTGCTTTCATGGACAAACAGCGAATAAAATGCATCAAACAAAACATATTATTCACCCTGAGCTGCACGACCTTTTGTAACAATCATAAACTGTAGACAAGCGTAGCGTTCATTTTTTTGTCTTCTTTAGTCGTATTTTCAGTTTCCAACCGTTCTGGTAATAAATTGCTCAGCTATACCATCCCCATTCTTTCTTACTCAATTACAAAACACAGTGCACATTTAGCGCAAGAAAGCGGTTTGTACAACAGCTCATCAGTGATGTTTAGTTAGACATGTCATTCATTGAAGTCTTGTAGTAGCCGGAAGCCTCGCAAAGTCTTGCAATGTCTTTGCATAAGTCGTGTCTGTCAATTATAGGCCTACGTTTCTTCTCATATACGAGGTTTAAAGAGAAAAAAGTGTGTTCACATTCATTTTGCTTTGGCTGAAGTATAACGCCTAGATACGCCACTTTATGGTTCTGATCACCAATCTAATGCAACTTTTATGGCTTGCTGGAAAATACAAATTCAAATTCGTGAGTACCTTTCTCCACAAATGGTCTCGAAAGATGAGCGTGTTGCTTCCAGATGGTTACTCGCAGGGAACGACGACGACATGGACACCACTTAGGGCGCTATTCGCAGCATCAAGTGTGAGCTTTCCACTTAATATATTAAAATAAACATCAATAAGCGCGATTTTTCAGATAGTAAGAATAAATACAGATAAACCACTGATGTTGTAATTTTGGCTCCTGCTTTCAAGGGGGGCAGAATTTTACAGGTGACTTTTTTTAGTTTTTCCGCTAGAGGGAGAGGCAGAAGAAGCATCCTTCTCGTGCCTTCCGGATCGCTCGCGGCGAGTGCACTGATTCTGCAGCGACGCCTGTGCAGATCACGTAGTATCATCCACAACGCCTCAATGGCCCCGTTTGTTCCCGTAGCAATGTTGTCTTTGCTTCTCACTGCCGGCAGCCTCATGGGCCGTGGTCCGGGGCCTCCTGAACCGCACTCGGATCAGCTGCCGTACACCATGGACGTAAATCCCGTTCATCCTTACCAGGCACCGGTCTACTATATGCGCAACCTTCTCGGCAACCTGGAGTACAAGCCTCGGGATATCAGCTTCTTTGTAGAGCTGGCGAGGGAGCCCAACGGCTTCTTGGACATCTTGGACAACTACCAGCACGGCATCAGCATGGTAATACAATTCGGAAACGCTATACTTGCGGTGGTGGCAATCGGTGGCATAGCCGTGGTGGCAGCTCGCTGGGGAGGCTACTGCGGCGGAGATGACTTCCACGAGATCACGCCCTTCTCCAGGACCTCCTACACTATCACTATGTCAGCGACACTGTTCCTTGCCGCCGTAGATTTTGTCCTGGCATTCATGCTGTACCAGAGCAGCAGCGACCTGAATGCCTCCATCGACGCCCTGCCTGCAGTGAAAGAGATGGCTGCCAAAGATCTCGCTGCCTTTGTGACAAATACTATCAACCAGAAGGTAGACGTAGCAGAGCGCAATAAGCGTCGTCGTCTCGAGGAATTGGAAGATGACTTCCAGAAAGCGTTCAGTCGCTTTCTCAAAGCTCGTGTGCACAGCGACCTTATGCTTCGCGACAGCGTCAACATCAGCGACTGCGCTGACAATGCGAGAGAGATCGGCATGCTTTTCATGAAGGATGGCGCTCACACTCAAGGACGCCGGTTGCTGCAAACAAGCAAAAGTCTTGCTCGGGTTCAACACTTCCAGGAACAACTCTGTGAACTTGTGGCGGCAAGAGTGGAGAAGGCTACCGCTCACGACAGAAGAAAAGCTGTGGAGAAGCTCAAGAAGGAACTCCATGAAAGTACGCAAGCCAGTGCTCAGGCTGAACTCAAAGAAACGCTCAATGGCTTGGAAAGAGCATTCAACAGACTTGCCTCTTACGGCTCAAAAACTGGCTGGTGGGACAGATTCAGGTCAACGGCGATGTTTGGAATTGTACCTGCATTTTTCATTTTAATCCTTTTCGTACTCCTCCCCTTCGCAATAGCAGGCATGACGCAACACAACTTTGAAGAAGAACCTGAGGAACGGAACATCCGGTCGCACGTGTCAGGTGTGGCGCTCATTTATTGCGCTTTCTTCCTGTACATATTTGTGGTGTTGGCATTGTACATCGCCTTGCAACTATTCCCGTATGGTGCAGTTGGAGAGTGCTACCTCTGCGGTGCGTACAGACAGGGGTCTTTCCAGGTCCTCAACATGTTAGCAGTGCGACTATGGCCCCTCAACGAACGGGCTTCCATATTCCGTGGCATACACCCTAGCGAAATATTAAGCAAATGCAGCCACGGGGATGCGACACTAGCCGATTTGAGTGTACCCGCTGAAGTGCGTCAAGATATTGATGCTGGACACGGGACTACGCGAGCTCCAATGCTGGACTCGGAGCCATTCAAGCTAGCCCAGCGAATGCCAGAGTTCCTTGTCCACGACAGACACGTTGCCATGTTGCGCAACAAGGACATCAACTTGACCAAGTTCATCACATCACTACGCACAAGC